>CM032447.1:186805303-186817207 GCA_019049505.1 Pachyrhynchus sulphureomaculatus | reverse complement strand
TGAAATATACCCCGTCTGATGTACACCTCTTCTGTTTCGATGCGTTCGGTTGGTGTTTCTAGGCGTATTTTGGTTTTCCATGTTTTCATAATTTGCGCGAGAAACTGCCTGAGGTGTTGGTTGATTTTATAGATTTCTAGGGCTCTGATTAACCAGCTGTGGGGTATGAAGTCGAAGGGTTTTTTATAGTCTATGTAACCGATGTGAAGGTTTCTGTGTTCTTTTCTGGTTTGTCCCATAATCACGCTATCAATGATCAGCTGCTCTTTGCATCCTCGACTATTTTTCCTGCATCCCTTCTGCTCTTCTGTGACAATATTGTTGTCTGTTAGGTGTTGTTCTATTTTCTTGGAAATTGGAATTATTATTATTATTATTATTATTATTTATTTGTAACACAAATTTTTAGCAAAAATGGATTAGAAATTTAATGTGTCAAAAACTTATGAACTCATGCTTCACAGCTAGGTAATAACGCGAATAGGAAAAATCAATTTGTTTATAACTTAAGCTTGGCATTAAAAATACAAAAATTCTGCTGATAAAGGCAGGGACTGGACTTCATGGCACATATTCGGGATTTTACCTCATGTTATAGTATTCGAACACTTGTTCATTTATCTGCAGCTCTCGAGTGAGTTCCGATGGGTCCAAAAACTCTATACAAGTTAAAAAATTCGTAGAAATTCAAAGAACCAGGATCTAAGGCAAATAATATTTTTTCACTTCTTTTTAGGTCCTAAATTAACTATATCTCGAATATATACCACTGAGTGATGAGTTCATTTTTTGAGCCCACTTTTTCAAGAAAAAAAATGTTTACTCCCATAGGAACCGGTGTCCGTGGTAGATATTAAGGCTCTAGTATCCTCGCATTATATAAAACTGCCACTCTGGGATGGGTTCACCTACCCTCAATTTTTTGCTACTTCCCGCTCCATAACCACGGCAGGAATCAGAATTTGGATCTATACATTTAATAAGTGATATATTTATCTGTCGCTCTTCGATAAGTCCAAAATCTTGATTATGAGTTCCCGGACTATATATGATTCAAAATTTGAAAGAACGCCCGCATCCGCACGAGCACTTTTCTTCAAGTTACGTTGCCACAGCGAAAATTCACTTCATAAAATTCAATAAAAAGTAGTATTTATCTAATATTTTTGCAATAACTAGAAGGTAAACTACCTTCATATTTTAACAAACAAAAGCAAAGTAATTTTTTATGTATATATTTTTTTTTGTGCCTTTTTACTTTTTAATGCACATGCGACTACAAAAATTGTAAAAAACGCATACTTTTGATCGGAGAAAAAGTATGGATTCCTATCTTTTACGTGTTAAACGTCTGAAACTTCTACAATTAATTTTGGCAATACGGCGTGGTAAACCATCTTTATATTGAAGCAGTGAATGTATGTTGCTAAAATCTATTATTTCTCAACATTTCAAGCAAAACTACTTTTAACAGTTACTTGTAAGAAATACCTTAAGACCCCACTTTTCGTTCTCCTCTAGTATGTTAAATCACTCATCATCGTATGCCTTTTAAAACATTTGATCAATTTTAGATATCAAATTTAACACAGAAATCAACCGCAACTTTTTATTTAGAACTCATTTTTCAACGGTTCGTCAAAACCACTGGCACTCTTACCACTATAACTATACATCTAATGGAACATAGAATCATAAAATAGCTCAAAAATTACTAGAAGATAACACAACTGTCGTTCCTATTTATTGGGCAGGGGGTATATCATTCCGAAGGAAGCTGTGTGGACAGTCTAGTTGGTTAATAATTCTTAAACTTTCACACCCAAAAATGCGACACGTCTTGCTTGAACTTTTGAATACGGCAAACTTTAGCTTAGCTTTAAAATTTCCCAATAATTGCTAGTTTATTTTCATTTTTTACTTTTTTCAAGATTTCAGTAAATTTATAACTTGAATTTCTCGATTTTGTGAAACTCAGGTAAAACTTAAATACACCAAACTATATTTAACCACAAAATATATTAGGAGCATAGGGTTTTGGCTATAAAATTTATACCTTACCTAATACAGTTAGCCTTATATCTGACACGTATTTGGAGAGAACGGAGTGAATTTAAAGATTTTCTGGGTCAAACTAAATTTATTAGGGTAAAATTACTTTAAAATTAGAAAATTAAATCCTGTTGCACATTTAATTTAATTCCGATATAAGGTTACTACTTACGTATTATACTATAATTATTTTAAAATATTAAATCCGTAAACGCAACCTTAACCTAAAGCTGAATTAAAATAAATTTGAATACCTGATACCTTATAATAATTTACTATTTCTTATTCTAACATAATATGCTAATAAAAATGATATTTTACAAAGTTTTTTTTATTAGCGTAGCACATGTGTTGCAGGAAACTTCGGTAAGTGGTATAAGAGCAACGCGTGTGCAGAAAAAGTGATTCACGTAAGTCTTGATCCTGGGCAAATCATTCTAAAGACATGATGCTCTCCATGTAAACGATTGCTTGAAAAGTGTTGTACCGGGAGTAACAAGCTGGCTCATACAACTGTGATGTATTAGCACGACATGTATTAATAGTATGCACCGCTCTAAGAGGAATTAAGCGAGCTACATCCATCGAAAACTTTTCTTGAAAATACTTGTATTCCATCGTTTGTCGAATTTGAGCTTTGTTAAGAATTAACAGTTGTTGTGGAGTGTAAAACTTTCTAGTTCGAAATAGTATTACCAATTTTAGAGAAACTCTTTGCTATGCATGCGACATGTTCATGTCAAGACATATTTGCTTTTAAGCTAACGCTCAGCAACTTGAGTGACCTTGCTAGAGGAATGGAGTGTCTCGACATAACTATGTTGGGGTTCGACAATGTTAATTTTTTAGAAAAAACTTCCTCCTGAGTTTTTGTAGCGTTAAATTTTACTTGGTTAGTATCATGCCTAGGTAAAATTTCTTGCGGGTATTTGTTAACTTGAATGACTTCCTCCTGTCTGCGGATGTTTGCTTGAGTAGCCGATGTTCGAGCGTTCAAAATGAATCCAAAAATAAGCGAACTGTCATCTGCAAAGCTGTAGATTGGATTACTGGTCCTTTCAAGCAGATCGTTAATGTAAATGAGAAAGAGAATAGGAGACAGTATGGAGCCTTGGGGCACACCGACGTTGATAATGAAGATATTAGAAAGAAATCCGTCGGCTGTCACTAGTAAAGAACTCTCTTTGAGGAAACCTGAGAGCCATAGACAAAGCCTTTCAGATATACCATAAGAGCGTACCTTCCAACAATCCATCATACCAAACATGATCAAATACATTGGATATATCAAGTGCAACCGATCGAGATTCACATTGTCCTAAGCACGGAAATATTTCTTTCCAAAAGGAAGGATAGGTAGAAATCTAGAGTAAGTTCGCTTGTGCATTTTTTGAGTACTATAGCAGGTATTCGACCGCGCCAGGTGTCTAGCTTCATTAACGTCTGCCTGATGTCAATATCGGGCATCTTGGCTGCACTATGGGAACAGTGGGTGATATTTTTCCTTGGAAAAGAATGATTCAATTTCACGATCTTCTTTGTTGGTCGTATTTGAATATGTAAGCCAGTTGATATTGTGGACATTAAAGTCGCCCGGGATAAGAATTTCGGCACTTTGATAATTAATCTCTAAGTGATCGATGGAGTCTGCAAGAAAAGCGAAGTGTTCTAGTGTTAGTACCACGTACTGGTTGATAGAGGTAGCAGATAAACCTTGTTATCTGTTGACTCGTTATTTTTAACCACATAAAATTTCAGGGCTCCAGACCTTCTCTCGTTGGGAAAAGAGATTGCTTCTGAGAGAGGGACAGATTCCAAAGTTACGCCTAAACTGGGAATAGAAGTCGTACCAGGATAGTGAAAGTTGACTGTACTGGTTGATGAACTGACCTTGGTTTCCTAGAGAGCCAGTACATGAGGCTTAGTTGATAGCAGTTGTTGGTAGAATTTATGTTGGAGTTTAAACCTTGTATGTTTCAAAAATCTATTTTAAAATTGTCATCTCTGTATGTTCACGACCCCGAATCAGCCCCCACCCGGAGATTCGAACGGGAAGCTATTTTACTTCTGGAATGTTTTGATCCTGAAAGCTTAATAATGTTATTTTTCCCACAATTATTGGAGAAACAAAACATTAAGCAACTTGAAGCATTCTAAGCCGATGCGATGATATCACACCGGGCGAAGCCTGATGGGATCTGGGCATCTACCATCTAACTTGTTCTTTTAGTCGCCTTCTACGACAGGTCTGCCTGATGCCATATATCGGGCATCTTGGCTGCACTATGGGAACAGTGCATTATCTCGCACACCTTCGGAACGAGTAATTTCATTTATAAGGATAAAAGAATTTTTATATTAACAATTATCGTTACATTTACAACAAATTGTGTAAAATTTTATATTTTCCGTACATCGTCAATGTTATTTCTTGCATTCAGTATTCTGTAATAATAATGGACTAATAAGATAATTCTTTATTAAATTATGCATAGAGAATGATGTAATGCCTAAGTAATAATTTTAATTATTTAATTTAGTATTTAAGGGCCAATATTTTCCTTTGTTTAAGTTGTCTTGTGGAGTTTTCACTGTGAAACTTGTGTTCGCTTGATTCGAGAAGGCTTGTTATAGTAATACCATAAACTTAAACTATTATAAATATTAAATATAAACATTTAATTTTGTTAACCTATCACTTTCTACGTCACTGCAGTTTCGTGGATTTACTATATTTTCAAACACAATAACTTCAAAAGTAAGATGTTTTCTTTTATATGCGTTATACGACAAGCAATATTATATATAATACATTTGAGTTTTATAAGCAATAACTTTTTAATTTCTATAGTTTTATAGTACGCCAAACAGAACAGAATTTTGAAACTCTAATTGTTCGTTAAGGAATGTTACATTGCTATCTATTTTTTGGAATTGTATATACATGGTTTCAAGAATGTTTAGTTTTTTTTTGAGTTTCGAGGCAAAACGAATAATTTTTAGGTTTTGCATATCGAAGAAACTGTAGTTCGTCTGTAAACAATTGGCAAAATTGGAATTATGTTTTTTTTTCAATAAAAAGAACTGGTCAAGTGCAAGTTGGACTTGTGTTTCCATACCGTGATTATCTTTAAAATAAAAATAAAAATTACATAGTTTTTATAGTTTTTCTGTTTTATACCAGGTAAATTATCAAACGTAATACACTCGTGATAGTTTTCATTCAATCGAGATTTCATGGAGAATATTCCTGAATTTTTTCAAAATTTTTTGACAGTACTTTTCGACTCTACTCAGTATATATCACCAAACACTTTATTTTTGACCTCGACGCGCGTTTCGCTAACCATGTCAGCTTCAACAGGAGCGATAATTGACAGTGAATCATCACTCCCAATGAAGGAGCGGTTAGTGAACGCTCGTCGAGTGCAAAAATAAAATGTTTGGTGTAGTGGTGATATATACTGAGTAGTGTCATTATGCCAAAGATTCCACATTTCCAACATAGCACTTTGTGAGATAAAGGGGGCGATTTTTGGCAATTTCTTCTTAAATAATACCATGAAAAGTGTGCGCAAGTATTACGTAATATATATTTTTAAACTCACGTTTTTACAAGCTTTCATTTGACCCCCCACTCGATGACCTGGTAATTTTTTTTTTAGTTTAAATTTTACCCCCCAAAATTTAACTTTCAAAACTACACGGCTCTAATTTCAACGTTTTATGTGAGATAGTTTTCAGAGAGAATTGGGTGTGGCAGAAGGCCAGACAGACGGAAACCGAAGTGATCTGATAAGTGTTCCGTACGGAACACTAAAAAGAAGGCCGACGCTCCTTAAACCTCGTTTCAAAACTTCTAGCTTTTTGAACTATGTAATGTATTCATTCAGCATAATGTATAAACTTCGGATTTTTTTAAAATAGTAAATTTTATCTTTTACATGGTAGGTAATTGTGGATAATTCTTAAGATGATTTGGAAGGTACTTGTAAGTTAATGTACAATTTTTTTCGATATTTGGTTGTAATAAGTTCTATCGCGAAGTAACTGACAAATCCATAAATAACTAAAATTTTTTTAATTACTTCTTCTTTCTGAAAGTAAGATATTTTCACCATCATTTTTATAAAGAAATATTCCTAATCCCAATTCTGCAAGTAAAAGTGTTATATTTTATTATATTTGAAATGGTGAATATACAACAAATGGCTTGGCAATCGAACTAAAGTAGAACAAAGGACCTTTTTTTTAGAATATTGCCTCACTTCCATCCGGAATTCACATTACAATAAATTTATTGACACTAAATTTTAGGCAGTTGCGGGAACAAATGTTTACATTCAGTTTTTTGATCAGCATTTTTAGTGTTCCGTAAGGAATGCTTATAAGATCACTTCGGTGTCCGTCCGTCTGTCTGTTTATCTGCCTGTCTGTCACATCCGATTTTCTCCGAAATTATTTGATATAGAAAGTTGAAATTTGGCACTAATATAGGAATTGATGGCCCCATCAGAGCCGCGTAATTTCGAAAGATAAATCTTGACTCAAGGGGTTAGTTTTGGGAGGTGAAATCGGAAGTGCAAAAAAAATTTTTTACCAGGTCATTGAGTGGGTGTCAAATGGAGCTTGCAAAAAATATATAATGTAATACTTGCGCGCACTTTTCTTTGTAATATTTTAAAAAAGTTCAAAAAATCGCTGTGCCCTCCTTATCTCGAAAAGTACTGATCATAAAATTTTGAAAAAATCTGGAATATTCTCTACGGGGTGTAGATTAAAATGAAAATTATCACGAGCGCACCTTTAATAATTTATCTGGTATATAAAAAAAAAAAACAAAAATAACAAGGTCAGCAGTTTTCAGTAAAGATAAGAAAAAAAAACATGTTGTTTTGTGAAGTCACTGATCATTTTAGAGTTCCGGAACAATTTTAAAAGTACGGAACACTAATTGCGCAACTCCAACTTGCACTTGTCCGGTTATTGGGATTAAGAAGCACAAAAATACAGTGCCCCCATTAATTTTCCGAGCTGATACTACTGCAACTAAATAAAACACATTTTTCAGTTTTCTTCCTTTGTTTAATATATCCTACTCTAATATAACTTTTTAAAACGATTTAGTAATGATTCAAATGAATTTTCTAGCTCATGTTCTTTGATTACCTGCAGAAAATGTGTAGACATCTTTTGAATATTCCATATGTTTCAATAGTTAATCTCGAGCTAACAATTTACGACCAATAATTGAAGTGCTACTTGGTGCATTAGTGTGTAACAAGTGTCAGCTATCTGGATCGTGATATTTAGGGCGAACACAACATTCTTATTGAACGTTTCAATGCATCCAAATAATACTCGCCACTGAGAGTTTGGCCAGCAGGGACAAATTTACAAAGAATATTGCCTTTGCTCTCGAAGAAAATCATCAACGCAACGTTGTTTTGAACGAACTTTTCGTTTTTTTTTTGGCTTATGGTGATGATTCCTTCATTTTACACTTTAAAGCTTAGCTTGTGGATAATACTAAAAATATCATATATTGTGCCTAGTAACAATTTATTACAAGATGTTTGAATGATTTCTAGTGGCTCGTACGATTGTAGCAGAATTTCGATCTAAATATGTAATGTAAAACTAAAGTACTAGTATGGTCCTGGTTTTTGCGAAAACTAAAGTACTAGTATGGACCTGGTTTCTTATACAGCATACATTTAAAAAGGTTTAGACTTTTAGTGTCTCTGTAGAATTTGACAGTTTAAATGTTAAAATAATCTTTTAAGTAGGGGAAACAAACTAAAATCACTAGCTAATGTTTCCTTTCCATAAGGGTAATAAACATATGAGAGATATTAAACTTTGTAATTTTTTTCTTACAGCTAAAAGTTAAACAACAAAAGAGTAAAAGGTTTTTTATCACTTATTTATGGAGTTTTTAGTCTTAGATAGATTTAAGTACTATAATACATTTCGATACAGGGCTTAACAAAATTAACATCTTTAATTTAATTTATATTTAGCAACTTGAACTGCCGGTCAATATTCAAATTATCTAGTCTTGAACGCGTTGGTAGTTTAAAACTTGTGACTAAAGAAGACATCTCAATAGTTGAAAAAATCAATACTTAACTACCTACTATACGTGTTGATTAAGTCTTATTGGATAATTCAAAAAAGGGAAATTTAGTAAAAGTGAAACGAATTATTATTTGACACGACAGTCGGTTTTTGAGCGTACTCAAACTCGGTTTTGAGTTATACTTGAGTATAGTGATTGTGAGAGGACACGTTCACACCAAGAGATGTTCGTAAAGGGTAGCTTTAACCATAAGGCTCTCTTTTAAACAGAAAGACACTACTATGTCTGTTGGGGAAGTTTTGAAATGTGATTTCTATGTGTTTCAAATTGCAAAAGTTAAAGTAATTGAACACTAATGTTCTATTCCTTCCTTTTTTTGCGTACTGTATTTAATTTTAAGTTCCTCGTTATATAGCGTTTTTCTCTTTTAAAATGTACTAATATTTGAAGGTATTTTCCAAAAAGTTGTTTGTTTTCTTTCACTAACCAATTGTCAATCATATTAATAAAATGTCAGTATTTCTTGTAGAAAAACTTTCTAGTGACTTAGTGTCGCGACGCTCAGGCTTTCAGGCAATAAGAGAAAGAAGAGAAAACCTATAAAAAATCAAGCTTCTCCAGGTTGAGTAGCTATCCAGGAGTTAACCAGTTTAAAGGTATATCAACTTAGTTTCAACTTTGCCAGCTTTATTAAAGACTTAAAACATGAACTTCCTTCAGAATCAGTAATATAAGTAAATAATGGGCCGCCATGCTCCCATAAACAGGGTTGGTCCAAAAATAAGGCAACGCTACCATATTCGTTCTCACAATTATGCTAGAATGTTTGTTTCAGTTACTCATAATCTTCAGTTTAAGTGTATAAAACAAATTTTTGTACAAATCTTTGTTTTGCCTAAATGTTATTTCCAAATAGTTTCAAATCATTTTCAATGATGAATACGGTCATCTGCTCTGTATTCAATAATCATTCCTAATGTTCGAATTATTATTGGTTTCTCGTGTTTGTGGTTTTCAAGGTATTCTCTTCCATCGATAAAACGTTTATCCTACTCAAAAACTTCTATTTCAGATAATAAATTATTGTCATTTTAAATATGTCTGTGACATTTATATCAAGTTTTGCTTCAAGGTTAATTACAAATCTTTGTTCGATGTTATAATTCTTACAATGAAATTCGTTGCCTGTTAAATAAAATATATCCATATTTCGTGATAAAATTTAAAAAATCGGAAAAGAATATAGTTATTACGAAGACTAACTTTTTACAAAAACAATAAAAGAAAAAATTTTTTGGTTCAAAACGTTTTATTTTTTCACAAAATATTCACCTTTAAGATTTATATACTTTTACATGCGTTTGAACCAATTCTCGAAACATTTTTTTCACTCTGAAGTTGATACCTCAAAAACATGGTTTCTCATGTGATAAAAATCGCTGTCCACGCTTTTTTTTGAACTTCGGAAAAAAAGAAGTCGTTAGGCGATGAATCAGCTGCATATGGACAATGAGACATTAATTCAATATTTTTCTCTGTCAAATATTTAATTGTTTGACATGCTGTGAGAGAGCTGGCATTATCATGATGAAGAATGATTCGACGTTTTCCATTCAGCATTAACCGTTCTTTGATTCTCTAAAGCAATGGTTATGTCCAGTATAACCAAAGAAACAAGCGCTTCGCGAACGAACCACTTTTGTTGGATTCAGTTCATCTTGGAACATCCAAACAGTTGATTGTTGCTTAATTTCCAGCTACTACAAATATATCCAATTTTCGTTTCCTGTTACGATGTTGTATACGGATTTTGCATGTCCTCGGTCGAATTTTTTACATCAATTGCCATGAGCCTGTTTTTAAGTCTCGAACAAATTATGCTGAATCCATCGGAAACAGATCAGTCTTAGAGTCTTAGTTAGGGAAGTATATTCCTTTTGACATCAAGAAAATATTGTATCATGCAAACTTTGAGTCCTATAGAAATCATGGAATTGTCATGTATGGAAATTGTGGGGATGCTAGTAGGGTTTTTGTTTGTCAAAAAAGAGCTTTACGAATTATACTCAATTTAAACCATAGAGAATCATGTAGAAGAAAGTTTACAGAAAATAAACTACTTACTGCTACTGCTTTTTACATATAGGAATGTATACTATTCCTGTTTAAAAATAGGTATTTATTTGAAAGATATGAGTCACAAACTGTATATGCCACAAGAACAATGAATTATACTTACCCAAAACACCTATCGACTATGACAGAGGAGGGTGCACATTATCAATGTATGAAGTTGTATAACAATTTACCAAATGATATTAAATTAATTGCAAATCTCAAAATACTCAAAAAGAAAATCTTTCGATTCTTATTGAAAATAGAGCCACACAATATTGAAGAATTCTACAGATACTTTGATAATGTTTAGTGGTGGACACTATTTTATTGTATGCTGGCATACTTTTAAAATACAGAGAATTTTTAATTTGAATTAGTCATAGCTAAACGTTCATGGAAAATTGAATGTACTGCAGTCTTCGACATGCCTATGGATGCCCCTATCTCAGGATAAGTCGCATGCCGATCCTCTTCAATCATATTGCGTACAGTATCGATGTTTTTTGGAGTAACAACCGATTTTGGTGGATCTTCATGAAATTCATCGCTGATAGAAGCACGACCATGACGAAATTCGGTAAATCAATTGTAAACAGTCTTTTCTGATGGTGATTCATTACCAAAAAGTAAACGAAGCTATCCGAGACATCGTTGTTAAGTTAGACCTTTACTAAAATCGTAAAAAATCATCCAATGAAAACCTTCACGTGAAATTTCCATTTGTTCACAGAACTATTTTTTTTAAACACTCACTGTAAACAAACTGCTTTGCCAATTTCTGAGTTGTCACTGCAATAACAGATGTCAATTTTTACTACAAACGTAATGTCACATCTTACTAGCGCATATAGTGGTCGTTTTTAGAAACTTATTTATTTATTATTATTATATTTACAGCACCAGTTCGGAGAATTAATTATCGCACTATGTATTTTCCCTACAAGAATCCCATTGGTCAAGATGTAATTTTTCGCGAGATCTTATTTTACGATTTTTTTTTGTTTTTCAAACAACATAAGTTGTTAGTCACAACATGTTAAATTTTCCTATATCTGATTTTGCTATTTTCTCAGAAAACATACGGGTGCTGTGGTAGCAACCGCTAGCCCAAATTAATATCCCGCAGGAATAGGAGGATAATAAGAAAAATTTTACTCAATTTATTAAATAATTTAATATTAGTAATTTACCCCTGTCCAAAAGAAAAGATTGTCCCATTAGGAATCCAGAACTGACTAGAAATCTTGATTTTTCGAAACATCGAAATATTTGTGTATTTGATGCGTGTAAGGAATATACGTTGCTCTAATATCACACATTCACATGAGGTTTACATTATTATTCCTTGTGCACCCTAATCCATAACTCTATTATATGGAAAAACTTATTCTTCCTATCCTATTTAAGACTAACGTTCTGCACACGCTCCGTTCCTGTAGAGAATTAGGGATTCTCCTGCATAAACCTTGTTGAACTTAGTTTTAGATTGGCAAGTAGTAGACGAAGGTTAAGTCTAACTTATACCACACATATAATTTTGTTGCAAAGATGAAATCGACTCCAAGTAGTAATAACAAGCTATAACCTGTTGTAGTCACAACACAGTTCACTTAACTGAAAATAAAAATTTCTAAAAGGAGTAAGAACTTCAA
>CM032447.1:186557803-186802803 GCA_019049505.1 Pachyrhynchus sulphureomaculatus | reverse complement strand
CAACAATATATTAAATCATACAAATCTAATGAATTAATTTTAATAATTTTTTATGAACATTGGTTACACTAAAAGTTAGAAAAAAACTTATTCGGATACTTTAAAAGTGAATTAGCTACCAAATTTCTCTATAAGATTCGAATTAAAATTATTCTTAAGACCTAATAACAAAATCGTTGAAATTATGTAATAATGAAAATAATAAACTGGTACACTAGTAGCAAAATTAATGGTGTAACTGGGACACTAGTAGCGTGTGTTGCCTCCTCTACTTCGGATGACAGCGTTTATGCGCCTAGGCATGCTTCTAATTAAATTTTGGATAAAATCTTGAGGAATTTGCTCCCATTCTGTGATAACTGCATTTTCAAGTTCTCTCAGGTTTCTAGGTGCAGGTATATGACGTTACACATTTTTCTTAAGGTGATCCCATACATGTTCTATCGGATTCAGATCCGGGCTTTTTGGTGGCCATTGCATAATCGGTATATCGACTTGATTAAGATAATCGAGTACCTCCCTAGCCACGTGAGGTCGAGCGTTGTCTTGCATAAACAGGAAATTGGGCCCCACAAAATGACCGAAAGGCATCACATGTTCTATTACAATATTCTCAAGATAGTAGTCAGCATTCATGGATCTCGTACGGACAGGAATTAAATCTGTTTTTTTTCTGGTCTCCTACTGTTTAATCCAGCTTCATTTAACCGTCTTCTAACTGTTTTAGAAGAAATTGTGACATTGCGAACAGCTTCGAGTTCGTTTTTTATTATAGAACTAGTGACGGTCCTGTTTCTTAAAGCATATTGTCTTATAAAACGTTCATCTAGGTCGCTGGTGCATCATTTTCGCCCTTGCTCTAGCCTTCTAGAATAAGTTCCTACTTCATTCAAGCGTCTTACCATACAACTTATTGTGGAACGATGTTTGCCTAACAAATTGGCAACATAACTCGGACAATATCCTTCGTCCAATAAAACTGAGGCTCGCACTACCTCGTGTTCAGTTAAATTCCTTGTTCGATTCATTTTTCTAATTCTTCGGGGTCAAAAATAAAACAGTCTACCACAAAAACATATTACTTTGAAAAAGGGAACAATTTATAAGCTTACTTTTAAAGAAAATCTATCGCATTATTACAGAAAATTGTTTATCTTCTAAAAAATTCTTTAAAACTGTAAATCTAAACGAACTGTTTTGATTTCTGTCATGAACAACGAAACAAAATATGCATAGCCTACTATTCAAATAATCGATAAACTTTAAAACTAACATAAGAAAAAGATAAATTAATTTTCAAATTGTTGCGTTAATTTTGTCCAGGAGTTTATATGTATATATACATATATATATATATATATATATATATATATATATATATATATATATATATATATATATATATGTATATATATATACATATATATATATATATATATATATATATATATATTTATATATATATATATATATATATATATATATATATATATATATATATATATATATATATAATAATGTTGAGGATGCAGTTGTAAGGGGCCAATTAAAAGTAAATTTGTTTACTTGTTGAGCTTTTTAAACCGATGTATTTGTTTCTTTATCAAGACATCAAATGTATAACTTATGAGTATGTAGTAATTAATTATAGAGAGAGTACCTACAAACTTAAGACTAAATTATTGTAAGAAACATGTATGTACATCGGTACCAACAGGAAGAACCAATACACAGGACAATTAAAATACATTTGGTCGAAAAAAACACTAGTCTGGATCAAAAACTAAACAACTATGGGCACTATTTTCATTAACGGTGTTATAAAATTTGTTGGAAAACTCGGAAAATTCCCAGAGGCAAACAGGGGGGGCCCCACGTGTTGGATTTTTGGCGATAAAAGCTAACCCGAACTAACCTGATCTGTCATGTGTGGGAGTTACCACACGACAAGCAGATGGTGCCCACAACCGTCTCTAGTGATATTTCGTTTTTAAACCAAAATGTATTTAAATTGTCCTGCATATTGGTTCTCCCTGTTGGTACCGATGTACATGTTTCTTAGAATAATTTAGTCTTAAATTTGTAAGTACCGACCTTACATAATTAATTACTACATACCCATAAGTTACACATTATTCTAGATGTCTTGATAAATATATAGCTCGACAAGTAAATAAATTGATTTTTAATTGGCCACTTACGACTGCATCCTCAACAATTAGCTCCTTCTTACTAGTCAGTCGCGACTACCTTCTTCTTATATATATATATATATATATATATATATATATATATATATATATATATATATCTCGAGTGTCCTAAAAACCAACGTATTCCCTTCGAGGGCTGATATGTCAGCTCACCAGACTTTGCCAATATGGCCTTCACGAAAAATCGTTAGATGTCGAGAGTCACTTTATAGTGAGTTCCTTTTACACTAAAATAGCAATATCTTTTTCTCTAAAGTAAAACATAATAAATGTAATACCATTTTAGAAACTACACTAAATTAGCATTTTTAAAAATAACTGGCCAGGTTAGCTTGGTACATTTTTTTTAGAGTATGAAGAGCCAAAGTTAGCTAATTAAAATGTTTTTACTCATGACACTTGCAAAAATGTTTTTTTCCCACAAGCTTAGCACAGTTAGTTTTATTTTAAAACTATGGTCAATGGCAGGAATATTTAGGATTACGTAATTATAATTAGAATCTTGAAATACGGAAATTTGTAGTTGTAGCATCCGATAAATGAATCTAAGATATAGATTTTCACGAAATTCTCAAAATTTCTCGAAATCTAACGATTCTTCACTAAGGTCATATTTACATATTCTGGAGAGCTATAAGCTGGCCTATCAGCCCACGAAGTTTTTGGGACACCCTGAATCATACAGAAAATTCCAGGATACTAAAATCACTTTAGGCCACTTGGCCGATGTAAACAAATAACCTCTCGACAAGCCGAGTCGAAAAACACCAAATTTACGGACCTCCATTCACGAAATGTGGGAAATTACCTATTGTTGACTTATTCATTTGACCAAGCTAAATAAATAACCCTCCATTTCACAGATCTTGATGAGCTGAAACGCATGGCCACCAGTACACGTTACCATCCTCTAGCGGGGTACCAATTTGAATCGGCCAGCGGTTGGCGTGGAGTTGGATCTAAGCAGGATACAACATAAATACGCCCAAATTACCCCAAACTAACCGGAACTATTATTTGATACGATATAATCAAAATATAACATAAACTAACCTAAACTAACCTGAACTAAGTGCCATGTATATTTCTCATATACTTAGCATTGAAACTTCAACCTCTATATCTCGACCTCCTAATGGATAGAAGCCTATAATACTGGTGTTATTCGACACGGCCAATGTTTTTTGCTTTGTATGCAGCTTTAAAAATTAATTGTCGTAGTTAAAATATAGATGTAAATCGTTTACTGTCCGTCCTTGTTTCGTCATTAGCTTATTCCATCCATAGTTAGACGTAAGCCTCCCTACGTTGTATCCAGTAGTCTTTTTATGTTGTCCGTGTATCTTATCTGTGGTCTACCTCTGGTTCTTTTATGTTCTCTAGGCCTCCATTCAACCATACGGCATGTTTATCTGTTATCCTTGCCATATGCCTCATCCAGTTCCACCTTAATGTACATATTTGTTGTATTACAGTATTCTTTGTGTTGACGATGTCCTTGTTTACCTCATGTTAAAATTATTGAAGGTACTATTAAACGTATCGGAGAATATCAATAACAATTTTATCTTCCAAATGTAACAACTTTTCAAACGTATATGTAACGGTGTAAACTAGTTTAAATCATAAATTTTGATTCACTTCTATTAATTTTTCTAAAGCCACTATTCTTAGAATAGTTTTGTGTATTATTTATTGTATTCACAACATTCCGACAATTTTCCTTGAAACTTCGAGTCGGGAAGTTTGATTATTGGCAAAGAATAACGGCGAACGATCGAGCTCTGAGTCAATGCTCTTAAGTCATTCCTGTGTCTGTAATCAAAAGATCCACTCGGCATAGGAGTAGTGTCTATTAAAACACAAATTTTTGGCTGTATTTTATTTATTATTTTACCGTTACCTGAAAATATACTCATTATAATTTCCTGCAATAACGGATATTTTCTACCGTCTGCAATATTTAATTTCTGTAAAGCAGTGTATATGAGTGTACTTGTATGGAATTTAGCTTAAAGGTATCGAACGTAACGGTACTGGACCATTTCGACCGTCTGTGTTAGCCGGTTTTACAGGTGCCGTAGATGGACAAATTGATGTTTTGGCCGAATTCTTTTGTAATATCAGCTGGTTACTGAGCAGGGTGTGCCAAATTGTTTTTTATGAAGAATATTTTCATATTTAATCTTTTTATTTTAATAAGCTGTCAATATGTGAAAATCGAATATGTGAATATTTCTAGAAAAAACTAGCAGAAACACTTAACGAAGAAGATTTTTTTTTTTATTTCTTATGGGTAAATTGTACTCGGTGGGAATCATAGTCCTGGGCAAATTATTCCAAAGGGATGATGTTCTCCATATAAAAGACTGCTTGAAAAGCGTTGCACGCCGAGTAACAAGCTGAACCTCATACGGATGTGAAGTATTAACGTGACGTGTATTTCTAACATGGACCGCTCTGGGAGGAATTAGCGGGCTACATCCTTCGAACACTTTCCGTGAAAATATTTGTAGAACAGACTCAACTCGCCAACCGTTCTTCGATGTTCCAGCGAATCAAGGCCGCCGGTCAGTTCCGGGTCACCAATCAGACGAACGGTTCTTCTCTGTACAGAATCCAACAAATGCAGTGTGTGTTTAGGAGCGGAGCCCCGAATATGGGGGTTTTATCAAGAATTAACAGTTGTTGTGGAGTGTAAAGCTTCATGTTCATGCCAGGACATATTTGCTCCCAAATTAACGCCCAACAAATTGAGTGACGATGCTAGGGGAATGGAGTACCCCGACATTCAGCAACGTTAACTTTTTTAGAAAAAACTGCCGCCTGGGTTTTTGTAGCGTTAAATACCACTTGGTTACTGTCACCCCCCAAGACAGAATTTCTTCCAGGTCTTTGTTAATTTGAACGAGCTCCTGCTGTCTGCGGATATTCGCCTGAGTAGCCGATGTCCGAGCGTTCAAAGTGAATGAAGAGATAAGCGTACCATCATCTGCAAAGCTGTAGATTGGATTTCCGGTCTTTTCCAGCAGATCGTTAATATAAATGAGAAAGAGAGTAGGAGACAGTATGGAGCCTTGGGGCACACAGGCGTTGATAGTGAAGAAATCCGTCGACCGCCACTCGTAAAGAACGCTGTCTGAGGAAACATGAGAGCCATAAACAGAACTTTTCAGACATACCACAAGAGCGAAGCTTAGCCAACAGTCCATCGTGCCAAACACGGTTGAATGCCTTGGATATGTCAAGAGCAACCGCTCTAGATTCTCCAAAGTGTTCAATTGCGTTTTTTTCCAAACATGTGTTACATAAGTCAGAAGATCTCCTGTTGATCTATGTTTACGAAAGCCATATTGGTGATCGCTAATAATGTTGAATCCTTCAAGATATTTGAAAAGATGTTGATTGAAAACCTTTTCCATGACTTTCGATATTATTGAAAACAGTGCGACTGGTCGGTAGTTATTTGGCAAGGTCTTCTTGCCTTTTTTAAGTATCGGCTGAACTGTGGCATATTTCCAGCAGGAAGGAAATATTCCCTTTCTGTAGGATAGGTTGAAAAGTCTACAGAAAACTTGTGTTAGTTCCCTCGCACAGTTTTTGAGAACTATGGCAGGTATGGTGGTATGGTGGATTTGGTGAAATTTTGACTAACTGCCTAGCGACTGCCCAAAAGGATCTGGAATTATTGGGACAAGCGAGAAGTTTGTTTCCAATTCGTTGATTGTGTGCCTCCTTGGTTTCATCGATAATTCCTTTGCATCTGTTCCGGGCACGAACAAAAGTGTTACGATTTATGGTGTTAGTATTTTCACGCCGTTGTCGGTAGGCAAGATGTTTAGAAGCAACAGCTTCTTTGCATTTTCGGTCAAACCAAGGCTTGCCGTTGGAGGGGCATTTCTTCGAAAAAGGGGTGTAAGCTTCCATACCAGCCAAAATAACATCGGAGACCTCCCTGGCGCAGTCAGATGGGTTGTCGGATCGAAAACAAATGTCTATCCAAGAGAAAATTCTAAAATATTCCATAAGATCTTCCCATTTAGCAGATTTGTAGTGCCAAATCTTGCGCGGCCTAGGCGCCTCTCTGTCATTAATTGGTAGGATATTCGATGTCGAAGTTTATGGTCGGAAGAACCTAACGGCGGATTTACGGTGACCGTGTTAATCTCCGAATTGGTGGTTAAAAACAGATCAAGGAGACTGGCAAACTCCCCGTATCGGTCACGGATCCGTGTTGGTTCGTCAATAAGCTGAGTTAAGCCACAACTGATTGAGAATGATTCAGCTTCACGACCTTGTTCGTCGGTAGTATTTGAATATTTAAGCCAGCTGATATTATGGACATTAAAGTCGCCCAGGATGGTAATTGCGGCATTTGAATAGTTAGTTTGTAAATGATCGATGGTGGCTGCAAGAGAAGCGAAAAGTGTTCTAAAGTTGGTATCACTTGGTGGTCGATAGAGGATATAGATGAACCTTGTGGTTTGTTGAGTCGTTATTTTTAACCAAATATCATCAAAGTTTCGGAGCTCCAGAGCCTCTTCTCGTTGGCAAGAGAGGTCGCTTCTATCCAAAAGACAGATTCCAAAGTCGGGAATAGAAGTCGTACCCAGGATAAAGATAGATGACTGTGCTGGTCGATGAACTGACCTGGGTTTCATAGAGACCGAATACATGAGGTTTATTTGATTGCAAGTGTTGATGCACTGAATTTATGTTCGAGTTTAAGCCTCCTATGTTGCAAATATCTATATATATATATATATATATATATATATATATATATATATATATATATATATATATATATATATATATATTTATGTATATATATATATATATATAAATATATATATATATATATATATATATATATATATATATATATATATATATATATATATATATATATATATATATGAGACAAGATACAACGAAAGGTACCAAATAAGAGGTATCGGTTTTCTTTGGTACATTTCGTTGTATCTTACCATTATTTGCCGTAAGTACTAGAAAATTCTATTCCCGTGTTTGTCGATCCTAACCCGACGGATTAGCCGTCTCGCGATGGATTGACGAATAAGAGGACTGTAGGTAGACTACTGAAATATGGACCCTCGTCCATTTTCATTTATTTTACTTTGAGCTATATATATATATATATATATATATATATATATATATATATATATATATATATATATGTATATGTATATGTATATATATAGTGTATATATTACCTGGAAACAGTAGTATTTATTAATTAAAAAATTAAACTTAAGCGTACTCGTACACATTGTGATACCATCTTCACGACTAAAAGGTGAATAATTTTAGTGTTGATTTTTTACAATACGTGGGTCGTTCAGTAAAAAGTTTGTTAAAGAGTCATTTTAAACTTTGAAATATATATTGCTTTTTATTATCTTTTTGAGAGCAATAATACAACAACATTATATGAGGGTGTATTGATTAGTTTATTCAACATAGTCGTCTTTCAACTTTATAAACTTAGTGCAATGGTTATAAAGTAATCGGAGAACTTTCAAAATAAAATCATTTTTTGGTTTGCAAATCAGTCTGTGATGTTTTATACTTTTTCGTTTCAATTTTGTGTCCCTTCAAATGATTTTTTCATTTTCAAGAATAACAGTCCGAGGAGGCTAAATCATGTGAATATGGTGGACGATCAATCAGTTTAAAGTCTAATCAGTTTATTTTTTGCAAAACTAATAACTATTTGTAAGGAAGCGCATTGTCTTGCAAACATAACACCTCGTAAGACACTTTTCCTTGGCGTTTTCTATAATTTTTGGGCAAGATTCATAGATAATGGAGAGTAATTTTCTCCAGTCGATATTTTAATGTATTCCATGTTAATACATGGAATACTACACTAATGTGTAGTAAGAATGTTTTGATGTATTCTAAGTATTAGTGTAGTATGAAAGTCCCATTTTTATCCTAAAAAACTTAAGTAAGAACTTTTCCTTCTGATTTCTGTAAGCGAAAGTTCTTGGGGCGAGATGAACCAACATGTTACCACTCCTTCGGCTGTTTTGTCTCTGGATCACCCGTGAATTATATAAATCCTCTTCAAAACTATTATAAATCAATATTGGATATCGTGAATCTCAGCTGTTTTTGTTCGACTTTCAGACATTTTGGGATTCATTGAGCTAATAATTTTTTCATACGAAAATTAAAACGACCAATATGAAAAACACTTTCGTCTTAAATGTTTCGAGTCTAACTCGTCGATTCTTCAAAATCATTTGCCTTTAAATTCTCTCCCACAGCAACGGGTCCTTCAGCACTCTATTTACCATTGATGTTGGTTGGTTCTTTCTTTTTTTAATCAGCAACACGATTTTTGATAGTGACATAGGAGGAACATTTAACCTTCAATGTATTACGAGTATTGTCAAAAATTTCTTTAAGAAAAACAGTCCTTTCAATAAAAGGTACTTTATCACTGATCGAGATTCGATTTTACTAAATTCACAGTTTTTGTTGGTCATATCTTCTTCAATAATTGACTTCTTGTTCTTCAGAAGCCACTGCTTCTTCAGTGCACGAAATGGCCCCTTCAAGTTTCTTCCATTTGTCGCTATCCTGTGTAACATGGAGCCATCTGCTGCCTGCTATCAAGCTGATATCATTAGTCGATCTTTTCATTGGTATTCCGACACTTCGTCTTCTCTCCCAAGGTCTTCATTTACGTAATTTTGTTGTCTATCTACCATCATTCGTTTTAGCCACAGGCCCCGTTCATTACCACTTTAATTTTGCCGTTCTTTCACTAGTATCTGTAATTCTTGTTGTTAGTTTGATATCCTTGTTTTTAACGTGTTCTCGTAAACTAACACCTAGCATCTGCCTTTCAAAGCCACGTTGAGTACGTTGGAATCGGCAAAGACTATTTTTTCTAAGGGTCATGGTTTCCAGCCCATACGTACTTATTGGAAGTATGCAGCTCGTACACTTTTCTTTTCAAGGTCATGGGGATATGTGTTTTTTAGAATGAATCCCAGTTTTTGAAATGCAGTCCAGCTGAGACCAACTCGCCTTGGTATTTCGGCTGTTTGATTATCCTTATCCAATCTAATCTTACGTCCCAAGTACATATATCCTTCCACTCTCTCGATCTCTTCTGCGCCGATCTGAATTTTTGTGTTTTGTCAGCTTAGAAGTTTTGTTTTCTTGATATTCATCTCGAGTCCAACTTTCTGTGAAGCTTGATTAGGTTGTTCTATCATGATTTTGAGTTTTTCTAGCCCTTCGCTAATCAGTACTACATCATCTGCAAATCGCAAGTGATGTAAATATATGCCTTCGATTTTAATTCCCCTCTCTTTCCACTCAAGACTTTTAAATACATCCTCCAAGGCCAGGGTAAACAATTTTGGTGTAATTGTGTCACCCTGCCTAACACCTTTCTTGATCTTTACGAGTTCTGTTCTTCGATCTTCATCTAATTGGACTGTTAATGTCGCATTTTCATATATGAATTTTAGGAGTTCGGAATATCTTGAGTCTATTTTGGTATGAGCTAAGAACTGTATAATTGCCGAGTGTTCAAGGGAGAATTGTTATTTTGACCTTAGGTTAATTATTAGATACTTCTTAAAGAGAAACAGTCTGGAATCTTGTAATTACTTTACAAAGATAGTGTACGAGGCTGGTTTGAAAAGTCCGTGCAAAGTCCGAGAGATGGCATGGTATCGAGGTCATGTTTAGTTAGTAGCATCTCTTGAATGAACGCACACAAAGTTTCAGCCATATTGGTTTATTTCTTTGTGTTTGGCATTCGTGTGAATCAAGGAAGTCGAGTGATTTTCAAGAAATGGACGAAAAAGAAAGTGATTAAACATTACTTTATGAAAGGCAAAACGCCTCAGGAGACTAAAGAGAAGCTTGATAAACATTATGGTGACTCTGCACCTTCGATTAGAACAGTTTATAAGTGGTTTCAAAATTTTCGGACTGGCCATATGGGCACAAGTGACGCTGAACGTTCTGGACGGCCTGTGGAGGTTACGACTCCAGAAATCATTGATCAAATCCGTGATATGGTGATGGATGACAGAAGAGTTAAGGTGCGTGAGATTGCTAGTGCTGTGGGCATTTCGACTGAATTTTTTGCATAAAAATTTGGACATGAAAAGCTATCCGCAAGATGGGTGCCGCGATTGCTCACGCTTGACCAAAAACGGAATCGTGTGAAGTCTTGCAAGGATGGTTTGCAGCTGTTCCAGAAGAATCCGGAGGACTTTAAGCGTCGTTTCGTCACTGTGGATAAAACATGGATATATTGCTATACTCCTGAGACCAAACAACAATCTAAACAATGGGTTTACCAAGGGGGAATCTGCACCAAAAAGAGGCGAAGGCCGTTCCTTCGGCCGGAAAGGTTATGGCGAATGTCTTTTGGGATTCGCAAGGGATAATCCTCATCGACTATCTGGAAAAGGGTAAAACTATTACAGGTGAATATTATTCATCGTTATTGGACCGTTTGAAAACCGAGCTGCAAGAAAAACGCCCGCGATTGGCCCACAAGAAAGTCCTTTTCCATCACGACAACGCACCAGCACACACCTCAGCAGTTGTGGTCGCAAAATTAATGGAAATAGGATTCCAACTCGTTTCACATCCCCCCTATTCTCCAGACTTGGCTCCCTCGGACTACTATTTGTTCCCCAATTTGAAGAAATGGCTGGCGGGACAAAGATTTTATTCAAACGAGGAGGTGATTGCAGACACTAATGGATATTTTGCAGACTTGGACAAATCCTATTATTCGGAAGGGATCAACAAACTACAACATCGTTGGACGAAGTGTATAAGCCTAAAAGGAGACTATGTCGAAAAATAGAAAAGGTTTACCCCAAACACATAAGTAGTTTTTATTTTTGCACGGACTTTTCAAACCAGCCTCGTATACATGGTCCTATGGCATAAGCCTGTTAGAAGAAAGTTTAGTTTATGATACTCATTTTTTTTTTAACAACCCTCATATGTAACTGGGACACCAAAATGCAATTTAGATCAATTCAGGAACGTTGAATTATTAATCAGGGGATACGTTGTGCTAAAGGGAAATCCATTCGCTTTTGACAGCTTCATAAGGAAATATTAAAAATAAATGATGCTGACACAAAGTAGTTTTTTACTTAATATTGTATGATAAATTCTTGTTTACGTGGACTGTTTAAAAAATGACTGCAGGGTATCAACAAAGTTTCGATCTGACTTGTGCAGTACTCTCCGAAAAATTTAAAGTTCGCGGAACAATTTTTAATGGGAAAATTCGACTTTCAAACTGCAAATTATCATATTTATAATAACTTACAGGATAGTTAATATTGACTTACAGTAACTGAAAAAAAAGTAATTTTATTACTTTTGATAATTCAGTTACAATTACAAATCTTTCAGAAAAAACCATAGATATTTCGGAAAGTCCAAAAATATAAAAAAATTAAAACTTTTTCTATTTTTATATAATTTATCATGGAAGTGAACATCAGTCTAAAGTGGTTGGATAATTTTAAAGTAATTGAATTACCATAGTCTAACTCAGCCACTCTTAATAAATTGAATTACTCTAAAGTAATTGAATTACTACAAAATAACTAAGTAAAAAATAATTTAATTAGGAAATATATTGACTTTACAACTTGTATTTACAAGAGAAGTACTGGGTAAATAATTTTTACTTCCCTTACTGAAGAGGTCAGGTTTTTTTTTATTTCTTTACGTTTCAAGAATCCCAAATCCAGCATACTATCAGACTCTCTGTAGACTAATCCGGTTGTGTGTCTGTCTGGCTGTTGGCACGATAACTCTCGAATAAAACGAGATAGCAATTCAAATGTGAATACATTTTCAGCATAATTATTTATAATCAAACATATAAGGGTTTAAAGTGATAAGAGTAAGAGTTGATAAATTTTGTATAATTTCAATATTAGAAGATTTGTTTCTTGTTTTTGTTTGATATAATAAAAGAGTTGTAGTAAGATTACTTATAATTAAACAACTAAGAATATAAAGGAGCAAGGAAGGAGGTTAGAAGGGTACCTCCGAATATGCTGTATTATGCATCCGTTTAAGGATTCTTGGATTCCAGGAATCTGAAAAAATATGTTATTTATTTTTTATCTCTAACCCTATACAATGAAAAAATGTAAAGGGATGTGATTATAGACTAACCCGAAGAAAATATATTGGCTTTACAGCTTGTAGTTACGAAGAAAATACTGGGAAAATAAATTTGTTAAGGTCAATAAGGAATTTTTACCAAAACTCTTTAAAGGATTATTTAAGCAGACACCTAATAACACAGGTATACAAAATTCTGTCTTTTAAGTGAGACACGTGTTTTCTTAAGTGTTTTTTTGTGCTGAATCCAAAAAAATCCTAAAAAAGACATCCATCTTGATTTCTTTTTAGAAAATATATTTAAAGTTGTTAAAAAACTCTGAAATTGAAAAAAAAAACATTTTAATAAATAATATAAAACTAATAAACCAAATTATAATTATGTAATAAAACTATTATTTCGGGCGTCTTTAAATGTTCTGAATCCACGTTTATCATAAAAACTTAAAAAAATATTAGGTTTTAGCGTTCATGTTTAACAAAAAACACGCATACACCACCTTTAACTAAGTTACGTAGCAAAATGCTGTTCAAAATAAATACGAGTATGTGCAACCGCTAAATTGAATAATCGGTAAAGTGCAAGTTGAACTTGCACAATTAGTGTTCCGTACGTTGATTGCTTTTAAAATAAAAAAAATTGTTACGGTGGTTTGTTTCCAAACTTTACTGTAAACTGATGACCTTGAAATTTTTGTTTTTTTTTATATACCAGATAAATTATTAAAGGTAATGCACTCGTGATAATTTTCGTTCAGTCTGCATCCCTTGGAGAATATTCCAGAATTTTTTCAAATTTGTTTAATCAGTACTTTTCGAGATAAGGTGGGGGGACAGGGATTTTTCGCGATTTTTTAAAAATAATACAAAGAAGAGTGTGCTCAAGTATTACATTATATATTTTTTTTACGCGTGTTTTCACAAGCTTTCATTTGACATCACACTCGATGATCTAGTAAAAAAAAAATTTTTTTTCACTTCCGATTTCACCCCCCAAAACTAACCCTTAAGTCAAAATTTAACTTTTAAAACTACACGACTCTGATGAGGCCATCAATTCCTATATTAGTACCAAATTTCAACTTTCTCTTTCAAATAGTTTCGGAGATAATAGGGTGTGACAGACAGACGAACAGACAGACACCGAAGTGATCTTATAAGTATTCCGTACGGAACACTAAAAATCGTTTTTAATTTTTATTAGTATTGAACAAAACTGTTCTTTCCAGTATTTTTTAAAGTTCTTAATCCTGATTTAACATCAATAAATAAAGTTTTATGTTCAGTTTCAACAAAAAACTCGCTTTTAACACTTACAAGGGTGCTATGTGGTTAGTAAAATGCTTTTTTTGTAAGTATATATAATTAAATAATAGTTTTGTCCAATATTAATAAAAATTAAAAACATTTTTGTAATTTAGCAATTGCAAATATTTTAGTTTAAACACCATTTTGCTACGTAGCTTAGTTAAAGGTGTTTTTTGTTAAACATGAACACTAAAACCTAATATTTTTAAGTTTTTATGATAAATGTGGATTAAGAAAATTTAAAGGTGTACGAAATAATAGTTTTATTCCACAATTTTAATTCCGTTTATAGTTTTACATTATTTATTAAAATGTATTTTTTTAAATTTCAGACTTTTTCTGGCAACTTTAACAATTTTCTAAAAAAAAAACCTCACGGTAATTTTTTTGGATTCAGCATAAAAATATACTTAAGAAAACACGTGTCTCTCTTAAAAGACAGATTTTTTTGTATACCTGTGTAATTGTTTGAAAATCTAATTTACCAATCCTAGCAGTACGAAAATGACAAATGTAGTAAATTACCCATTTTCTAAACTGCAAATATATTCTTAATTCATTGGTACTATCAGGTGTTTTTTATTAGTAATAGACCTTTTTTACTATTTGCTAAAACAACTAGTTATTTGGTTTTAGATTTCCAGGAAAACTATATCATTTTAATTAACACTAATACTCAACAAATCATTGTAAATTGCACTGGAATAATGATTTCTCTTTATGAATTACAGAGCAATAATTAAAAATTTTTTGAACTACATCTGCAGATGTTATTATAATATTTGTAAGAGTAAGAAATATTGGGGCGTAACATGATTAAGTTAATTATACGTTATTTATGATTTATAATTATTAGATTAGTTAATATGGCTGACAGAATCATCAGTAGAATGTCTATTGAATGCATTTTTAATTAATGTAAATTATATAGTATAGTTTCGAAAATAAAAATAAAATTTTAATCCAATCTAAATTACTTGCAGATGCGGAACACTTGCAGTTGTGAAAATAAACCACAAAATAAAAAAAAAAATATTAATGAAAACATGTTAATTAGAATCTGCCACTTATCTTATGGGAGAAAGTGAAATGATTACATGTTTTATCACGATTTTGAAGATCACTCTAATTTCAAAAGTTCTTATTACCCTCAATATAATCCAGACAATATGTGCCAAACAAATCGGTTTCCTTGCAAAAGGTCGGGTACCTGTGATTTTTAGAAATGTCGTAGGGACTAAGGCCACTAGCTAAAAACCCAGTGTGCGGAAACGAAATCCCTGTGCAAACAAAATTATAATTATAAAATAACTTCAAAATTTTCCAGCATTTTTAGGTTTTTGCTCAATTTCTCTATTCCTAGACTTCACAGAGCAAAAGTTCATATTATCAATATTGTAGGGCATAAATTGTGCTACTACTAACTTTTATATTTATGTTTTTTTTTGTACGTGCGGTAGTTATCGAACTATAGAGCAGTGAAAGTGTCAGAATTTTTGGAAAAACACAAAACCCGGACATATTACGTAGAGAAATGCAAATAAAAACAAATATTGTTGTTATTGTATAACATATTATCTTTTATACATTATTTATTATTATATTTATGCAGTTATTAACTTACGATACATTACTGATTCGATTTTTTAAATCTATCTCGTTTTGAAGGTCCTGGTTTTGAAATCCGCTTCGTCAAGCTTTATGTTGACTGTAATGGTAATCTTGCATTATCTCTCTCTCTCTCTATATATTATATATATATATATATATATATATATATATATATATATATATATATATATATATATATGTATATATATATATATATATGTATATATATATATATATATATATATATATATATATATATATATACATATCAAATGTAACGTCTCTCTGTCTGTCTGTGTGTTTATCTGTTTGTCCGTTAGTGCACTTATCACTGGAGAAACACTTTTTTTTAATTCATACATACATATTTTCTCTGGCCAGGTTATAGGCTATATTTTATTACGTTAGATAACATAAGGAATAAACAGTGACCATAGTAGTGAATCAAGTGGGAAAAAGTTTGCCGCTAGCGCGTTCTCTTGCTATATACTGCCCAAACCATTAAATATGGACAACGTCTCTGTCTGTCTGTCCGTTAGTGCGCTTTTCACTCGAGAACCACTTATTCGATTTACCTGTTTTTTTTTAATTCATACATTTGTTCTCTGGCCAGGTTATCTATAATCTTCTACATATAATATATATAAAATGCAACGTCTCTCTGTCTGCCTGTCTGTCTGTCCGGTAATGCGCTGATCACTCGAGAACCATTTATCCGATTTACATGCATACATACATATGTTCTCTAGCCAGATTATAGGATATATTTTATTACGTTAGGTAACATAAGGAATAAACAGTGTCGATAATAGTGAATCAAGTCGGAAAAAGTTTGCCGCTGGCGCGTTCTCTTGCAATACACTGCCTAAACCATCAAATATGGAACAATATCATGTAGCAAAGAACATAATATATGCAACATCTCTCTATTTGTCTGTCTATCCGTTAGTGCACTCATGACTTAAGAACCACTTATCCGACTTACATGTTTTTTTTTTAATTCATACATTTGTTCTCTGGCCAGGTTATCTATATCTATATATATATATATATATATATATATATATATATATATATATATATATATATATATAATGCTACGTCTGTCTGTCTATTTGTCCGTTAGTGCGCTGATCACTCGAGAACCACTTATCCGATTTAAGTGTTTTTTTTTTAATTCATACATATGTTCTCTGGCCAGGTTATATAATAATAATAATGATCTATATAATATATATAAAACGCAACGTCTCTCTGTCCGTTAGTGCGTTTATCATTCGAAAACCACTTATTCGATTTACGTTTTTTTTTTTTAATTCTTAACTTAATATTTATCAAAAAAAATCTATAATATATAAAATGCAAAGTTTTTCTCTCTGTCTGTCCGTTAGTGCGCTTAGCACTCAAGAACCACTTATCCGATTTACGTGTTTTTCTGTAAAATACGTATGTTCTCTGGCCAGGTTATAGGATATATTATTACGTTAGATAACATAAGGAATAAACAGTGACGATAGTAGTGAATCAAGTCAGAAAAATTTGCTCTTGTTATACACTGCCTAAACCATTAAATATGAAACAATAACACCTTGCAAAGAATATCTAGATTGTATGTAAAATGCATGCACATAAGGAAGTGACGATAATAGTGAATCAACGCGAGCGGAGCCGCGGGCACGGCTAGTAGAACATATAACAAAAGACCAAGCTTTAGTATTGTATAGGCCATAGGCTGACAGGGAAAAGGATCTACAGTGACGTATTTCTCAGAATTAGCTTATGGCAAGTGGTCTCTAAATAGAAATTGAAGAGTGGGGGAGGTACCATCGTTTATTCTTACTCAATCGTCGCCGCGACTTTACTTCGGATCGGAAAATCATTGGTAGCAACTCTGAAAAAGCAATTTTTAATCGTAAGGACAAAGTGATGACTCTAGAATCCGTTACTAGCACTATAAGAGTAGCCAACAAGAGGATAGAAATCGATCCGCTGACACTTTTCCAAAGTCTGACGAGGAGTTAGAGAAGTACTTAAAACATGAACTTGCCCCTTACCGATGTCTTTGTTCTCAG
This sequence comes from Pachyrhynchus sulphureomaculatus, assembly GCA_019049505.1. Taxonomy (NCBI): domain Eukaryota; kingdom Metazoa; phylum Arthropoda; class Insecta; order Coleoptera; family Curculionidae; genus Pachyrhynchus; species Pachyrhynchus sulphureomaculatus. The sequence continues at coordinate 186,785,432 of CM032447.1, read as the reverse complement.
AAGAAGGGATGCGACAGGTAACAAAATCATCCATTTATTCAGCGTTTACTCCAGCTTCTATAACACAAAATTGTCATAAAGCAGGGTGTGGTAGGCGGACAGGTCAACATTGTAAAGACATGACTTTCCATAGCCTCAGCTTATAAACAAGTTATCATTATTAGGGAAGATACTGACCTGCTGGTGCTTCTTACTAGTTTGGCCCCTAACGTGAACAATGTGTAGCTACACAACCGTGAATGAGGTGAGTCTTCTGGTGTACTCTATAGTAGTTACTCTTTCCAATATGATTCATTACCCTTTCCCCAGATTATATTTTTCCTGTATGCCATTAATGGATGTGACACCATATTCGCCATTTTTGGACAAAGTAAAATCAAATACTGCACTATAGGAAAAAAAAATCCACAGCTAAAAGAATTAGTTTCTGTGTTCTTACAACAACACTCCTCTGCTAAAAGACATAGCCAACGCAGGAAAGAAATATCTAGTCACTTTGTATGGGAGTGAGACAGAGTCACAAAATTTGGATCGCCTCCGTTACCTTCATTTCATTAAGGTGACTGCAAAAACCAGCAAATTAAGTCTTACACGACTGCCACCGATACAAGACGCTGCCCGATACTATTCCTTCCGAAGATACCAGACAGTCTAAAAGTGGTTGGGGTTCGAAAAACAACAGACAGGGATTGGATACGCACAGATGAAGAGCTGGAACCAATTCAAGCTAGTAAGGATCCCGCACCTCATTTCTTACTGACACTTCGCGTCAACATAACGCGTGACGAAGACGATTATTCAAAACCAGGACTTCCAAAGCGACCTAAATTTTAATAATTGCATCAATAATGTATATATCATAAGTTAATAATTAACATAAATATGATAATAAAGTATAAAAGATAATATATTATGTAATAACAATTAATATTTGTTTTTTATTTGTGTTTCTCTACGTAATAGTGTAATTTTCCAAAAATTCTGAAAATTTCATTGGTCTGTAGTTCGATAACTACTACACGTATAAATAAATCACAAATACAAAAGTTGTAGCACAATTTACGCTCTTCAATACTGATAATAACAACTTTAACTCTCCGATGTCTAGGAACAGAGAAATTGAGCAAAAAACCGAAAAAAGAACATTTCGAAGTTATTTCAATATAACTTTGTTTTCACAGGAGTTTCGTTACCGCAAACTTGGTTTTTAACTACTGGCCTTGGTTTCTACAAAATATCCAAAAATTATAGTTACCCGACCTTTTGCAAGGAACCATGTATAATTTAAGTGGAGTAAATAGGAAATATTGCATTTAGAAACCGTTCGACTGTAGCGGTATTTTAGTGTTGACGAGGTAGGCAGAGGTTTTCTATCCATCGGTTGAATTTCGGTTTAGTTATCTGATGGTTAAATCTCTGGTGCTGCTCTTTAAATTCTCGCACAGGGCAAAGACAGTAAACCACAAGGTCAACAAATATGTCCGCTCCTCGCTGTCAGTTGTTTTACAAAGATATTTCCTGGAAATTAAGCAGGACAAGAGGAATACTATCAGCCTCATGCTTTACAGCAATAAAACTAAAGATACATCAATAACTTTAAAGAAAAAGCGGAAGGTAAAGAGGAGAGGGAGGGGGGAATTCGTGTGTACGTAGTTAGGAATCGAACCAGACTGGACGACGATATTAAAAGAACACGATAAAACAGTACTTTTAATCACATCAAACGGTAACGTGACCTAATTATGGTAGACGGTAACGTTAACAGACGTCGGTAAACGGAAACAGTAACTAGCACCAATGAAAGTAGACGCTAACTGATGATGACTGATGATAATGGGGTTAGGTAACTGACGACAGAAGACGATGGTTATATTTGAAGTTGTTTAACGGTAACGCTATAGGCTCCGACATCGACAGAAAAGCTCTGAGAGATAATCAGTAGATGGAAAACGAAGACAATTGGCACTAAAGTTAAATGGCTCTGGTGGACGGGCAGCAGATTGACTTTGTGAAAAAAATTTTTATAACACCCAAGCTCGCGATACAATAATCGAACTCAGATTATCGATATTTATTGACAAATTGAATTTTCTTTTACATAATAACATAATGCTTAACAATAACGGCTATACTATATGTTTTAAAATCTGGTTGTTACAACTTACCGTTTACTCCTGGTACTTTTCACATGAATCGTCCATACTCACCTTGTCAAGTAAAAAAATTCTAAATTCAAAAGAGCCTCTATTTATTAAACATTTGTAAATTTAAAAACATTAATCCACCAAGTTTAAATGATAAAATGCAATATTCCTCCTACGGAGCATTTACGAGTACTTATGAACCACCCATCCAAAGGCTGGATGTTCCCGTCGTCCGATTCCAGCCAACTTTACTCAGCCCTAAAGTGCTGCTCGTGTTTTAAAAAATAATTTTCTTGTTTTAGAAAAATATATATTTCAGGTTATACCAACTATTGACGTATAATTTTTGCTGACATAATGGTGAATGCTTCAAGTCTTATATGGGCAAGAAACTGATAGTCCAGCTTAGTGGTGTCGAAAAGTTTTCGATTTTGGGCGACTATGTTAAATTCTAATAAGTACCCTGTAAATAGCGAATATATATATATATATATATATATATATATATATATATATATATATATATATATATATATATATATATATATATATATATATATATATATATATATATATATATATATATATATATATATATATATATATATATTATATATATATATATATATATATATATATATATATATATTGTAACATTCATTTTTTCCTAGATTTTAAGACCATGTAATGTTACTGATTTTTCCATTTCAAATTGTACTTATTTTCATTTTTGTATCGAACGGTATATTAAACAGAAGTTCCAAGACGTTCGGTATATACGGTGTTGTGCGGGTTCCTGACCGAACCTCTCGCTACGCCGCGATTGGGGAAATGTTTGATCGGCAGTTTTGATTGGAGCGTCGTGATATTACAGGCAAAAGTCGCACGATTATTTAAGGCTCCGCAGAGCTTGAATCGAGGTTGTTTTTCATCTAGCCGCAGCCAGGCTATTTACCATCTAGCCGACAGGCTAAATTTTCATGAGGGTCGCCAAGTAGGCTTCCTTCGACTGAGCTAAAGAAAATCAAAGCTCAGAACAACCATCATGTGAGCTAAGTACCAGTTTCTTAAATAAAAGCCGTAAGTGTTTGCTAAGAGAAAGTGTGAAATCGGGCGTAGTCCATCAAAACAGGAATAAGAACAGTAAGTCAACAAAACTTCCTTCAATAGACTTATCCCGGAGTAGTACTTTAACTACAATTTAAAACAGACTAAAAAGTGAAGTGTAAAACACGACTTTTCGTCTTCGGGGGTTATAATAGTTTAAAAGTTTAAAAGTAACAACAACTAGTTAGGCTAGAATTTTTTTTGGTAAAACGGCAAACGTTAGAACTTTTTAATTAAAAAAAAATACATGAATAAATTCTCTTTTTTTGTTGATTAAAGCTAGTGTCTCACTGAATACCTATCCTACTTTTCAGGGCAAGAACGGCTGTACCAAACTGATTTTTTTTTGTTTACCAACAATACTTTCTTTCAGCATTTTTCCATTTTTTTAGCTGAAGTTAGATCCTTTCTATTTTAAAATGGATGGTGCCCAAAAATTTGGTACAGCTAAAAGCCTTTAAAAAAAAAATAGAAATTAATTCCAAAAAGACGTAAGAAAATTATCTCTTACCCATATCTCTCTACCAAAGAAAAACTGAGCTAGTGTGTGTTTAATTTCTTTAGTTCTTTTAAAATCGGGGTTCACTCAATTCAGTATCAGAAATTAAAGCGGGTAAGTTTCACCAGTTACGAAATTACGCCCAAGCTTGGGGCCACATTTTTTCAAACGGTACAATATATATATATATATATATATATATATATATATAATATATATATATATATATATATATATATGCATATACATATAAAAACTAGTTAAAGCTTTATTTTTTTATTTTCGGGAAATCGGTCAATAAGAGGAAACTTATTTGTTGTTAAATTCTATATTTCGTTGGAAATTTCCAACTTCATCAGGAATATAAAAACTGAAAGTAGAAGAAAAAAGACTGTACGTACTAAACAAGTATAAACAAAGGAGACTCACCAACACAGAGTATTACAAAATAAAAGGTGATGTTAACATTCGCCACACACTACTAACAATTAAAAACACAAACAACATGACAAGGAACAATATAAAACCTTCTGTCCCGATCACTATAATTTAACTGATAATTATGAGGGTAATTTGTTTGAACAGTGGTTCGACTGTGTGAGTGGTAGTATCCTATACCTAATTCTTAATAGCCTATCAAATTATACTGTAAATCTACAAAGTTAAAATGTTACAATAGATATTGCTTATGTTATTAATATCCGTTTTGTAATTAATTGTCTAATAACATATCACATCTCAAGGAATAACCGTTTATTATATATGTTCTCAACCTCAAGTATCTTAGTATTCGCATAGTCAAAAACATGTCCCGTACTCAAATGGTGACACGCCACAGCACACGAGATTTTTCCAATCACGCAATCAGCCATGAGACCAGTCCCTCATAGTAAAAATTTGCCTATACCAGTTGCATCTGCGTCCGTTGAGATTGACTATACACAAAATCCTCCACTTCAAGCCAAGGTGTTGATGAGGACGATGACTCTGAGTTTAAAGAAATTCTAATCAAGCAACACTTGATAACTCAAGGAGACCTAAACGATTTGGTTCGCAATTTAAATTTGTTAAAAGAGCAGTCAGAACCATTAGGATCTCGATTAAAAGGATGGAATTTGCTACATCATGAAACTAAAATCAGCTATGTTTGAAATCGTGATCAACACTTCAGATCATACTTTTCTCAAGACGGAGACTTGGTGTATTGTAATGATATAAATGGGATTATGAAGATTTTGGAAAACGATTTTGATCCCTCCCAGTGGCGTTTATTCATTGACTCTTCTAAAACAAGTCTAAAAGCAGTGTTACTGCATAAAGGAAATATATTTTCTTCTGTACCTCTGGCCCATGCTGCTAATATGAAAGAAATTTATGGAAACATGAAGTTATTACTTGAAAAAATCAAGTTCAGTACATATTCTTTCAAAATCTGTGGTGATTTAAAAGTTGTTGCCCTGTTACTCGGACTTCAGCTGGGTTATACTAAATTCTGCTGCTTTTTATGTGAATGGGATAGTCGAGACAGAACAAACCACTATCATAAAAAAATATGGCCTACGCGTGCATCCTTAATTCCTGGACAAAAAAAATGGGAAGTATTTACCCCTTGTAGAGCCATCTGAAGTACTTCTTCCACCATTGCATATCAAATTAGACCTGATCAAAAATTTTGTAAAGGCAATGGATCGCAATAGGAGTGAATTTTTTGTATCTAAAAGAAAAATTCCCCAAAATAAGTGATGCAAAGATAAAAGAGGGTATTTTCGTAGGACCTCAAATCAGGGAGTTAATAAAAGATCCGGTATTCGAAGAAAAATTGAGCGATTTAGAAAAACCAGCATGGAAATCTTTTAAGAATGTTGTTGCAAATTTTTTGGGTAACCATAAGAGTGAGAGCTACAGAGAGTTGGTTAGCGAGCTACTGTTAGCTTATCAAGCATTGGGTTGCGACATGTCACTCAAGATTCATTTTTTAGATTCACACCTGGATTTTTTTCCTCAGAATTTGGGGGCTGTGAGCGATGTGCACGGAGAAAGGTTCCAGCAGGACATTTCTAAGATGGAAAAACGTTACCAGGGCAAATGGAACCCAAATATGTTGGCAGATCACTGCTGGACAATCAAAAGGGACCAACCAGGATCTAAATTTGCTAGAAAATCTTAGATCGTAACTTCATAATAAAAATTTTTTACATTTTTGGTTTAGGAGGTCATTGTTTTTTAAAATATTTTAAATTACTTAGGAAAATATAATTCTTGGTTAACAGATTTTTTTAATGTTTGTTTTTATTGCCAACCATCTATTAAAGTAAAAAATATCATAAAAGTCCATGTGGCATGACAAAGTGGCAATTTTGTTTACCAGTGTTATCTTTTTCTGCAGCAGTAAATTTCGATCAAGTAATGTCCGTTAAATGTATTTTAAATCTAGGCAATTTCATCAGTATTACCCTTTTTGAATGGCTTTGAAATCTCTAAACAAATCAACATTAGAAGAAAACTTGTAATACACGAAAACATTCTTCGAGCCGTCTTTAATTCATTTCTTTGTTCCACAGTTTTAGTTTTTTTATAAGAACTGAAATTTTTTTCGATCGACTTTGCTTCCTGTGGGAGAGACATTAAAAGCATTAATATGGTCAAAAATATCACATAAGTTTGCTATTTTTACCAAAAAATCTGCATTCACAAATTTCTCAACCTATTTTTTTTCCTCTTTTAAAAAAATATAAATATTCTGTCATATTTTAAACGTAAGAGACGAAATAATAAGAAAACTATTCCGAAGTTCTGGAATATAATAAAAAGTAGGCTCGAACTTCATATCCTCTCATTTTTTGAAGCAATTACCATCTGTAAACCATATATAGAAAAAACTGAATATCATTATTATTATCTGTGTATTTAATTGATCATTAAATTACTTTTGAAAGCCTGTTTCTCAAGAGACTCGCTGATCATAATGTTCACAATACCATATCTACAGCACCATGTAGAAAGCGAAACTCTAATAAAACATTTTTGGTATTAATAGACCAAGAGGGCGACCCGAAATTTTGACCTGTCGACTAACCGTCTACCTAGTTATTCGTTCTATCGGGCGTGTCGAATAAAAGCCTTTAACCTTGATTTTCCGTCCCAGTGCTCTTAAATGCCCAGATGAGGTCCAAAATGCTACATCCAAAAATGGACTGTCGTTTAGCCACTTGAATCAAGTACCATAATATTTATCGACACTAAAAAAGTCGAGCGTCCCAAAGGGCAGACTCCGCCGATACCGTACCCAGCTTTAGAGCCCAAAAAAACGTCGGTCCAAAAATGGCCTGTCATTTAACCATATAGAATCAATAACTTTAGTTTGTTCTTGATAAAATAAGAGGGAACCTGTAAAAAGCAGACGCCGCCTATACCGGAGGACGAAGCTAGACCCGCTTTTTCCATCCAGAAACGGTCGTCTTTGGAGTTCTTGAATAAATAAGACCGTAAGACCAAATTTTGCGTCCTACGCGTCTGCCCTAGTTATTTATACCTTAATTAATAAAATATCACGAGAGCAGCCGCCTCGCTTGTACCCGAAGAAGTTCAAAGTTCAAACAAAAAACATCGAAATTATGATAGTATAGACGCTATTACAGGTTTTACATACAATTCGTACCAGATGACTGAAATTGTAATTTTTTAATATTTTTCGACACATAGAATCCGAAATTGCCATTTTCCAGGCCTCATAGTGTACGGGCCATTCGCCATGGGCTCGAAAAAACTTTTTTTTATGCAGCCTATCTATTGGGAGGGTAAATTGAACACTTTCGTATGTAATAGAATTCGAAACAACTAGTCCCAATGAACAAAATCGTTTAGGTCTATTGCTATGGGGCCAACTAGGCCCAAATCGGCATTTGTTTGTAATACAGCTTTTGGCATCAAAATGAAAATTTCCGGATTCTTCAATTTAACTTGATTTTCTTGAATTTATACAAGAATTTAAAAGCATTTTATTTGAAATTTCTAGTAAATGCTTTAGAAATCTAGCAAATACTTAATTATAAATAAATAGTTTAAAATTCATCTAAAATTTTTTTACAGGGTATAATATATATATATATATATATATTATATATATATATATATATATATATATATATATATATATATGTATGTATGTATATATATATATATATATATATATATATATATATATATATATATATATATATATATATATATATATAATAAAATGTACAAAAAAAAAAAATTTACAATGACTTACTGTATAAATTTCTTGGGACTATCGGCATAATATTTCATAGAAAATAGGAAATTAACCCTTTGCGAACGTAATTATACTTGAAGAATCCTGAAATTTTCATTTTGATGCCAAAAGCTGATATTACAAACAAATACTGATTTGGGCCTAATTGGAACCATAGCAACAGACCCAAACGATCTTGTTCATTGGGACTTCGAATTCCACGAATTCTGTTACATATGAAAATTGTCAATTTATCCTCCCAATAGATAGAGTGTCCCAAAAATTGTATAAAAAAAGGTTTTTTTCTGGCTCATGGCGAAAGGCCCGAACACTATGTGGCATCGAGAATGGCAAATTCGGATTCTACGGAGCGAAGAACATAAAAAAATAGAATCTCTAATAGCGTCTATACTATCAGAATTTCGATTTTTTTTGAACTTTGAAAATACCTTAGCTTGTTCGGGTTCAAGCGAGGCATCTGTCCTCGTGATATTTTATTAATTAGGGCCTAACTCTTCCAAAAATAACTTGAACGGTCTTATTTATTCAAAACACGAAAAACGACCGTTTTTGGCTGAAAAAAGTAGGTTCAACTTCGTCCTTCGATATTGGCGGCGTCTGCCTTTTGCAGGTTCCATATTATTTTATCAAGAACAAACTAAATTTATTGATTTTATATGGTTATATGAAAGTCCATTTTTGAATCGACGGTTTTTGGGCCCTAAAACTAGGTCCGGTCTCAGCGGCGTCTGCTCTTTGGGCGCGTGACTTTTTAATCTCAACAAATGTTATGGTACTTGATTCAAGTGGTTAAACGAAAATCCAGTTTTGGATGTAGCATTTTGGACCTTCTCTGGGCATTCCAGAGCACAGGGACCGCAAAATCAAGGTTAAAAGTTTTTATTCGACTTGCCCGATAGAATAAACAACTAGGCAGACGGTTAGTCGACAGGTCAAAATTTCGGGTCGCCTTCGTGGCCTATAATGCCTGATAATAAAAACTATTTTTCGTTGATGTAACTCTATTTTTTGGTAGGATAGTCATGAGTTTTTTCACACTTTTACCACTATTTGACCGTGTGTCCCCTTTATTTTCAGTCTCACGGAACTTATTACTATTCATTAATAAACGACCCGTTTTTAAAAATGAATATAAGAAATACTTTAAAAACTTCACTTGTTTTATTCCCAATAATATTCAGTTGATATAACCTCAAAAATTAATTAATTACTAAGACCATGCGGCAAATGGGGAATGGAAACAACAACCTATACAATTTTGACACACAAGACTTATGAATCTAATCAACGACAAATTTTTAGATATGCAATCTGTCTATATAAGAACGTCATATAATTTCGAGAAACTTATAGAATTGTGTGATATCCAAATCTAGGGATGGAGGTGGAGACTGATCAAAAACTTCAAGGCGCTGGTATATATGCAGAAAAGCCCAAGTAAAACCTAACGTTCCACCATGGGCCAAATGCAACAATATTCCAAGCAGAATTTCTCGCAATACAGGCACGTGTTCACAGAATATTAGACGGGACCACCACAACTAAGAAAAATATATTCTCTCAGACGGTCAAGCTGCTCTAAAGGCTTTAGCTGCCTATCAGGCCAACTCTAAGATCAAACTGAAATATGAACGTGACTATCCTCCAGGAACAACAGGGTTGAACTACTAGGACATGCAGGTAATAAAAATGCGAACGTCAGCAACATCTGATAGAACTAAATAGTTCGTCGATTCGCATCTGAGGAAACAAAAAAAGACTATATCAACAATAGTCAAACGACATGCAGACTATGTAGTGAAGAGGAAAAAATCTCTATATACATTCTACAAACTGTTAGAAAATCTACATCGTGGCGATAAATCACCACATGAAGGGCTTGAAAAGGAGCTAAAAAACCTTCTTAAAGGAACTACGCTAATGTAACTAATAGAGGAGAGCACAATAAACGAAGATGCTGAAGTGCACAAACTGGCACAATCGCCTACTTCGACTACAACCAAGCAACACTAAACACCAAGACCGCGTGAAGCCTATAACTATTTTCGTTCGAACATAAAGTACTGAAAAAAATCAAGAAACAACTTAAAGAATATAGAAACTTAATTATTGTAGAGTACCATCTATGTGCAGAGAAATCAGCAAATAATAATTACTAACTTAACTACAGAATACCAGAAAGCTGGTTAAAGTCTGAGTTTATAACGATCTCAAAAAATGCAGGCACTAAAAAATTCGGAGGATATCGAACAATTAGCATCATCTTTTAAAAATATTTGTAAAAATCGTTCACAGAAGCATATACAAGTTGTGTGAAGAAAACATGTCAGCTATAAAATTCAGCTTTTGTGATGCCATGCAAATCAGATAGATTTTCTATACAGGTTTTTCATTCAACGATGTAGTGGCATCAATTGTACCGTATATCTTTATCTGATCGACTTCCAAGAGACCTTTGTTAGAGTCCAACCTCACAAAATGGTCGGAATTCTGAATGACCTTGGGCTAGATGGAAAGGATCTGTGGATTATTAGTAACCTCTACTGGAACCAGATGGCATTTATTAAGGCAGAAGGGGAGTGTTCAAAAGCAATATCGATTGAGTGTAGGGTAAGGCAGGATTGCGTCATGTCTCCACTATTGTTTAATGTGTACTCTGAGCAAATCTTCAGAAAGGCACTGGTAGAGGCTGATGATGGAATATTGCTTAATGGAGAGTGAAAAAATTATATTCGTTATGCTGACGATACGGTGGTTATGGCTGATAACTTCTCATGACAAAAATAAACAAAGTCATTAATAGATACGGCCTCGACCTTAATATCAGCAAAACAAAGTACATGGTAATTAGCAAGTCTCCTGTTCCTGCTACCTTGTTAATGGTTAACAACCAACAAATATAAGGAACTCCACAATATTCATATCTAGGGAGCATGATAAGCGAACATTGGGATCACTGGCAGAAAATTCGTTGTCGTATCAAAAAAGCTAGAGCAATGATCCTCAAAATGACATCACTTTTCAAAAGATCAGCAAAAAAAAAATTAAACATAAAAATAAAACCCCTAAGATGTCTTCAGTGTCCTTTTTTACCGTGTGGAATCTTGGACGCTGACGGAAGCCACTTCTAAGAAATTTTAAGCATTTGAATTATGACTATATAGCAGAATTTTGACAATTTCTTGTAGTGGCCATATTACCAACGAGGATGTCTTACGTCGCATGAACAAGAAACTGGAAATTATGCAAACTGTTAAAGTAGGAAAATTGGAGTATTTCGGACACATAATGAGAAATCCCTACAGAGATGGATTACTCTATGGCAATACGCCAAGAAAAGATTTTTGGCAAAATGGGACCAGGATGCAGACACACTTCCTGGCTAAACAATCTGCGAAATTGGTTTTCAACCAATACTACCGGTCTTTTCAGAGCTGCAGTGGATAAAGTAATAATAGCCAGAATGATTGCCAACAGAATAGGCACTTTAAGAAGAAGAAGTTAATTACGGGTTTACATCAGAAACGCAAAATGTTGTTACCTCGAACTGACAATGGAAATAAAATTTTTAAAATTTCGTAATATTTCTCGGTGCCCGAGTTTAACTTAAGAATGAATAATCACATTTTCATGCAGTTTTCGTTTACGTATAAAATATACTCGTATCATCTGGCCAAGTTTTCCACTGTGGTTCCAAAGTCTTATTTCTAGTTGGTAACTTGCAGTGTTTTGATGACAGTAGTTACAAATTTTTACCTTGAACTAAGAGTAATTTTGAATATAGTATTAATGGTATTTACCGCCATTTTGGCGCCGAAGCTATTGTTGATACTCGAATGACATAATAAATTACTTTGTAATCATACAGTGTGGTAAAAAAGCCAGTTATTTTTCTTCACAGGATGCCAATACATATCGTTTTCACAGAGGAAATACCCAGGGTACAAGTACACAACAACTACCCAGTCAAATTTATTAAAATATAGACTTACGCCCTGTAAAAAAAACTTATTTATGTATGAAAAGGAATTATTAAGGTTGAATCCGTTATTCTGGAGTTAAAAGCCAATAAATACGCCGAATTTTTTAAATATGCTGATTATTTTAAGCAACCTGAGTTACTCTGGACGTATCGAAAGTATTTTGGTTGTAATTTTTCTGTCAATATGTTATTAATGAACACAATCAAGTATAATATTTTTAAAATAATGCAACACTCCGCTACATAAAACATTTTGATGATTACTACTTATTAAACTCAAACTTTCATATTATACGGCTCCCCACCTGCATTTTATACACTGGATAAGTCTGCGCCCCCTGTTCTAATGTTTGATAGATGATAACCCATATACGTCGGTATTCTTGGTGTTTTTATCGGAATGCTTGCGAAGAGATATAGAAATACCTCGAGTTTTTTGGATTGAAATTCCGTGACTATAAATGCTGAGTTAGTTGAAAAAAGAACCACTGAGATATTTAGTCGAATACCGCAGAAAAATCAAAATTTACTATTAAGTCCTTAAAAGATTTCTGTAGTAAGCTGTCTGGTAATTACTATCTTATAAAGGCAAATCTTTGGATATATTATTACCTTTTCCTACTTTTTAACTTTACGAAGCTGGTTTTTCTACTTTAGGTGCTTTACAGGCTAAATATAGGGTCAAACTCAAAATAGAAATAGAGCTTAGTTTATCGTTCTAAAATATAAAACCCAATTTTGAAAGGTTCCGTTCTTCAAAGCAGACACAGAAAGGCCAATAAATCTATGTTTGATTATAGTAAGAATTGTTTTAATATTTAGTTTATTTAGTTATAATGCTCTCGTGATTAAATGTTGGTAAATTTAAATTTGAAACAAAGGTAAACAAATAAATTCCAGTCTTGTCCATTTATTTGGCGCTCTCCCTTCAAAGCTCCCGCGCCCACACATCTATCTAATTCTACCTACAAGAGTTCTGAAATACTTTTACGCAAGAAGTAACGTCATATACTTTAGTGATCCCGTTTAATAATATTAAAAAAGTTTGGTGCTTTGTTCCACCTCTAGAAATACACTATTTATTATCTGCTCCTTTACGTCACTGACTCTTACAAAATATTGTTGAATAACGATAGCTTAGAATATTCCTCAAATAAATTCATAAAGTTTCCTAAGAACTCTGCAAATGAGTGAAAAATTAAAATTTATGATAACTATTAAGATAACTTTGCAACTTTTCTCCTACATTACATTCTTTTTAACTTTAAATGAACAAAAAGATCACTTTTTAGTAATTTAATAGTTTAGAAAAAAAAAACATGAAAAGGTCGTATTTCTAGATTTTCAAGACCTGCACCATTTTCAGTGTTCCGTACGGAACACTTATAAGATCACTTCAGTGTCTGTCTGTCCGTCTGTCCGTCTGTCCGTCCGTCTGCCTGTCTGCCCGTCCGTCTGTCTGTCTGTCTGTCCATCTGTCTGTCCGTCTGTCTATCCGTCTGTCACAACCGATTTTCTCCGAAACTATTTGACGTAGAAAGTTGAAACTTAGTACTAATATAGAAATTGATGGCCTCATTAGAGCCGTATAATTTTGAAAGTTAAATTTTGAATTAAGGGGTTAGTTTTGGGGGCTGAAATCGGAAGTGAAAAAAAAATTTTTTTACTTGGTCATCTAGTGGGGTGTCAAATGAAAGCTTGTAAAAACACTAGTTCAAAAATATATATAATGTCTTACATGCGCACATTTTTCTTTGTATTATTTTGAAAAAATCGCGAAAAATCGCTATCCTTCCCCGGTATCTCGAAAAGTACTGATCCAAAAATTTTGAAAAAATTCTGGAATATTCTCCACGGGGTGCAAATTGAACGAGAATTATCACGAGTGCATTACCTTTAATAATTTATCTAGTATATAAAAAAAAACAAAAATTTCGAGGTCATCAGTTTTCAGTAAAGATCGGACTTTGTTAAAAACTCATTTGGGGTGTGTTTTATGAAGTCACTGACCATTTTATACCTCCATAACAAAACTTTTTATTTCAGAAGCAATCAAAGTACGGAACACTATTTGCGAAAGTTCAACTTGCACTTGACCGGTTATTTTATTTTATATTATACAGGAACTAATAAGAATCAATTAAACAATACTGAAGCAATATCCCTAACAAATTTAAATTTAAAACTTTCAAACTAAAATTACCTCATTATTCTTTTACTTGCTTTTTTTTTGTCATAACACATCTGAAACCCAACATAACCTCTAGACGACCGAGAACATAGGCACTGAAAATTTATAGAAAATTGGATATTTAAGCAAATAAGGTCAGATTAAAACCAGATTGACAGACACCCTTTTACTAGCCAGAAAACCATCAACCCTGAGTTACAGGGACAGTTCTTCCTTCCTAACCTCATTGGTTTTTATTATTTTAATGAATTTTTGGGACGTATAATTTGAACTTAAACCTTCTACATCCTTTTTACGATTGACACTATTTTTACAGTTCTTCATGTAACACATTTCAAGGAAATTTCTCCGAAAAATGTTACTTTCAGAGTCAAGAATGAAACTTTCTTGGTATTGGACTCGGTGGTCTTCTTAATTTACCTGTGAGCTAAGGCTAGTCGAATTAGGCTTATATTTACAGTCACTTTTATGTAAAGAATTCTCTTAGAGAACTTTTGAGATGTTTAGTCTACGTATATGTGAGTACTCATTTTATTTCATAAACTATATTAGATTTTTTTAATTTATCAGTTTCTTCTTTGATGTTAGAGTAAAAAAGATTCAACTTTTTTGAAACATAATTGGCAATCTTTATGTTACTGTTCTTAAATAGTGTTCTTTAATATATTGTATTTTTATTCCATATTTTAAATCTGCAGTTCCCAAATCAACACTGCGCCCATAAATAGGTGGTCTGTCATTGTTATTAAGAATCTTTCTCAAGATGTTAACAGGGTAACTATTTTCCACTAAAACACTTTTCAACAACTCCACGTTTTGTTTAAATATCCGATTTTCTATAAAGTTTTAAATTTAAATTTGTTAGGGATATTGCTGCAGTATGGTTTAATTGATTCTTATTAATTCCTGTATAATATAAAAAAAGACAATTGACGTTGTGAATTTAAGTTTGTGTCTGAGGGGAAGGAATAAAAAAAGCCCACAATTTCTTCTCGAGGTTTGCTACATATTGTAACTATCCTGTGTTTGTTGACTATTTGAATGTAATAATACTAATTGTTCTGATCCTAGTGATTGTTGTAAGACAACAAAGAACTCTACATCTTTTTTTTCTCTCTCGCCTCTATTATCCCCGTTATTGGCGTTATTGTATATATATATATATTATATATATATATATATATATATATATATATAATATATATTTATGAATTGTATATTATATATATATATATATATATATATTATATATATATATATATATATATAATATTATATATATATATATATATATATATATAAATATATATATATATTGATATATATATATATATATATATATATATATATATATATTATATATATATATATATATATATATATTATATATATATATATATATATATATATATATATATATATATATATATATATATATATATATATATATATATATATATATATATATATATATATATATATATATATATATATATATATATATATATATATATATATATATATATATATATATATATATATATATATATATATATATATATATATATATATATATATATATATATATATATATATATATATATATATATATATATATATATATATATATATATATATATATATATATATATATATATATATATATATATATATATATATATATATATATATATATATATATATATATATATATATATATATATATATATATATATATATATATATATATATATATATATATATATATATATATATATATATATATATATATATATATATATATATATATATATATATATATATATATATATATATACCAGGTGTACAAGTATGAAATGCGGATTTCAGACAACAGCTGCTGCACCAATGCCCTTTGTGCTATATAGATTTAACAATGCGCCATTTTGTTGTGTCATCAACAACTGCCAGACGCGCATGATTGATAAATTGGAAAAGTGTGTGCATAGTATTGTGTTGTTGTGTTCAATATGTCGAAATTTATACCGAACAAAGAGCCTTCGCAGTTAGCATTAATTTTTTGTTTTCATTTGAAGAAAACTACTGTTGAATCATACCGATTACTTCGAGAAGCTTATGGTGAACATGCTCCATCGCAAGATACGTGTGGCCGATGGTTTCGGCGTTTCAAAAGTGGTGACTTCGATGTTGCAGACAAGGAACGTAGGAAGCCGCCAAAAAAATACGAAAATGTGGAATTGCAAGCATTGTTGGACGAAGATTATTCGCAAACACAAAAACAACTCGCCGAGCAATTGGGCGTTAATCAACAAGCTATTTCTACAGGCAAATGGAAAAGCGAAAAAACACGTGTGACGTTTTGCTCGCTTGGTACAAAAGAAAGCGTTTTTGTATCGTATAGTTACAGGGGATGAAAAGTAGATTTATGTTGAGAATCCCAAACGTAAAAAATCATGGGTAGACCCAGGCGCACAATCCACATCGACGGCAAGATCGAATCACTTTGACAGAAAGACGATGCTCTGTGTTTGGTGGGACCAGAGGGGCGTGGTCTATTATGAGCTGTTAAAACCTGGGGAAACGGTTAATACTAAACGTTACCAACAACAATTGACCGATTTAAACCGTCCGCTGCTTAAAAAAAGGACAGAATACCGAAAGAGGCAACACAAAGTCATTTTTCTTCATGACAGTGCTCCATCACATACGGCAAAACCAGTTCGCGATACGTTAGAAGCACTCAGCTGGGAAGTTCTACCCCATGCGGCTTACTCACCAGACTTGGCTCCTTCCGATTACCACTTGTTTGCATCGATGGGTCACTAACTTGCTGAGCAGCGCTTCGGTTCGTATGAAGATGTGAAAATATGGCTCGATGAATGGTTCGCAGCAAAAGGGGAAGATTTTTACTGGAGTGGTATTCACAAATTGCCCGAAAGATGGGAAAAATGTATAACAAGCGATGGACCATACTTTGAATAAAGCACTTTTTATCATTCTTCCGAATTTAACATGTTTTTTTTTTTAAAAAAAAAAATCCGCATTTCATACTTGTACACTTGGTATATATATATATATATATATATATATATATATATATATATATATATATATATATATATATATATATATATATATATATATATGTATTTAATATATATTTAACACCTTAATTTTAAATATATTTAACCCTGAATTTGTCAACTGTCGCTAACGAACGCCCACTTACCTTATGACACATACGCCCCGGCATATTCGAGCCACATTTAATTCCTAGAACTTTGACTGCAGCGGTAATGACGTCACGACCGGAAAACCACAGAAAATCCGGCAGTGGGATGAATATTAAAGCTTTTTCTGATAATATATAAACACAGTAAAATTTGTTATATAGTTTTCCTACTTGAAATCAAAGGATGCATTAAAAACTCCTCTATGGCCAGAACTTTAAAAGTAGTGGATATATTTTACAAATATAAATGTCAATCGATAGCCTAAAGTCCAATCCCTGTTGTGAGCAAAACATTTATCCTGACTAACTGCGAGTTACGATAACACACCTCGGAAAAAGTCTGAAGCCTTCGCATAGCACCACGTTATCACTGCTTCAGAGAAAAATGCTTATTGCGTTCATGAAATGTTCGTTAAACTGAGGAAACAGAAAAACATCTCACGGTGTGAGGTCTGAGCTGTAACATGGATGGGGTAAAACTTCATCAAACTAAAGCTGTTCTAGCAGCATGAGTCCATGGGTTCTCATTGTCGCGAAATGCTACTTACTGTGGTCTAATACTAGGCAACCGAGCAAGTGTAAGTGTGTTAACCTATCCTTCAATGTTCACAGTATTGCGCAGTATTCAAAAATTCAAAATCATTGATGTCTTAACAATTCCAGAAAACGGTATCCAAGACGTTTTGGTCGACGGAACTGCTTTGATTTTTCGTTACATTCCGACACTAGTCATCCTCTGCTTGTTTGACCATCCAGGTTCATTTCTGCAAGATTTCTTTCTTCCAGTCCGTGTTCACCTTCTAATAGTACTTATATCAACACATACATCTCAGTACACGGCACTCAACCGTGATTGATGTCGAGAGGAGTTACACTTTCTGCGGTAAAAAAATCGTGCGACGATGTCGGTTATTATTTTCGCCACCTTTTAAGAATTTAAGAAGAACAATGCCTTTTTAATCCCAAAAAATCGTAATCATGACGTTTTTCATCACATGCAAACACTAGTCATTCACTGCATGTTTTGCTTACAGGATCTTTTCAGCTGGATTTGTATCTATTATAGTTCTTACTCACTTTCTTACCCTATTTACATCAACACGGGAAGTTCGGTACTCGACACTAAATTGTCTTCTTAAAACTGTCGTGAGCAGATGAATTGTTCCTGATAATCGCCACCATAAGAGGACTAAGAGTCAAGACAAAGATAAAACCTTTTTTGATACAGTTTGTGTTGTACAAAAGCTATGGCCATATAAATAATGGTTTTCAAAACTCCCTCGTATATTATGATCTACACTGATTAAATTTAAAGAAAGAAGGCAAAGTCTTTAAAATATTATTGATCTTTCTGAAAATGATGTACCGTTTTATTACAAATAATATAATAATACGTTATTTTTAGCGTAGTATTAATAGGAGCAGGTGTAGGGTATACAGAATAAAATAATATTTTAAATGAGATATGATGCGACAAAATAAGCTAGACATAGGTGTACTTATTTCGGGTTGTTAAAAGAAGGCTGAAAAGTTTAGGCAGAAAAAGAATTGTTGATTGATTGTAGAACATTTCCTCTGAAAACTGAAAAAAAATAAATAGTTTTTATAAATATATATATAAATATATTAAGTAATTGGTTTATATTCATAGTCTATGGTAATATGTTAGCCAAAAGAAATGATTATTATAATTCTAGATAACTTTTTATGGAAAGTAGTTGAAATACAAAATTATTATAAAATTTAACTTAAAAATGAAGTGAAATAAATTCATTTTTACTACTTAAAATTTTTTTAAAGAACTCACTTAAAACGCAGAAACTTTACAAATTTCTTGAACATGACACTGTTCTGTACGAAAAAAAGAAACTTCAAAAATAGACACTGATGTAGGAGTTTTCTAAGTCGGGCCACTGCAATATTTTTAGCAAAGATCTTGTGGTATTAAGTAATGAAATAAACACGTGTTCTTGGAATTTTAAAAATTGAGATTGTGTACAACAGTATCCAATTAACTAGAACAATCTTGTTCCAATGAATTAATGTTGGTACGCTATTCCCAGAAATCGGTATACCGAGAAAAGACACAGTTTAATTATTAACAAAACAAGTGGTTTTGTTATTAATTAGGTTTTAATAGAGTATTTATATTATTAGCTGTCGCCTTTATTAATACTCACTGATATTTCGACAGTTAGTTGTAATCGAAGCGGTACATTTTGGTCGATTTTGTGTACAGAAGTAGTGGTTTTCCTGAAATTGTGCTCTAATGTCAGATATTACTATTCTATTATTATTTTGAAATACACATTATAGCGTCGTGTCGTCGCACGAGACCCATAGAGCATCCGTTATCTGTCGGTTGATAGACTTTCGGATGGTTATCTAACGGTCAAACCTCAGGTGTCACTCTTTCGATTGACGTAGTAAAGGGCCCACCGAAGCCCCAGGTAACTTTTTACAGTAGAGAAACGGTAAGCCAGGGGTCCATGAGGATGCCAGCTGCTAACTAATGGTGGCCTATCTTGGATATACCCTAAAAAGCAGAAGAAAAGCACCGGAATGTCATATCTCGATCTGAAGGTGTAAGGCATTCTCTTTTCAGGAACACTTGGTGTCGTGGTAAAACTGATCGGATCAAATCGCATACACTGGTCGATGTGTCGCCACCTGAGGACAGTAAGCGGCATGTGCACAAGTGAACAGGAACGCGGATGATGACGAGTCCGTTGAGTCTGGCGAGTAGCGGTGAGTAGCAAAGGGTGAGCAACTTTGCGGTTTATTCAGTAGGTGACCGTGATAGTAGTACTCATTCTTCGTGACTCCATGAAAAGCTCCTCTGGACTGTCAGCCAATTAGTTTTAGTTCTTATCCGACCCAACGCCGGTATAGCGGTTATGCACCAGGTTCTTGGTGCGCGTGAGCAGCTAATTATATGTGGTACGCGATACCCTTGTAGATTGTAGATATGTTGGTCTGAGCTTATCGGTGGGTGCATTTGGGCGAGTATATACACTACAAGAAGAAGCATACTGGCCGCACGGGTCCGCAGTAGACTTCTAGATGTGCAGATGCTGGTTAAAACGGGTCCGCAAATTGCCCGCCCTATCTACCGGTGTAAATGTGTGTGAGTCTAGGTCTAGTGAGTTCTGCAGCAAGAAGGATGCTGGTCTAAGACGGAAGGTAGATTCGGCACGTATATTGCTCCAAAAAAATATGTAACTTCGTTTCAACATGTATGATAAGTAGAAAGCTCCCATATTGTTTACAAACCAACATCGTAAATAAATATAGACTTGACTTGTAACTAATAACCTTCAACCCGACTTAAAATTAATCGCTTTTCTAACTTGTCTATCAGAAGAACTGGAAAAGAAGGTAAAAATACAAAAGTTTTTTTTTTAATTATAGAGTTGATACAGAAACAAATGAAACAAACTTTATAATTTTAAACGAAACATTCTGCATATTTTTTGTACAGTCGTATGCACGACTGACAATAGCCTAGCAAGTAAATCTTGTGGTTTGTTAATATAATATTTTTGTTCTCAAGAGAGATCACTGATGAATAAATGGAAGACTTCAACATCACGTTTAAGCTGGGAATAAAAGAAGCACAGAGAATAAACAAAAATGACTATGCTAGCTGACAAACTGACACAAAAACCGAATACTTGAAAGTTAATTTGATTACAGATCTTAATGCACTAAATTTTTTATTGCCCTTTAACCGCTTATGAACCAGAAATATACTTTAGAATTTTGATCTGAAGAATTTAAACAATAAATTAAAGTGAATTTTGATGCCTACTTAAAGCATTAGAATTGAATAAATAAAAATAAATCCCAAGATATAAGATCCTGCCTTTTTGCTTTTTCAATGGGGCAATAAACGACCCTATTACGGTTTTGTGCATAGTCGCCAAGTATTACGATAAACGTATTTTTATTTTACCTGCTTCGTATACTGCCCTCACTTGCACCTGCAGTCATGTTGGATCTATTTTTACCTATATATTTACTACTTGACAACCCAGTTTGGAGCCCTTTAAGTATTTGATAATATAGGCCTAATGACCACAGATCCCCATTAAGATTCGAAAGATACTTTTTATTAATTTTATTTTTAGTTTTACTTACAACTTAAAACGTAACGGTTCTATTTTAATTATGTGGCGTCCGTGGGAAAATTGCAATAGTGGCTATAGCAAGAGAAAACATTTATCACTTGACGCTAAACAAACAGTGAATAATGTTTGCGACAGTTTGGTAAAAAGAAATTTGAATAAACAAAGTGCTTTGCAAGAAACCATTGAACTAACGAAAACCCCAATTTCTACGATTAAGGGTATTGTAGGAAAACCATTACTCAGAAACAGAAAAAAACGGAAAGATTTTCAAATGCATCATGTAGACCAGAGGTTCCCAAACTTTTTTTTCTCGTAGACCACTTTCAAAATTTTACTGGTTTCGGTGGACCCCCTGCTGCTACATTTCTACCATATTCCCAAAACTGGTCAAAACATGTGAAGATTAGATCTAACGATGGAAATTTGCGTCGTGGCTGAGTTCCAACCCTAAATTCGGAGTGGTAAAAATAAAAAGAAAAATAATATATTTTCTTGTGTTCTATTTATTAAAATAATATGATTACAGACTAAATAGAATTAAAATTAAACATTAATAACGTACCGTAACTTCAACAATGCAAATCAACAATTTAAAAAAATAGTCATAATTTTAATGGGAGGGATGTATTTGATGGATTGACAGCAAATTATCAATATTTGGCTTCAGTTTTGTAAGGAATAACCGCAAATCTCCCGTTCTGTGAGGTTCAATCTGCTCCTTTTTTTGTTAATAGGTTTGTAACGACACTAAAACTTTTTTCGACAAGGTGTGACGAGGGAAACGCTATCAAAAGTTTTCTCGCAATTTCCCACAGCCCAGGATATTTTTCGGGTATTTCTGCCTGCAGCCAAAATGTTTGATAGCATTTTTTAAATTTCACCTTCAGCTCCTCATTGGTGCTAAGCTCGAGTAGCTCCTCTTGTAATACCACATTCGCCACTTCTGTTTTATCAAATGGATTTATGATCCATGGTGGTATTTCCACGCAGGGCATTTAAAGTTGAACGTATGTCTGAATATCCTCATCAAGACATTCTGCCTGTGACAAGTTTGGAAACTGGGAGAATTCGCGCTGACTATAATTTTCCTTCATAAATTTCAATTTTCCAAGAAAAGCCGAAATTACACCCTTTGTTTTTATTAAAATTTAGGCTGTCCTTGTAACTGCAAGTTAATGTCATTAAATTTTTTGAACAAATCTGTCAAATACAAGTTGTCTGCTTTCAACTTGATCAGGTTTTCTTTTAAATCTGGATCTTTACTTTCCAGAAACTCTAAAACTGATTCAAAAAGTGAGTAAAATCTTGTTAAACATGCACCTTTCGACAACCAGCGTACTTCAGTATATAAGAGCAATCGTTAGAAGTCTTCATTTTCGTCGCACAATTGTGCAAATAAACGGGTATTCAACGCATTGCTTATTTTGTTAACCGCATTAATTACAAATTGAAGCGATTGGTGCAATCTATCACTCAAATTTTTCGCTACCAGGTGTTGTCGGTGGATGACACAGTGAATTGCAGTTACTCCTGGTATAATTCTTTTAAGATGACTTATAAACCCACGATATCGCCAAAAGATGGCAGGAGCTCCATCTGCTGCCACCGAAATAGTGTTTGTAAATGGAATCGATTTTTCCTTAAAAAAATCACTCAGGACATTAAATATTGATTCGCCTTTAGTGTCCGTCTCCAAAGTTTTCGCGAATAGCAGCTCTTCATGGATTTCTTCGCCCATAACAAATCGAACATATGCCAATAATAATGCTTCATTACCAGGTAAAGTTGACTCGTCCAGTTGAATAGAAAAATGAATTGTTTGCAGATAATTACACAAGAAGCTCTCAATATCAGAGCTCATTTCATCAATACGCCTTTGTACAGTGTTGTTACTTAAACGAATTCTTTTGAGTACGTCAAATGGAGGTTTGTGCAGAACAGTTTTTAAAACCTCTTCAACAGCGGGTAAAATTAACTGTTCTCCGATGATGTGCGGTTTTCCAGATTTCGCTATAAGCAATGAGATATTGTAAGATGCCCGCAAGCCATCATCGTTACTTTGAGACGTTGAAGCGAACATACTGTGCATGGTGGGTCTCTTTTCATATTTTTCCTTCAATGTTTGAAAATGTATTTTAAATCTTTACCTATTTTATCAGGATGACACCTTCTTAGATGATCTTTGAGCTTCGATGGTTTTAAAGAGTCATTGCTTAAAACTTTGTATAAAAGGCATATGGGCAATCGTTTGTCTGCCTTTGATGGAAGAAAACCAAATTTCAAATAATCAACACTGTACTGTCGTCATTTCTTCTTAGATTCAGCCATGTTTCGTATCACTTACCTACCTGTAAAGAAAAAAATGTTTGTTTTAGTAATCATAAGGCGACTTTAACAGGATATGGCTATTTTAACAGAATAAAATAGGATTAATTAATTATTGCAATTAAAAAAAACCAAAATGCCGGCGGCAAAAGACTGATTTTAATTATTAAAAGCAATAAACTGCTAAGACCCATATAGAGGTTTTCACAAAAACGGCTGAACCTATTTTAATGTAATATAAAATATTTTTTGATTAATTATATTTTGGTATATTTCTGTAAATTCGAGAGAAAATACTTTTAAAGAATATTTTGACATCAAAAACTCCGCGATTTTAATGATTTATTTATTATTTTGATGTACGTTACGAGTGGTACATAAAGACACGTACAATATATGAAAATATTTTTAGTGTTTTAGCATTAGCAACTACGAGGGTACTGAAATATGTACAAACATGCAGGTCAATCATATATCTCTCCTTTAGTGAATCGCCACAGTCGGGTAAATAAATAATTTTATAATAAAAAGTACTAAAAGTTCAATCTTTCTCGGCTTTCTGTTCTTTTATAGAAGTATCGAATAATGGCCCTGTTCAGTATTTAATTTTTATGAAGTACCTACTACACGCAAACATAACAAATATAATATTATTACAATATAAAATAAAAGTATGAATAACAAATAGGCAGGTTCTTACTTTTTCCGGCACTGGCAAACACTGAGATCGATTCACTCACACTTTTCTTTTCAAAATTCCGGAAACAAATGAGTAACGTTTGTCCTTGGCATTCGTATTTATATTGGTGAAGAATCAAACAAATTCATGCAAGATTGTAAGCACAGCACAAGTCGTATTTCGCCCCTTTGCACGTCTGAACGGGTTGCTTTGCGGGCGGACGGCGCTTTGCAAGTCTCGACGCGCGTTCTACTGAATATCGAATATGCAAGTTTTTACAAGTAACAGTCGCTGACCTTCTTAAAATACACTACTCAAAAAAATTAAGGGAGGTTTTAAAACAAGGAAATTAATGCTAAATAAAACAGGCTATCTGATCCATATGCCGGCCTAACTGAAAATTTTTTTTTCAAGCCCGTGGACCAAAAAAAAAGAAAAATATTTGTAATATTATTTTTTGGTTAGGATTGCACGAGAACCGTAGCTCCTAAAAAATTTTAGCCAAAAATCTGAAAATTAGAATCTTAAAGCTTCAAAATGTTTTTTTTTTAAAGTCTCAATACGTTCATTTTTCACCGAAATACAGCCTGCCAAAAATCACCGAAAAATTTGGAATTTTTTTTTGCTCCCTTAATTTTTTTGAGTAGTGTATTATCTGCCTACATTGATAGGTAAAGCCAAACCAACATTTTTGTTCTTTACTATCGAAACCAGATAAATTTTCGTGGACCCCCACTTACAACTTGTGAACCCCCATTTTTTTTTCACGCCAACGTAGACCCCGTCGAGTCTCCCATGGACCCCTGGGGTCCACCTGAACCACTTTGGGAATCACTGATGTAGACGATTGTGAAAAAGACGTCATCGGGAGAAAAATACATTCTATGTATGAAGAGCAGTTGGTGCCGACACTAGACAAAATAAAATTAAGACTGGTGCAGGACGGGACCAATATACATTGTGGCCGATCAACCCTTCACGGAATTTTCTTAAGAATGGGATTCACGTTCCGAAAAATCAACAAAAGGCAAGTAGTGATGGAGTCACAAAGATTACGACATCTTGCGACATACTTATTTACAAGAAATTAAAAAGTATCGATCAGAGAATTGGCCAATAATTTGGCTTGACGAAACATGGTTCGATACCCATAACACTGTGCAAAAAGGGTGGGTTGACAGCAATACAAAATGTCAGACTAACGCACCTTCAAATAAAGTTAAACGAATGCTGGATCTGAAAAGGGCTGGGTTTCAAGTTGTCTACTATTATTTGCAAAAAACATAAAAGATTCTAGTTTGGACTATCACGAAGACACGACCGCAGAACTTTTTGATAATTGGTTTCAAAATTCCCTTTTGCCAAATGTTCCCGAACAGAGTGTTATAGTTATGAACAATGCAAGTTACCATAGTCGCCTACTAAATAAGGTTCCTAATGCAGCCAACACCAAATCGGAAATACAGGAATATATGTTAGAAAATGACATTTATTTTGATTTTAGTTATAAAAAAGTGATCTTTTGGAAGTTTTGAAAGACCATAAATCGAAAAAGAAATATTTTTGTGATAGTATGGCTGAGAAAATGGGACACACCGTTTTGCGGCTTCCTCCGTATTATTGTGTGTTTAATCCAATTGAACATATTTGGCATCAAGTTAAATCAAAAATAAGGGGACAAAATGTTTCTCCTACTTTAAGCGTGTCAGTGGTCGAATGAGTAAAAAAAGTTATAAATGATATACCTTGTGAAAGCTGGAAGAATTCCATTCAGTACGTTGTTAAAGTTGAAGATTCATATATTTATGTAAATAATATAAAACCACTGATAATTACCTCAGCTGATGACAGTGATAGTCAAACCGAATTAGGCTTTAATTAAATTATATTTTTATTTACACAATATGTCCCCTCTTGTAAACCCCATTCATTCAAACTGTATATTTGTACTTCTTAGTCATTTGTTTTCACATGCATCTATAAATAAACATCTCCAAAAACACTTATATTTTTATTTATTTGCATTAGTGAATAAAAGTCCATCTCTGCAACCTATGATAAACAAAAGATCAGAATTTTTATATTGCCCACTTAAAACGGCAAAAATCAGGATGTTATATTTTGAGACAGGCTATACTATTTAACATCTATATAAAGAGTATAATATATGAAAACTCGGTTATAGTCGTCGTAATTTTGTCTAAACATCTGAACCCTTGCAGACCTGTGTAATTTTCCCAGACGAGAACACACAAAAACATTTATCACGATAAAAGTAAAATATGCACATAACATTCATATTCTAGCCTCTATAGTTTTAATTTTGGTCACGAACTCTGTTTTTTAATAATATTTTATTCAAGTCACCTTTCAATATTTAATGTCAAGATTGGGAAAAGAAAGCTTCCATAAAAGCCTTTTTGTTTTTACGTCAGCCGACCGGAAATATCTTAAGTAAGCTAAGGATATTCAAATTCAATTTGATAGGGATAAAATAAGGATTTAAAAATACCTCAATTTTTTTCGGTAGTTTAATTATTCATAGGTCGTCGTATATTTATGAATGATATCATGCATCCACCGATCCTTTTTCGATTTGTAAGATT
This sequence comes from Pachyrhynchus sulphureomaculatus, assembly GCA_019049505.1. Lineage (NCBI taxonomy): Eukaryota > Metazoa > Arthropoda > Insecta > Coleoptera > Curculionidae > Pachyrhynchus > Pachyrhynchus sulphureomaculatus. The sequence goes on along the minus strand of CM032447.1, from coordinate 186,758,261 downwards.
GAAATAAGGAAATAAAGTAATTACAAAAGTTATATTACCTATTTATCTACTACTACATGTAAGAATTGTATATGCAATTTTATACGACAATGAATACAAATGAGAAGAGTGCCGGGAAGTTTGGTTTGGGTACGAGAAACAGCAGAGGAGAAATGTTATCAAATTTTGTAAACGAAAATAACTTCTACGTTATGAACACATTTTTTCAAGAGCCAAAACATAGGCGATGGACATGGCAAAGCCCAGATGGTATAACAAGGAACGAAATTGAGCTATCAGATGGCAAGAATATTGTAATTGACATGACCGTCCTGAACACGATAAGCATTGGCAGTGACCTTCGAATGCTCAAAACAAAAATAAGAATAAATCTGAAGCAGGAGAGACGTAGATTGATAACGCACACAAAGATAAAGACACCAGCAGAAATGATAATGCAAAACACAAACGAATATCGACAAGCACTGGAAAATCACATAAAAGACATAAACTATCAAACAGAACGTAATGAACAAAACGTACCAATAACCAACAGCGTACTCTTGACTACAAAACAAATAGCAACATTGAAAAAAGAAAAAACACCAAAATTATGTAAAGAGACACAAAATCTCATGGAACAGAGACGACTATTAAGAAATGATTCTACAAACTGCGGATTAAAATTGGCAGAAATAGACAAAAAAAAAAATAAGAAAAAGATCCGAGAAGACGTCAGACAGTACAGAAACTCGAAAATCGAAGAAACTTTAAAAGAGGGAAAAAGTTTGAAACACAGACAAACAAATGAATCAAATAATAAAACTTATAAATAACGAGATACAAGAAAAACATAAGGTACCATCAAGACGGAAGAGTGGATAACATATTACGAAAACTTATTGACTGAAAATTGTGAAGAATTCCAAGAAGACCTAAACTCATCTAGAATAGAAATTAATGGAGAACTCGTAATGACTGAAATAGCACAAACAAAAAAAGCCGTAAACAACGTAAAGAATGGAACAGCAAGCGAAAGGAATCACAACGGAATTTCTTAAAAATAGATTAGAAAAACTATTCCTAATGGTTACAAGAGTGTTTAACGAATTTTTTAATGGCCATCCAGTGCCCAAAGAATGCGTACACAACATCAATATACAAAAAAGGAAATAAAAACTAATGTAAAAACTATAGAGGAATATCGGTTACAAGCACGATGAACAGACTATATGGAAGAATTTTAAGAGACCTTAGTGAAAAAGAATTTACCTCATACGAAAAAGAAGAAAAATGCGGCTTCCGAGCTGGACGATCCTGCAAATATAACATCTTCTGTCTCAAACAGATCATTGCGAAGAAAACAGCTGTCAACAGAGAGGTCCACACAATATTCATAGATCTTGAAAAAGCCTATGACAACGTACCACTAAATAAACTATGGGAGGTACTAAGAACATCAAACATAAATCAAACCCTTATCAAAGCCCTCCAAAACCCATGCAATGGATCCAAATCACAAATAAAATCTGGAAAAAAATTAAGCAAAAAATTCGTAATAACGAAAGGTCTTAGGCAGGGATGCTGCATATCACCGACCCTTTTTAAAATTTATATTGCAACAGCGCTTAAACAGTGAAAGCCTAGAGTTAAATACATAAGAATAGAACTTAATGATAACAACTATATATACACACTTCAGTTTGCAGACGATCAGGTGGTTATTGCAAATGAAAACGACGACTTAGAATATATGATGCGAAAATTGGTGGAAAAATGCTCGAAGTGGGGATTAATTATCAACCTAGAAAAGACCAAGTATCTTATAATAGGAGCAGCAGCATCTCAACTAGAGATAGTTAACACAAAAATAATTAACCCGCAATACTACAAGAGGGACACATACAACATATATCTTAAGGTAATTCATACAGAATTGACATGGGGACTATCAAATTTAGAATTCGATATTTTTGACAGAAGTACCAGACTTAAAATATATGAAATAGTACACAATAAATATATCAAGCAACTTTCCAAACTGAACGGGTTACTTAATAAATATAACGTCAATAACAGATTACACACAAAAAATAACATAAAGTACTCAGACCATGTTTTCTACAACAAATTTGTCAATCTAACAGATGTTAACTTTAAAAATCAAGAAATTCAGTTATTAGAAAAAGGTTTCCGGTGTAATTTACCAATTAACCCATTTATGCCCAACGGGTCAAAAACGACCCACTACTTTAATTATACAACTACCTATACACGTGCATGTGTAAAGTGTTACCTATCGTTGCATTCAGTTGTTGAAAGAATAAACAGCATTAGCACTATATTGCAGAACGTGCTAAGAATTCGTTTTTTTAGTATTCGTGAAAAAAATAAATGATAAATTATTGCAGCGTGACATGGAAAGAAAATCGTACTGGTAAGTGGCTTATTTGACTACTTATTGTGTTGTTTTTCAAATTAGTTATTGTACTGATTTCAGATTATGCGAAGTAATATTTCTTTGGAGGTTAGGTTTTTTTATTTGTAAAATAAATGCATGAAAAGTTGCTTGGGTCGTTTTTGACCCGTTGGGCAGATATGTTCTATACATTTTCTTATTTTTAGGACGAAACCATTGACGATGGCTGAGTTGTTAGACGAAATAGAAAAACTAACCGATGATGATCCTATTCCAGACGCAATCTATATAACTCCCCCAGATGATAATGGGTTTGAAAGTAATGAAGACTCAGGGGATGAAGACTGTAATGATCCCAACAGATTAAACTCAAAGCAGCTTCAAGCGCCAGCGGAAACCAATACAGAAGAAGCCAGCAATTACGATGATGACACTAACATAACAGAATCTGCTGGAAGGCAAAACAAGTCACGGAAGAATCGACAATGGGTAATAGGTGATTTGAATAGAGGTAAAACAAAACAGTCAAATATCGAACTTTTACCTGTGTTGACATTAGGCGATGAATGCGAACCTCTGGATTTTATAAAGCTCTTCCTGAATCCGGAAATATTGGAACTTCTTGTAAAACATACCGTCTTATATGCTGGCAGTAAAAATTGTAGATTAGAAATTGGCAATGACGACATGCTGGTTTTTATTGCTATTCTTTATGTGAGTGGATACGTTCCCGTTCCCAGACGTCGCATGTTTTGGGAAGGACGAGATGACGCCCGAAATGTTTTGGTTTATAACTCTATGAGAAGAAATCGGTTTGAAGAAATATTTAGATTTTTGCACGCAGCTGATAACAACAACTTAGCACAGAATGATAAAATGGTAAAGCTACGACCTTTGATTGAAAAAATGAACGAAAATTTCATCAGATATACCCCTCTAACTTCTTGTGTGTCTATCGACGAATCCATGATTCCGTATTTTGGCCGAAACGGATGTAAACAGTTTATCAGAGGAAAGCCAATCCGTTTCGGTTACAAAGCATGGGTTTTAGCAACTCCGTCAGGCTATTGTGTCAATTTCGACGTGTATCAAGGACGAAAATCTCAACAGACTGACGAAAAACTTGGACTAGGCGAATCTGTAGTAACGAATTTTGCGAAATTATTACAAACTAATTTTCCTGATTTTGAGTGTTCATTATTCCTCGACAATTTCTTTACAAGCACTACTCTTATCAGTAAGTTGGGAGAAATGGGTTTTGGTGCAACGGGTACAGTGCGAGAAAACCGTACCGATAAATGTCCACTTCAACAATCGTTCCAAATGAAAAAAAGGGAAAGGGGCGTATTTGATAATGCCATTGACAAAGAAAATAATATTGTTTGTGTCCGTTGGAAGGATAACAGTGTGGTCACAATTTTATCAAATGAATTTGGCGTAGAACCTATCCGCCAAGCTGCTAGATATTCTGCAAAAGAGAAAAAAAAAGTTGAAATCCCCCAGCCAAACGTGATACATTGTTACAACAAGTTCATGGGTAGTGTTGACCAAATGGACAACAATGTGGCAAACTATCGAATAGGCTTTCGTGGAAAGAAATGGTATATTCCTATTTTGTTTTGGACGTTTGATGTATGTATGAATAATGCTTGGATACTGGCTCGAAAATTTGGAAAAAAAAAATTGACAATTTGGAATTTCGCAGATTAGTTGTATTATCAGTACTTCAAAAATATGGAAAACCCCCCTTAGCTACTGGCCCAAAGCTTACACTTGTTAGTCCGGCCGCTCGTAGACATGGCCAGCATCTGATTTTGAGTAGTCAGACACGACGAAGGTGTGCTCATTGCAAGAACAAAACCACTAAAGCTTGTGACCGGTGTGAAGTTGCTTTACATGACAAATGTTTTGTAGATTTTCATAAAAAAAAAACTATTTGAATATTATAACCAAAATTTGTTATTATTTAAAGGCTTATGATTTTATGGAGATAAAAATAACAATACCCTACAAGTATTTATGTTTTTCACTATACATTTGATCATAGTACCCTATTTGCCCAAGTGGGTCAAAAACGACCCACATCAAAACATCAAATCTCCTGATTCAAACTTATTGTTTTACAGTTACTTAGTCTATTTATATGTCATTTAACTAAAATAAGAGATTTATAAAGATTTAAAGAAAAAATAATTCTGGGCATAAATGGGTTAAAGATTGTACTAAAACTAGAAAATATTTAGGTGCAGAATGTGAAATAGCCTGTAGTAGTAATTCACTAGATGTTACGAACAAACATATAATTACTAAAATGTTACGCACAGAAAAGTTTGAATTTTTCCCAGGTAAATCCCATAATGAACATGAGATTGCTAAACAAATAAAAAACACAAGTAATGAAGATAACATAATTTTTACGAGAGCGGATAAAGGAAAAACTGTAATAGCAATAAAAAAACAAACCTACATTGAAAAAACAATAGATTTCCTAAAACCAGATGTAATCAAATCCATCAACTTTGAACTGACAATAACTTTCCAAAAATTAGTTAAAGATGTGCTAAAAGACATAAGCATTTTCACAGAGAATGTAACATTCAGAGTTCCAAAACTATATTACTTTATTAAATTACATAAAAATAACTCACCAATTCGTCCAATAGTTTCGTACATATCAGCTCCAGCTTTTTCTTTATCAAATGAATTGTAAATTGTAAATTCACACCTAAATGTAGTAATAGGAATAGTAATGAATTGATAGCAAAAATTCATCCGTTAATTATACCAAGTAACTCCAGATTTATATCGTTTGATGTACAAAATTTTTTCCTAGTATACCACCATCAGACGCTAAAATTTTGTCTCAATAAAAATAATGTTAACTCAATAATTAAACAAGAAATATTAGACATCTTAACATTGTGTTTAGACCAGAATTATTTCGAATCTAACGATAAGGGTTATATAAGTAAGAAAGGTTTAATAATGGAAAACCCTCTTAGTTCAATTTTATCTGAAATTTTCATGGACTATTTAGAAGAATAAATCAGTAATTCTAAACTTTTTAAAAAAAAAATTTATTGGTACCGATATGTAGATGACATATTGGCATGCTTTACCGGCACAGATCGATAATTAAAACTACTTCTAGATTATATTAACCAACTTCATAATAATATTACTTTTACAACAGAAATAGAAACAAATAAATCGATTAATTTCCTAGACTTAAAAATATCAAACAAAATGAATAAACATGATTTTGAAATCTTCCATAAACCAACATACTCAAATATAACTATACACGCTAATACTATTTGTTCACACATAAAATCTCGGGTTATAATAGTTTCATCCATAGACTAATAAATACACCATTAACGGAAGAAAATTTTCGGAAAGAATTAAATATTATAAAACAAATTAGTATAAACAATGGGTACAGGAGTGATTTTGTAGATAATATTTTAATGAAAAAACATTTTAAAAAAGCAATAGGTGTACCCGTATAAACAACTAAACAAAGATAAGTTTCATACACTCACTTATACCGGTAAATTGACTAATAAAATTCAAAATTTTTTTCATAAAAATAATGTAAACATTGCTTTCCGTACAAATAACACGTTAGCTCGACATATTAAAAATAATAAAAGTAAAACAAAAAAAAGAAAATAAAACGGAGGTTTACGAATTATGGTGTGGCACTTGCCATAAAACCTAGATAGGACAAATCATGCGTTCAATGAAGATTTCAGAATTTTGCGTAATGGAAAGAAAGGGAAATTACTGAATTGTTTAGAACAGGTAGAAATTAACCAGAAAAAATTCTCAGGTTTATTACTCAACGATCAATTAGATGTGGGAGGGTCTCCTTTATTGAACTTGTTCTAGGTATTAAGGTAAATATTGGTAATGAATTTAGTACTTGTAATTAGGTAAATTATATATTCTGTAACATACTTTGTAGTTAATTTACATCTTGCTCTAGAAGAAGACACAGTGTGCCGAAACAACTGTCAGCAATAATATAATAAACATAAGTGGTGACCTTAAACAATTGTTTAAATTTTTATTCCTAGTTAATAATTAACACGTCCGATGAATACAAATACTTAGGAGGGGGGGGGGGGACCAGGGGGTCATGTGAATATGTAAGAGAAAGTTATAGTAGGGGTTTTGATAACCAGATCATTGACCTGCTAAATAAAATTACCCTATACACGTGACGAAGTCATAAGGGGTGCAGTTACGGTCATATTCGATAAAACAGGTACAGATGAGAGGAAAATCGAGAATAGAATCGTACAAGCTAAAAGAGCAATCGCATGTCTAAACGGAATATTCTGGAGCAAACAACAAAAAAAAGAAATTTAATATCTACGAAGCACTAGTAAAAAGCAGCCCACTTTATGGATCAGAGACTTGGAGAATAACTGAAAAATATAAACGGAGGGCGGAAGCTGTAGAGATGGATGCTGTGAGACGGTCATTAAGAATATCAAAAATGGACAGAATTCGGAACGACAGTATTAAACAACAAATGGGAATAGAGGGTTCAATAGTGGAAGACAGAACACAAAACAACTAATTTGGTTCGGACATGTGAGCGGTATGAGGCTACCCAAGCAAGCATATCAATGGCAACCACAAGAAAGAAGGAAACGGAGAGGACTAAAATACACGTGGAACGTGAGCGTTAAAAAAGCTATGAGCGAAAGAAATTTAACAGAGGACCAGGCCCACGAGAGGAATAGATGGTATTTAGGTATCGGACAACGTTGAAAGACGTTATAAACCGATATATGTATGTATAAATAACGATAGCACAAATCAAAGAGATAAAGGAAGGTACAGAGAAATACGTGTATTATCAAACATTATATGACACGAAAATACCGCCACCGCTCGGAAAGGAAGAAAGAAATAGAGTAATAGTAAGTAAATAAATGTGGGATCTGAGCAATTCCCGATGTAACAACGGATGAAATAATGAACGCCCTACAACATATGCACAACAACAAAGAACCAGGGAACGGTCATATAACTATCGAAATGACAAAGTTTGGAGGGGCATCGATGATACAATCTCTTCAAGCTATATTTATCAGGTGCCTCATAGAAAGTAAAACACCAACACCTTGGATAAACGCCTTAATTGTGCTTATATTTAAAAAGGGGAACAAATTTAAATTGGAGAATTACAGAAACTTCAGCCTGTTATCGATTCTATACAAAATCCTCACTAGAATCATAACATATAGATTAACGAACAAATTAAAGAGTTATCAACCACGTGAACAAGCTGAATTTAGACGGGGATACAGCACTTTGGACCATCTTCAAACAATTAGATTACTAGTGGAAAAGGCAAATGAATATAAGGTCACCTTTTGGATAACAATGGATGACCACGAAAAAGCCTTTGATTCGGTAGATATATAGGCAGTTCTTATGCCTTAAGTAACAGCAGAGTCGATGAAAGGTACACAACTCTTCTTGAATACCTATATAAAAATCCCACATCACAAATAATGCTTGAACACAAAACAAATAAAATAAAAATTAAGAGGAATTATGCAAGGAGACTCGATATCCCCAAAGCTGTTCGTTCACTTTGATTAAAAAAGACATGTTCAAATCGTTAAAGTGGGAAAACAAACGAATACTAATGGAAGGTGAACGAATAAATCACCTAAGGTTCGCAGATGATATGACTCTGATCGCCAACACAAAAGAAGAAATAGAAAACCAAATATTTGAACAACGACAGTGAAGATAACAATCAGGAACTATTAATAGAAGGTGAAAGAATAGAAAAGGTACAAACATTCATATATTTAGGACAAAAAATCGAAATAACAAAAAATAATTTAAAGGCTGAATTAGATAGAAGAGTCTCCTTAGCTTGATCTGCGTTCGGAAGGTTATAATCTACACTCAAATTGGACATCTCAAATACCATAAAAGCCAGAGTATTGGATCAATATGTACTGCCGGTATTAACCCACAACACTAAAACGTGGGCTTTAAATAAAAGTATAATAAATAAACTCCAAGTAACCCAAAGTGCAATGGAGAGGTGAATTTTAAATATTGGACTCCAAGATCGTATTCCTAACATCGAGATACGAAGAAAATCAAAAGTCACAGATGTAGTGCAACGAATATGTGTATTAAGGTGGAATTGGGCGGGGCATATTGCAAGACTGAATGTTAATAGATGGACACACCGTATAGATGAATGGAGTCCTAGAGAACACAAAAGATGCAGAGGTAAACCACAGACAAGATGGACAGACAACATAAAAAGATTACCAGGACACGGTTGGATGCAAAAAGCAAAGAACAAAGCTCATTGGAGACAAATTGGGGAGGCTTACATCCGACTATGGACAGAATAAGCTAGTGTTGATGATGATGATGATATACCGGCGATTCAGTGGTTTTTTTAAAATTTTCGAAAAAGCTTCGTAGATGTAGCAATGTAATTATATTTTGCTGAATTTCGATTTATCAATTTCGACATAATATAATAGATGTGTGAATTAAGTACGCCACCTATATGAGGCTAGTCCGAAGGAGTTCTATTGGCTCTAAGAGGAAAAATCTTGATACATATATATATATATATATATATATATATATATATATATATATATATATATATATATATATATATATATATATATATATATATATATATGTATATAAAAAAAAAAATCAAATATATTCTAAAAATTGCCTGCCACAATGCACAAAATCTTTTATCTCCAATATTCACCCTGCTAAAAAGTAAAATTCCAACCCAAAGAAATTAAACGTAGTAAATTCTCAATCCTGTCCAAATTGCCCTAAATATATGGCATAAAAACACAGTGTTTGAACAATAGATTAAATGGACGTAAATACACAAAAAAATGCATCTACACCTTACATAAGCACGAAAATGTCAGTGATTTAATAGTTCGTCCAGTCCCCACCAGTGTCGATGATCGTCTGGCATCTACGCGGCATATTTTCCACAGGATCTTCCCCATATTCTTGGGGAAAAGATTTCCAAATCGCCCGAATTTGCCGTGACAACTGCTTTACAGTGTACACCTTTTTACTACAGAGCTTCTACCTGATGTATGACCACATTCGATAGGTTTTGCATCTACTGGTATGGCCAAACTAGTGTGACGATACCGAATTCCCTTTTCCATGGGATATACGTGTTACCCCATTGTTCGGGGTCGTTATCCTCCTGAGGAATCCATTCCTCATTTTTGTCGACAAATCACCATTGGGCAGTCTGTACTAATTCCTTCTTGTAAAGCTGGGGCATTTTTTCAACGTTCTAATTGTAGGTAAAGATGAAGAGTCTCCCAAAACCTTTTTTCGGTAGACATCCCCAAACGTGGATCGTCACAGGGTGCGCTAAAGCAACCGGTTAGTGGAAATTGATCAGGATCGAGGGGTGATAATATAATCCCAAGATGGAGCTTCATCGGAAAAACTTACATTGTTCCAACCTCGATCTATGTTTTCCTCTCCCCATGAGAGTCGTTTCCCTCTGTGTTTTTCGCTCAGCAATAGTTTCTTGAATATACTACACCACTTCAGATTATTAGCCCGGAGATGAGTGCGAATCGTTTCATACGATAGATCCAAACATTTCTGCTTTAGTTTTTGTGCCTCTTTTCGTCCTTGTTTGACACTTTTCCTCTTGAACCACGTTCTGGTAGATTATTAACATTTTTCAACTAAGAGTATTATTTTATTTACTTACTAGCGAATGCCCTCGATTTGCCCATATACTTAGCAGCCGCTCTAGAAGTCATTTTCGAACCTTTTGGATGATTACATATAAACACAGCCTCGAAGCGCAAAGCGTATGCAGCATTCATGTTTAAAATGAAGTTATAATATCGGTTTAATATATTGAAATGGGTAACTCCTCGAGTTACTTGGAGATACACTTATTACTCTTCTTTTATAAATCACTGTCACACTCGATTTTCTCCGAAACTATTTTATACAGAAAATTGAAATTTGGCATAAATATAGGAATTGATGGACCAATCAGAGATACTTAGTTTTGAGTGTTAAATTTGGAGTTAAAGGGTTAGTTGACAAAAAATATTTTTTGTAAGTTCACTGAGTGTCAAATGAAGGCATGTAATAACACGAGTTTAAAAATATATGAAATATATGGGATGTAAAACTCACGTAAACTTTTCTTTATATTATTTTAACAAAAACTATGAAAAATCGCTGTCCCCCCTCCCTATCTCTAAAGGTACTGATCAAAAAATTCTGGAATATTCTCCATAAAGTGCAGATTGAGCGAAAATTATCACGAGCGCATTACGTTTGATATCACAAGCCAACAAGGAAAAAACTTTTTTAATAATTTTACCAGATTCCTATGTTTTTGGTGTGCTAAGTCCGAAAATAATAATAAAAAAGTCGTATCACCTACCAATATTTCACATTTTAATATTCAAAATGTGAGGAGTTTATTTTTTATCATTCGAATGTTATTAGGTTGGCAATAAAATTAGAATTTTATAAGGTTGGCAGTAAAATCAAATGTTATTAGGTTGGCAGTTCCGATAAATGTCACAGCTGTTTGTTTTCTTCCAGTTAATATAACCTCGCATTGCAGTGTTTAACCCATGTGCTTTAATTCACACTCAAAGTATGACTAATCGTGGTTGTAAAAACTCTCCCAACACTTTTTGTTATATATGTGGTAAGTTTGTAGTTAAAAAACATCAAAGAAACATTACTGACTTTGTAAAAAAAGTATACTTTGCATATTTTGGTGTAGAAATCGGTAATCAAGAAAAATGTTGGGCTCCTCACAAAGTATGTTCTGTTTGTGTCGAGGATCTTAGGAAATGGTATAAGAAAGAAAAAAAAGCTTTTAGATTTGCAGAAAGCAAGAAAATCATTCAAATGATTGTTATTTTTGCAGCGTTGATGTTTCTGGATAAAACTCCAAAAATAAAAAAGTAATTGTCTATCCTCACTTTACTTCAGCTAATCGGCCGGTAGGACATGGATCGGAACTTCCTGTCCCTGAGCTACCTCAGTCTATTGATGACGTTTTACAGTCTAGTCCCGAATTTAATGAAAGTCGACCGGATGATGATGAGTTTCAATGTTCTTTAGAAAATTTAAAACCACAGTTGTTAACAAAAGCTGAGTTAAATGATTTAGTCAGAGATTTGGGTTTGACTAAGGAAAAAACAGGACTGCTTGGTTCTAGGCTGAAAGAAAAACATTTATTAGAATCTGGAACATCTATTTACCATTATAGAACAAGAGATCAGCACTTTTCTGTTTTTCAAGCAGGAAGAGGATATGGTTTACTATCATGGTATTGGTAGTCTAACGAACGAATTTGGCATTGAGTACAAGAAGGAAGATTGGAGGCTTTTTATAGACTCATCAAAAACTAGTTTAAAAGGTATTCTGTTACACAACGGAAATACTTATGCTTCACTGTCTGTTGCTCATTCAGTCCATATGAAGGAAACTTATGAAAATATTAACATAATTTTACAGAAAAAAACTATCCAGCTCACGATTGGATGCTATGTAGAGATTGAAAAGTTGTCTCCATGATCCTTGGTCAGTTTCCATGTTTTATATGTGAGTGGGGCAGCAGAGCAAGGGATCAACATTGGTCCAAAAAACAATGACCAGTAAGAAAAACGTCAACACCTGGCGAGAAGAACATTTTACATAAAACTTTAGTAGATCCAAAAAAGATTCTTCTACCACCACTACATGTCAAGTTAGACTTAATGAAACAATTTGTGAAAGCCTCGCTTAAAAATGGTGAATATTTTAAATATTTGTGTAAAAGATTTCCTCATTTATTAGAAGCCAAACTGAAAGAAGGGGCTTTCGTTGGGCCTGATATTCGTAAAATGATGTTCGATTCTAACTTTGAAGCAAGGATGATTACAAAGGAAAAGGAGGCTTGAATATCATTTAAAGAAATTGTGACTAAGTTTTTGGGCAACATGAAAGACCCTAACTATGAACTTATCGTAGCTAATATGATAGACAAGTTCAAAAATCTGGGTTGTTTGATGAGCCCTAAAGTCCACTTCTTGCACAACCATCTTGACTTTTTTCCTAAAAACTTAGGCGATGTGAGTAAAAAGTAGGAGGAACAATTCCATCAGGACATAAAGGAGATGGAGAAACGGTACCAGGGACGGTGGAATATCAACATGATTGGTGATTACTGTTGGTCACTTCATATAGAACAACAAAATGCATCACCTAGGAGAAAAAGCTATACAAGAAACTTCACAGAGAAAAGGGAAACGAAATACAAAAAAAATAAGCACCTAAAATATTCGCATTGAAGTGAAATATCTTAAAGTGAATAAAAATTGTAACCTAATTAAATAAAAGTACGGTTTAAGTCTTTATTTTTTATGTACCAAATTTTCCCTTTTTTGAAATTTAATCGATGTCATATTGTGAGAGAACTGTGGATGATACAAAAAAACTGATACCAGATACGATTTCAGCACCCAAAAATACGTAGCACTTAAATGTATTGGTTTAAAAAGTTTTTACAAATCTTTTTTTTGTTGGCCTGTGTAATTTATCTGGTAAAAAAAACTATGTTACATGACAATATAGTGGAGGATTTTTTTCGTGGACAGTTGTGATTTTAACGGGGACTAAGAGCTACAAAATATCATTAAGTATTAGGTGCAATCAGTAATATACTCATATACTTTTCAGTACATTGCATTTGGCCATTCACAGATAAAATAAATTTCCATGATGACTGGTGACTAACGTATAGGTACTGAGATAAAATAATTATATTTAATTTGTTTATAACTAAACAAATATTTAAGTAGAAAATATTTGTTTTAAACTTTTACTACTAGTCTCTAGATTGCACTAGATTTATTTATTGGCTATTAGAAGCTATAACTATTATATATTATTGACTAAGAAAAGAGGTGAAAATACGTATTGGAACTTAAGATATATACATGTCAGGAACCTAATTAACTTAGTCTAGGTATGGATTTTATTTTAAATCATTGCACGGAACACTAATTGCGCAGTCCGACTTGCACTTCGCCTATTTTTTAAAATACTAAGTCGTTATTGGCACACCTGAAATGAATATTGGAATGTCAAACTGAGAGAAAAAAATGATATTAACATCAGTGAAATATCAAAGACCACGTCTTTTGTTTACGCTTTGTAACGTGCTACAAAAATAATTTTTTTTCGTGAATTATGGCAAATGCAAGAAGTAGAGTTTCATTGATGTTGCCAAAGACTAGTAATAATTAGTTTTTGTTACTATTACAGCAAGAGTAGAAGTACAGAACTAATAGGCTGTTTAAAGCTCGTTTGGTGGTCACTCGCATGTTCTCATTAGTCCCGTAATGCTTTCCTTTTAAACTGGATTTAAAGCAGGGTATAAAAAAAAGTCGAGTGGGGAGCTGTCTGGGCTGTATCGGGAAAGTTGGCACGTTTGTCTTGAAAGGAACCCTCCCAGTAAAAACGACTCGTGGCGTAGTGAAAAAAACTCAGTCGGTGGCGATTTCTGGACTAACATACAGTATCCACCCACCCTCATAGATCCAAGGCCTCGCTCCCTCTGCTTAGCACACCAGAAGAAATCTACTTTTTGGATATCGAGATTGGGATAATGCTGTGATGGTCTTGCTGTTCAAAAAAGGAGATAAGTGTAAATTAACCAACTATAGACCAATCAGCCTACTATCTGTAATGTAAAAGTTATTTATCAAAATAATAACTGCGAGACTCACAAGAAATTAGACGCTTACCAACCTAGAAAGCAAGCCGATTTTAGAAAAGCCTCTAGTACACTGGACCACTTTCAAGTATTAGGAACCTTAATCTACAAGCCAAACGAGTATAATATTAAGATTTGGGTGGTCTTTGTGGATTACAAGAAAGCGTTTGACTCCCTTGAAATCCGGGCAAAATTAAATAGTCTAAGTAACTGTAGAATTGATAGCAGATACTCGCAGAATATTCAAAATATATATGAAAATGTAACATTTCAGGTAGTATTGAAAGAAAATACCAATAAAACAGAAATGAAAAGAGGGGTACGTCAAATTGACTCCATCTCGCCGACAAAGAAGAATTGTAAGAAATGCTGAACGAACTTAACAACAAGCCCAGAGAGATTGGTCTGAAGATAAACATCGCCGAAATCATGTTCATGACAAATGACAACTGTGATAAAGAAGCAGAACTGAACATTGAAAACGCGAAAATCGCAAGAATAGATCATACGTATATCTTGGACAAAAAAATAGTAATATCCAAGGAAAACTTGAAAGCGGATCTATTAAGGAGAATATCATTGGCTTGGTCGACATTTGGCAGATTGCGGAACATTTTCCTTTCCAATATCCCAAATACACTAAAAGCGAACACATTTGATGCGTGAAGACTCTTCTGTTGGTTTGTCCTATCTACAATTTGTGACAGTCTCCGCATGGGATGCTGTAAACTCCATGGTTTTCCAGTTTTTTCTTGTCGTTGGGGTTACCCAGGATGTCTGCCATCCAGATAACCCCAAGGACAATAAAAAATTGGAAAACCATGGAGTATACAGCATCCCAAACGAAGATTGCCACAAATTGTACATAGGACAAACCAACAGAAGAATGTCCACCCGGATCCAAGAACATAAAATAAGTATCAAAAACAAACAAACAACATCGGCTCTTTATCAGCACCATCATGATACTGGTCACAACATCAATTTTGAGGAATCTAAACAAATAGCCTCAATTTCACATTATAAAACGCGCATAGTCAGAGAACCCTTGGAAATCGAAAAGAATGGACAGCTGAATAAGGAAAATGATGCGCTGAAAACCCCCACTACATAGAAAGGCCTACTAGCTAAACCAAGGAATAATCAAAACATCGAGAAGGCAACAGTCAGCATAGCGCGGGATCCCGTAATTACCACCCAGCCGGCAAACACCGATACTCGGACGAACACTTCCTACCCCCCACCCACAATCTGCATAGACGCCGACCTATAAAAAAAGGCGACCGCACGTCGGTTTCTCAGTTAGCTTCGAGCGGCAGCAGCAGTAAGATCACAGTATCGAGTAGCAACAACAACGCGAGCACTTAAAAATGCCAAATGAGATTTTGGCGAAACATTGTGGAAATTCATTGTTAGACGGACGGCTTGAAACCCATATATATATATATATATAATATATATATATATATATATATATATATATATATATATATATATATATATATATATATATATATATATATATATATATATATATATAACAAATAAAGAGAGAGAAAGCAAAAGTTGCCGTATCTAACAAAATCCTAAGATATGAAAATAGTTGGGGAACTCGGCAAATAGTCAACAACAGATGTTCACACTATATTCATTTAGCCAATATTTCGGTCCTAGGTTGGGATCTTCATTAGGGCACAAACTGAAAAAGAGATAATGAAGCAACCAATACGGAAAGTTGGGCATGGAAAATTATTATTATTAAGTTTGATTTTTAATTATTAGTTGTTAATTTTTTAATCTGTAATTTTAATTTCAATCTTATAATTATTGATAAATTCTTATTGTTGTTTAAAAGTATTGTTGTTATAAAGAAACGTACATTATTATTATTATTATTATGAAATACCAAAATAAAAATTACAAGTGACTCACATGCAGTGTGCAAATTAATCTAACAAGAATGACCATAAATAACAATTGTCACAACAAAGAACAACACAACAAAGACACACAGCGATTCAAGAACAACGTGAATCGCTTTTTCCGCACTCGTGCCGCTCCTGGAGCGCTTTAGGGACTTCCCTGCAGCACGTGTGCTAGACCAATAAAAAAAAAAAAAAAAAAAAAAAACTGAAAAAAACAGCTACTATTTACTAACATATTAATTTAAAAATATGGCATTTACAGCAAGGATGCCATTAGAAACCTTGGATGCTGAAAAATCAAAATTAATTAACCACCTACGATCTGAAAAGAGAAATGACAAGTTTGACAAGGCGCTGACAAAGGACGACCACCTGACAGAAGTAAGGGATCACTCAAAAAAATAAAAGGGAAAGAAGGTTGAATAACCAGGAAAGAACCGGTTAAGTACAAATTACGTCATTAGAATGAAATTTTGGTATAAAAGGAAAAGTAACCATTGGGAGCGCAAGTTTTCAAAGGTATGGAAATTAAGTGGCGTAGAGAAAAATGATTTTTCTTCTTGAGAGGAGAATAGGGGGATTGGAAAAGGAGCTGAAGAGTGAAGAGGGTTTTATTTATTTGGTATATACTAAGCAATTTTAATAAAAATGGGAATGTAATTGTAAAGAATTTCACGGGAACCATGAGAATATGTACCCAAAGAAGGGACCCCCAAAAGACAAATACGTAACGGGAGAGAGCTATAGAATATCGAAAGCGAAGAACTATGACGAGAATGACGACCCAGAGATATTATCTGGGGAAAGTAAATCACAAGAAAGGAGAAAACTATATATGTTGCTCAAACCGTCAAGATCAGTTCTTTTATTAATGTTGTAAGGATTTTCGTTGATATAGCACATCTCGAGAAATTCTCTTTTAAGAAGGTTTTTTTGAAAATGAAGAATCTTTGGTTCGTTGGTGCACACCTTTGGGGATGACATCTGGTGTCACGTTTATGTAATGCGATGCGGCGATTGAGAGACCGTGACGTCTGTCCGATATACACAGCGGGACAATTAAGACAGGAAATGGAGTAGACAATATCTAACGTTGAAAGGATGGGTAGTGAAGATTTCAATTTGCTAAAAATGCGTTTGTTTTCATAGAAATAATATTTGGCAATCCTAACATTGTTTGTACAAATATAAATTGCATTTTGCATATTAAATTTTGGGAATTTTTCTTAGCAAATATTATTGAGAAATTAATATATGGTTTTCTCTATATGATTTCTATTCAATTAACAGTTAGAAAAGCTTAATTTTCTTTTATAATTAATTTTAAATAAACAAACATTACATATTATATATGTCAAAAGTTTCGATGATTAGAATGTTTGGGTTAAATCGTATATAAGGATACGTATTTTTTA
Organism: Pachyrhynchus sulphureomaculatus; assembly: GCA_019049505.1. Taxonomy (NCBI): domain Eukaryota; kingdom Metazoa; phylum Arthropoda; class Insecta; order Coleoptera; family Curculionidae; genus Pachyrhynchus; species Pachyrhynchus sulphureomaculatus. The sequence goes on along the minus strand of CM032447.1, from coordinate 186,740,723 downwards.
GGGTTTTTATTTCATGTACAAGTGACATGTTTCAGTTCAGATTTGAATTTTTAACCATGTGCTATGTATCGGTAAAGACAACAAGTTTAATTTTTGTATCCTATTTGATGACAGCTCACTTGGAAGAATTTTATGTGAAGTTTCTTTTTGATCCAGACAATTGTTTGATTTAGCTAAATCAAATAATTGTCTGCGACTGCAGATTTCCACCAAACAGATTACACTTAAAAATATAGATAAGTGATAAATTATAGAATTTACTATTTCTTCCCTCAAAGGGTGCGAACCATCAGAGAGCTTAATCCGTAGGTTCAATTAGGTATAGCCTACCGTTAAAGTCAGTTTAACTTATATTTAAGGGGATCTTCCATTTTTCGGATCCTTTGTATATTTATTTCACTATTAAAATTATTCTTGTTATATTGCGATCAAACCTAGTAAGGAAAATCTGTAAGCACTATGTAGCGTAATAAAGTAAATTTTAATTTTAAAACAACAGAAATCCAAGGTTTATAAATATGTCCTATTGATGTCAGTAACATTTGTTTAGGTAGAAAATTTCACCTTTTTTTTTTAGTAAACGTCAACTTTTTCTGTCATAATTAAATTATTAGCCTAATCCTTTTAATTATTTTATAATATGTAGCCATCATTTCGAATTCCCCAGGGCAAAACACTGATCCAAGGGAAGAAAAGTATCACTATCCCGCTGTTCCAAAAATAGGATAAAAAAACCACTAAACTATAGGAATATAACACCGTTAAGCTCTCTAATGAAGCTTGTCACAAGTATACTAACAACATAAATATCTAATGTTATAGCCATGAGCGAGTAACAACAGGGTTTTCGCAGAAATGGATGTAGATGCTATTTTGACCTTGCGGCAGATTTTAGAAAAGGATATAGAATATAACACACCGGTATCATCTGTTTTATAGATCTCACTAAAAAATTGAGGGACGTGGTTAATGTACTGAAAGAGAAAGATGTACCCAGAAAATATATCAAAATAATAAAGTATCTGAACACCCACAATACTACTAAAAAGAGAGTAGACAAAAGGCCAGAAATAATAACACAAACGGGAATTCGCTAAGGAGACAGTCTCAGCCGGCTTGGGATGTAGACTTGGTAATCAACATATGAATATCCTGTGTTACGCGGATGATGCAGTCCTGATGGCTGAATCTGAAGACGATCTACAACGAGTAAGAACACAGCAGAAAATTACAATATGAAAATTTCCACAAGAGCTAAAACAATGATAGTCTCCAAAGAACCGTTACGATGCAAATTGGTAGTAAATAATAATTCAATTGAGCAAGTGATGGAGTTTGTTTAACTTGGCACTATGTCTAGCAGTGGAAACCTTGAAAATGACGCTAGAGAACAATTCAACAAGGCGGTCATTTAAAACAAGTGAGCTGTAGAAACAAACATCTGACCACCGACTGTAAATCCAGAATATACATATACAAAACCTGCGTGAGACCGGTGACAACTTATGGAGCTGAGGCTAGAACAGACAGTACCGTGACAAAAAGGCAAATGAGAATAACAGAAATGAAGACTTCAAAACAATCGCAGGATCCACAACGTGTGATAGTCAAAGAAATATCCACATAAGAGAGAAAGGCATAATTGGGGACGTGGTGCGATGAGTGAGAACCAGAAGACGTGGCTGGACTGAGCATGTGACTTGAATGATGGACACTAGAATGAAGAAATTAGCTCGCAACGGAAAACCAGAGGATAGTAGACTACTGGAGGGACAGCGATACTGTTTGCATCCAAGGTCACAAGAACAGTACCTTGTTTTTCTAATCCAATATGACAAAACAAAATCTTATTAAATATTTTGCTTAATAACCTCGAAAACTTCTCGGTTGTGGCTTGCCAAAAAAAAAACTGCTGCAGACTTTTGCATTTAACCTATTTCTGTTAAACTAATATTCCTAGACTACTCAGACAAAACCTCAGTACGATACGGAAGCCGAAGAACTCCAGCTAGGAATCCTCTTTCACTGCGGTTAGTCTTTTTATTGACACGAGACATAAAACTAGACGAAAACCATTACTATTATATAAAAAAGACTTTCAAGCTGAATATGAATTTTTTTAAATTTACAACAATTCAATAAAACAGTTTAGTATTCAACCCTTTGCCCAGATGGGTTCTACAGATCAATACTTATCTATAAACGACCAAAATATGCTCGAGTGCCTGTAGTTCTATTTTCTACTAGCTCAAATCTCAGAGTAGTTCTCTCTTTGCAACCAATATGGTTTAGACCTTGTCACTATTAGAAATTTGTCACAATCAAATGGGCACCACCAAATTTTATTTTCTTACGAGCTGTGCAGGCTATTATAGTGGAGCAAAGAAAAAAAAATTGAAAAAAAAAAGAATTATGAATATTTAGTCAAGTCCGGGTCTAAGTTACTTTTAGCCTAATTAATAGTTTAAGAAAAGAAAGTCAGACAAATTATTAGTTTGATGAGTTGATTCTACTCGTAAATCTAATTGTATTTAATTATCTATAAATATACAATGCCTATGTAAAAGATATATATTCAAATCTCTCTAAATTTTGAGTATATAGTTAGTGTAATATCTGAACACAGATTGATTAAAAATTGATGTCTTAATACAACTTTAGAATGAGAAAATCATAAATTTTCATAAGCCAAAAAAAAGGTTATTAACGAGAAAGATTTTCTTAAAACAATTTTGTATGCCAAAAGATAATTATCAGTAATGCTAACTCATATGCCCAAAGATCAATATAGTAGATTTAGAAACGTATTAAATACCAGAATATGATTGTGATAAAAGATAATTATGGTAAATTTGGGAAAAAAACTAACTTTCCTCGGCTATAGTATAACCACAATTACAACTTTGTAAACAAAGAATTTCCATTAGGGTACGTATGCATGAATAGGAAGGAGACTACATTGAAGAAATTGAAAATCGAGATTCTTGACAAAAAAAGAATCAATATTATTATTTAATTTTTAATGAAGTAAGAATTTTTAGAAGTTATCTCCTCACATAGATGGTAGCACCTCTCACACAAATGAGGCAAATCGTGCTTGTAGAAAATTACTGCATACTCAGTGGTCATCTAGACAAAAGAAATATATGAACACTGAGTTTATAAAAATTTGTAGTGCCTCGATAATAATCCAGAAGAAAACTAAACAAAATGAAATATTAAACATTTTTTTACAGTAATTTTCTGAACAGTTTGGTTATTTCTTGCAATAAAGCTTGTCCGTGATATTTGATAAGTTAATTACTTATTTCCTCCTTGATGGGAGTTTTCCTGTCTTTTAATTTTGTCACCGCATGTCTGACCTGATCTTCTGTTATTCTTATCCCTTCTATATCTTCGTTCGTTGTTTTCCTCAAACTCCTAAGAATTTTTCAGACACGTTTTCAGAAGTCTAATTATTGTTATGAAGATAACTTTCCACACACATCACAGTTGCATTAAAATCTACTCAATATTTTTATAGATATATACAAACAAATACTTACGAAATTTTGTAAGTCATGTCGGAAGCATTTACAGACTAACAAATAAATAATATATTTAAACAGTAATGCATACGTACGTATTGAATTAAGAACCTCCTTTTCTTAAAAGCTGTTAAATATGGAAAAACTAACATTACTCACCGAGATTGGAAACCATAAACTCTCATTTTATCTTTGCAAACTACATATTAACATAACATACGTATTTTGAAACTAATTGAAGCACGTTTTAGGTCTGACGAAGGTGGATTTAATTTTAGAAGAACGCCGTTGGGTAATACCGCCTCCCAAAAATTCTCTTCAAAATTCTTTCTCTTGATAGTAGGGTAAATTTTTCGGATGTAATTAAATTATTATAACGAAGTTGTTCCGGAAGGCGAAATGGTAATTTCGTTATTTAGAAATTAAGATGTAATTAATTCAATAAAGAAAATTTAACTTTAGATTATTTTTGTTGAAGAGATAACACAGCCCCACAAAAAAAAAGTGGGGTATACTTTTAATGCGATATATCAGATCCGTAGTATTATTGCCCGCTGATCACGAATCTGACGTCAGAATATCGCCATCACATCTCAATTTTTTTTCTAACCTCAAAAAATAGGTAAAAATTAAGAAAAATATACTCCTAAAAAATTGATTCAAGCTTTTTCATGAATCCAAAGATGTATTAATATGTATTCGGACATGCTAAGCTAATATTCATCGGTTGGATTGAGCCATACAGTTCTGTTTTCTTTCTAACCTCAATAAATCAGACAGATATAGTGCTTCTCGAATGCAAAAACGAATTCAAATTAAAATTCAACCGATCCTTACCAAATTTGGTACACGGGGATTTTTTGGGTCGCTGATCACGAATCTGAGGTTGGATTTGCAAAATTCAATATGGCAGATGTTTTCGCGCCCTTTTGAACGCCGAGAAAATTCATCGGTCGATTTTTATTCTTCTACTTGCATCCAGGGCCCCTCCACGTGGTGACGGTGGGCAACAGTGTTACTCCACTAGCCGGCAGAGTCCCTGGATAACGGCTTAGATGCCGTCATGGCAGGTAGAAGACAGAGAATTACGATGCAGGGACTCGGAAACCCAGTATCGGCGGTTGGTCAGGGTGGGAAAGCGGGCCCGCAGCCGTCGTCATCCAACGACCGTAGCTCTTCATGTGTGGGTGTCTTGGCTCATGTAGAGTATAATGCTACAAGAAAACGGTCTCACGGTACAAGGACTTTCCATAAGTGCGATAAAAACAGTGATTCATTTTGTTATATTTGCTGTCAACACGTATTGAGTAAAATGGGGTCACCGATAACGGATAAGATTAAAACCTTATATAAGGATTGGTTTAACATTGAAATACAGCACCAGGATACAGATTGGGTTCCCCACATCATTTGCAGTTCTTGCAAAATAATGTTGTACATCAATAAGAAGGCGATTAAATATTCCAGACCAGCAATATGGAATAGACCATACAGTGAAAATGATTGCTACTTTTGTATGAATGTTGTATCTAGGCATAACCGAAAAAATAAAAGCACTATTACTTATAACGATGTTTCAACAGTAACAAGACCAAATAAACTAATTCTGTCTCCTGAACTACTTGATGCTGATGTTATGGAAACAAATGATTTCACCTTATCAGTTCATCCCGAAAACAATGAGACTGTCGAAAAAGATTCAAACACTGTTACTAATGAATGTTCTAGTGACAATCTATCATATACTAGTGACACAGATAAAGAATTTCTACCATACAACCGTAAACCAGAACCAATACTCGTGTCACAGTCAGAACTTAGTGATCTAGTCAGAGATTTAGGCTTATCCAAAGATGGTTCAGAGCATCTTGCTTCCTTTTTAAAGAAAATACATTTACTTAAGCCAGAAGCTACGATTTCTTATTATAGAAACAGAGATGAAGAATTTCGAAAATATTTCACAATGGACGAGGAATTGTCACTTTCATATTGTACCGATGTAAAAGGTCCAATGGATGAATTTCAAAATAACTCATACGATCCCGAAGAATGGAGACTGTTCATTGATTCTTCTAAATGGAGCATCAAGGCAGTTTTGCTGCATAATACCAACGTTTACGCTCCCATTCCTATTGCTCATTCCACAGTTATGGAAGAGCAATATGAAAAAATGAAGCAGCTTTTGATAAAAATAAAATATGCTGATCATAACTGGAAAATTTGTGGAGATCTGAAAATTGTAACAATATTGCTTGGCCAACAGTCAGGGTTTACACTTTATCCCTGTTATAAATGTCTGTGGAATAGCAGAGACAGGGAACGTCATTATAAGAAAAAAAATTGGCCAACAAGAGAATCGTTCACTCCTGGTGAAAATAATGTATTGTTTCCACCATTGGTAGATCCAGGAAAAGTTCTTATTCCCCCGCTTCACATTAAGCTTGGACTTATGAAACAATTCACGAGAGCATTAGATACAAACGGCCCATGTTTCAAATATTTGCATAAAAAATTTCCAAAATTTTCTGAAGCTAAAATTAAGGCAGGCGTATTTGACGGGCCACAAATAAGAAAATTGTTTCAAGATTCATTATTTGTTACTAAAATGAATAAAGTTGAAAAAGCTGCTTGGCTTGGTTTTAAAGAAGTCGCAACAAACTTTTTGGGAAATAATAAAAGTCCTAAGTACAAAGAAATAGTCGAGAAAATGGTAAAAAATTTTCAAACATTAGGTCGCTTAATGAATCTAAAATTACATTTCCTGGACTCCCACATCGATGATTTTCCAAATAATCTTGGTGACTACAGTGAGGAGCAAGGGGAACGTTTTCACCAAGATCTGAAAATCATAGAAAATCGGTATCAAGGAAGATGGGATGACCATATGCTAGCGGACTATTGCTGGTCGCTAAAAAGAGAAACAAGTCCTCAAAAGCGTTTGGGCAGAAAGCCTTTGAATAGGCCATTCGCGGAAAAAAGAACAAGATACAGCCAAAAAAAGGAAAGTTAGGCGCGGGTCTAACCTTCGCAATTCTAGGGCTTAAGGGTCTACTATTTGAGAGTATATGGTTTAAAAGTCCTGGTTTTGAGTTTATTGGGTCTCATTTTTAAAGTTACAGGGTTATTGAGGTCTATTTTTTGAGGTTACAGGGTGTGGGAGTCTAAGGTTTCAGGGTTTAGGGTTTAAGAGTATCAGGTTTGAAGATTCCCCAACTGTATACCAAATTTGATAGGAATCGGTTGGTTTTCAAAAATTTTGTCCGCCATCTTGGATCCGCCATTTTGAATTTTGCAAATCCGACCTCAGATTCATGATCAGCAACCCAAAAAACCCCCGTGTACCAAATTTGGTAAGAATCGGTTGAATTTTAATTTGAATTCGTTTTTGCATTCGAGAAGCACTATATCTGTCTGATTTATTGAGGTTAGAAAGAAAACAGAACTGTATGGCTTAATCCAACCGATGAATATTAACTTAGCGTGTCCGAATACATATTAATACATCTTTGGATTCATGAAAAAGCTTGAATCAATTTTTTAGGAGTATATTTTTCTTAATTTTTACTAATTTTTACCTATTTTTTGAGGTTAGAAAAAAAATTGAGATGTGATGGCGATATTCTGACGTCAGATTCGTGATCAGCGGGCAAAAATACTACGGATCTGATATATCGCATCAAAAGTATACCCCACTTTTTTTTTTGGGGGGGGGGGTTGTAATACATTATTATGTATATCGCCTAGAAACAACTCTTTTAACTAGCGAGCCATCCAGCTATACACTGCTGCTGCTAAGCTTCACTGTGCCATAAATAATATTCGTCCGTCGAATGGATTTTAATCAGTTTTTAGTATTCAGTGGTATCACTCAAAATAAGTTTAGAAGCTTCGAAGTTAATGCTGTAATGTACCACTAGAAATGAAATAAAATTTGCTATAAAAGTGTAGCGGAGTAGCTAACCAAATATTTTTGTACATTTATTGTATTTACGGAGGTTGGAATCTCTAATACGAAATGGATTTTTTACGATTGTTAAATATTCTAGCAAATATACGATTTAAATTTTATTTACTAGGGTTCTGATTTTTCTGATATTTTTATTATTTGATGACTTAAATTTTAAAATACTTTTCAAGTACATTTTAAAATTTAAATAGCGAAGCTTTCCAAAGAAAGCTTTGTGAATTCTCGTTTGAACTACAGTCTTAATTTTGCTTCACATTATTATTATAATAATAACTATCTAAGAAATAATGGACTCTTTGGTCCTCTCTTTATTACTAAATTTTAATTAACAATAAAGCAAAATGTCTGACAATGAATTTGCACGACGTTTCGCCAAAATCTCATTTGGCATTTTCAAGTGCTCTTGCTGCTGCTCGGTATTGTGATCTTGCTGCTGCTGCCGCTCGAAGCTAACTGAGAAACCGAATTACTGTCGCCGTTTTTTATCGGTCGGCATCTACGCAGATTGTAGGTGGGGGGATCGGGAGTATTCGTTCGAGTGTCGGTATTTGCCGGTTGGTTGCCCGTATCAGTGGTAATTACGGGTTCCGGCGCTATGCTGACTGCTGCCTTTTCGATGTTTTGGTCATTCCTTGCTTTAGCTAGTAGACCCTTCCATGTAGTGGAGATATTCAGTGCATCATTCCGCTTATTTAGCTGTCCATTCTTTTCGATTTCTAAGGTTTCTCTGACTATGCGTGTTTCATAATGTGAAATCGAGGATATTTATTTAGATCCCTTAAAATTGATGTTGTAACCAATATCGTAATGGTGCTGAAAAAGAGCTGAAGTTGTATGTTTGTTGCTGATACTTATTTTATGTTCTTGGATTCGGGTGAAGATTCGTCTGTTTGTTTGCCCTACGTACAATTTGTGACAGTCTCCGCATGGTATGTAATGTCAACTCAATATAAATTAGTGGCTCCGCTCCTGAGTTTACAAAACTAAGTCGATTTTATTAGACAATACAAGGGCTACTGGGACAAACTAAAAAGTTGTTATGTTAGAATCTAGTTGGTAGATTCGAAAAGATATGATAAGAAAAAACGATTCTAAAAGAATCAGTCGGTTTTGGGAATGGGTGCCTACAGTTTTTTGGAGATTTCACGACGCATTTTCCCTTTTTCCAAATTGGGGATGTTAAGATGCTTGACAATTGAAATTATATTTTTTCCTTTTTTGGTTGTGCAAGCCATTTAATTCGAAGTTTCTTTCTGAATAGTGTTAACCTCTATTAAAAGTTTTACAAAAATGTGAAAGTGTTTTCCAAAAGTTTCGTGTTTTTCTTTAATAAAATGTTAATAACTAATATAGCAATCATATTCTTCGTAGAAAACCATTTTTTCTTGGATCGGCGCATCGCAATGTCCGTATTGTCATGTAATAGAAGAAAGAAGACACATGAACAACCAGGGTAATGTCAAACCACCAGTAATATCATGCCTAGTAAAGCCCCCTTACTTTGGCCTTTCAGAACCAGTATTAAACTGTAGTCTATTTGTCCGTGGGACACTTAGAAAAGGCACGATACACAGGCAAAAGTAAGAGGGTCGCCCACGTCCGTATCGGATATGGCACTTCGAGAAAATTTCGTAATTTATTTTACCTATTTAACTAACATGTAATTTTATCTTACATCGTAAATAACTGTTACGTGAAGAAAAATCCTTTTTTACACCCACGTTCCAATGAAAATATATTTAGATTAATGTTAGAAAGTGGCTGTGATAAAGGAATCCAGGTAAATGCTTTTTACATAATTGTATGGAAATATGAATAAGCCTACCTTCTAAAGTAGCCGTCAAAAAGGAACGTTATGATGGGGGTGTAGTTAATAACGGACAATTCAAAATCTCAAATGCTGACAAAATGGGTTTAGGTAAACAGGTGTCAAAATATTGGAAATAAGTTTTGTAAACTTTTTTTAACAGTAATCTGTCATTACGCTACAGAGTTTTCATTTGTTTCAATTTTCATAATATGAATTAAATCGAATAATGGATATGAAATATGCACTATAGGCAATTCTTCTGTCATCTCTACTACCATCTACGCAAATTAGCGCTGGTCGTGAAGGTGGTAAGCTTACAACTAATTACACCCGTACTCGGCTTGTCAATGAGATACACGTAATATAGAATCGTCGTCGTGATTGAGTTTCTTGATCTCGTTGACCACTAATTTTTACACCATTACCTTAAATCCCTCGGTTCTCAAAACTTGCTGCTACAAATTTCCTGAATATTAAGAACTAAAGAAGTATTTTCTAACTTTTTTTTGGTTATACATCCAAATTGTCTCTCTGTCATTTTGACTGACATGGAAGCTTTCAACCCCATTCAGTGTACTGCTCCTTGAACGATCAATCTTGGATTGAGGATTTAAAGAAGCGGCAATACAACTCTCCTACGGACAGTTAGTACTCAATACAAGCAAACTAATAACCGACGACACCAAAAAGCTACATGGACAAACCTTTTTCCTGTTCCAACAGTTCCAGATTTTATTCGTAAGTTACTAGAGCAGTTAGTCAAAATTACGCCCTATCAACTATACCAGGGGTGCTCAAACGGTCGATCACGATCGACAAGTCGATCGCGAGTGCTTTTTGAGTCGATCTCGAGAAAAAAATTCCGATATAGAACTATTCACAGATTTTGTTTTAGGTAACTAAAACAAAATGTAATGAATAAACTACTAAAATTTATTCGATCCACAATTAGGCCAGAATAACCCCCTCATCACTTGCTTTTATCGTAATAACCCCCTGCTAGCGTCAAAAGGCGGCTTTATCAAAGGAACGCGCGGTACTTGTCAAGGAAAAGCCGCGTTTTTGATTCCCGCCAATTTTTCTAGAAACTTCGGGCGGCGTGTTTGACGGGAACATTCGAGACTTCGTTCGCGCCGATATAAATGTTGCGCCTGCAGGAATAAGAGTCAGTCTGAGTTGTAACTTGAAGGCGATACATCGATACAAAGTTTATTAATAAATAGTCCAAAATGAGTGCGGCGAAGAAAAGTAAAACTTATCATTTTTATAAAGATTGGGAGGAAGAATTTTTCTTTTGTATGGTAAAGGATAAGTGCATTTGTCTCATTTGCCGTGCGCCATTTGCAATACCTAAGCGTGGGAACTTAGAGAGGCATCATAAAACGGTTCATAAAAACTATGAAAAGGATTTTCCGTCACAGAGTGAATTAAGAAAATGAAAAGTTTTGATTTGATAACTTGTTTGAAAAAAGAACAAACCATGTTCACAATACCAACCAAACAATCAAAAGCTGCAACGATCGCGTCATTTAAAATATCTCATATATTGGCGAAACACAAGAAACCATTTGATGATGGATTGGTTGTGAAGGAAGCATTTATTGAAGCGGGTGAGACTTTATTTGGAGACTTTAAAAATAAAACAGAGATTATGTCTGCTATTAGAGAACTTCAGTTATCTCGTCCGACTATAACAAGGCGTGTTGAAGTCATGAGTCAGGACATGGCAGATAAACTAAAACATGACTACTACTACAAGCTACCAATATATAAACTAGTGTGCATTACAACCGATGGAGCACCAGCAATGACTGGAAACGAAAACATGGACGAGATTATGGGCATTGCAATCAAAAAATTGTGAATTCTATCCGTGCACGTAGCTTGCAACGACGGCTCTTTAAATTGCAGTTGGAAGATAGTGAGTCAGCTGAACACACTGATTTAGTTCTTCACACGGACGTCAGGTGGTTGAGACGCGGAAAATTCCTAGAAAGGTTTCAAGAATTATTGCCCGAAGTAACAGCTTTTCTGGACGAAAGAGGTGATGACACTCAGATGCTGAAAAACGGAAAATGGCTGACTGATTTGGCATTTTTGACAGACATCACAATGCATTTAAACACCATTAATTTGGAGCTTCAAGGTAAAGGAAAAACTATTATTGAGATGATTAGCGCAATAAACGCATTCAAAAGCAAATTGCAACTTATGATAGATCAACTGAAAAGAAAGGATCTGAAAAATTGTCCGTCTTTGAAAGCAAGGATTCCTCAGTTGAATTATGATATTTATGAGGCAGAATTATCAAATATTTTGGGCCAATTCGAAATACGTTTTTATGATTTCAGTAAATTGGCAAATATCGCATCATTTATGAGTTATCCTTTTTCGTGTAAAAACATAGAGGAATTAGTTACTGAAATAGCAAGTCAGTTTAACATGGACTCATGTTCTGTTGAAAATGAGTTAGTGCAAATTATATATACATCTCAAAGCCACAGCATCTGATACAAAATTCTGGTGTTTTATATCTGAAGATAAATATCCGAATCTAAGGCAAATCGCCCTTCAACTGACGGCAATATTTGGGTCAACTTACTTGTGCGAGTCTTCATTTTCTGAAATGAAGATAATTAAGTCAAAATATCGCAATCGACTAACTGACGAACATATGTCATCATGCTTGCGATTAGCACTCGGTAATTACGTACCATCTTATGAAAAGTATGCTGGGGACATGCAGTGCCACGCTTCAACATCCAAAGTCACTCTTTAGTTAAGTTTAGACACTAGAACTCGTTTGTTTTGTAAGAACAAATAAACTCGCAATTTTGAATAATTATGAGTTTTTTCATTAACATTTTATAGCAGACCTACACTTACCTTGACTAAAAAAATGTATATTGTGCGGAAAACTAATATCTATGCCACGATACACCCTACCTAGACGACAATCCTGCATCACACTTACTTGCAGCCTCTCAGAATCGATCGATCGTAGTCTAACCATATTGAGGTAGATCGCCAGCAGTTCAAGTTTGAGCACCCCTGAACTACACCACCACTTGCACGGCAAAAAAATACTATTGCAACAACATATGTTTCGAGAGTCAACTGCTGTCAATTTCGAACAAAACACACCATCCACTGTTTCCAAGGTTTAGTCAAAAGGACCTAATATTGTTTCTCTAACACGAGTCATAAAACGTATAATAACAACTCCAAAAAAGTTTCTGACTCTGATGCATTACCTGTCATCGTACTTAAAAAATGTGCCAGTGAACTAATACGTACGTAAACTTGTCAAATTATAATAAAGTCAAGGAAGAGTTGCTTTCTGTTGGGAGATATATATATATATATATATATATATATATATATATATATATATATATATATATATATATATATATATATATATATATATATATATATATATATATATATATATATATATATATATATATATATATATATATATATATATATATATATATATATATATATATATATATATATATATATATATATATATATATATATATATATATATATATATATATATATATATATATACAGTCGACACTGTTTATAGTGAAATTCTATGTAGTGAAAAACTCTTTATAGTGCAATTTTTTCAAGACCTACAATATTTATTATACATAGCAATATATACGGATTTTTTCTTTATATAGTGAAAAACTTTCTATAGTGAAATTTCGGTCAACATTTTGGTCTTTCACTATATAGAGTGTCGACTGTATATATATATATATACATATATAAATATATATATATATATATATATATATATATATATATATATATATATAGTATACAGTATACATATATATATATATATATATATATATATATATATATATATATATATATATATATATATATACAGTGAAATCTCTATTAGGCGGACACCAACGGGACCGACCGAAAGTGTCCGTTCAAGAGGGGTGTCCGCTTAAAAGAAATACAAAAAATCGTTTTTTAATGAAAACTGTAATTAAAGAATTTGGGACGTTTAAAACGTATACTTACGTATGTACTTATTTTTAAAATAAACAAAAAACTTAAGGAAAAAACAAAGATTTGTTACCTTTAGATACATATAAAATATAATAGGATAGAGTTATATACATGAAATGAAAGGTCACTTTAATGACGCAAAAAATTCATATATCGTTGTTTGTCGCCTCTTTTTCTTTAAAATGGTGTCCACAAATCGTATTTCTAATTTGGAAAGACTCTCCGTGATCTTCGGCAAAACTCTTAAGCTGCTTAGTTAGGATATAGCTTCACCATAATTTGTGATAGCATCTGTTGGTACTGGAACCCTATCGACATCAGAATCTTTGAAAAGTTCTTGTATTTCAACTGGATTCAATTTATTGTTCTGAATCTGGATGTTTAACATACAAATTATCATCTATGTTCAAAAAACCATCAGTCAACTCCAACAAATTCTTATTTTTGAGGATATCTGCAAGTACGTTAAGTGGTAAATCATCTTCTGAATCAGATGTAACAGCCTCAGTTAACTGGTCTTCACTTTGCATATTTTCATGTTTAAATCCCGCTTTACGGAAGCAATTTTTAACTGTTTCCTTGGTTACTTGTTCCCAAGCGGTTTTTGCAAGGTCAACTGCATCTAATGGCGTAATTTTCTTAATTAACTCAAAAGCTATACCAGCAGTTTCAATGTTTACTATCAGGTGTTTTAGTATTAGACTTCGGTAATAAATTTTAAAATTTTTTATATTTCCCCGGTCAAGTGGTTGACAAGCTGACGTACAGTTAGGGGGTAGCAACAAGATTTTTATATTTTATAAGCGTCTTTTGGATGAGATCCTACATTGTCTAAAAATAATAAAATGTTTCTTTTTTCTTTTGTCATTTTCCAATCAAGATCTTGCAACCACTCCAGTCATCCAAGCTTTCTTTTTATATTTCCAAGTTACAGGCAGGTTGTTTATGTTAATATTTTTAAATATTCTGGGTTTAACTGCCTTACCAATGACCAAGAGTTTTTCTTTTTCTCCCGTCATATTTGCACAATACAAAGTTATAAACGTCTCTTTGGGATATATACCACCAACACATTTTTCTTTTTTTAATGTTAGCGTTTTATTGGATAGAGCCCTAAAATACAGGCCGGTTTCATCGACATTATAGATGTCTCTCTGTGAATATCCCTTATTTAAAGAAGGGCATTTTTCCCAGAATGATGAAACATCTTTAGCAATAACCGAAGCTCTTTCTCCTGAAATCGCTTTAAAACATATGTTGTAGCGGATTCTAAATTTATTAAGCCAACGAGAAGAAGCACTGAATGTAGAATGTGCCAGAGTCTCGGCTATTTCTTTTGCTTTACATCGTATTAGCGGACCTGAAAAAAAGATCAACAATAAGTTTTTTGCATTTTTATCACGACAAGCCTACTGATACTCTCATCTCCTTTTATCCATTCTTTGAAATGATTTGAAAAGAAAATCAACGCACTAATTCCAGAAAACCTTATCTAAAAAAAATAACTCATGTGTATACATGTCAATAGAATCCCCTTATGGCGAGCTGCTATAAACCAGTTATAACACAACTTGTCAATTTTAGTACCATCACCAGTCAAAAATCTTCTTTTTTCATTCAAATTGCTGTTCGACATCCACTTGTTTAGAAGGATTTCTTTATGTGTAATTATATTAGCAGCTTGTGTTTTTCCGCTTAGATAAATCCCTTACACTTAACTTTTCCTTACTGTGAACTTCAACAATCTAAATTTTTTGTTTAAGCGTGAAAGTTTTTATATTTGGAGCCATTTCTACAATGATTGTGTCGTCCACTGTGTCTCTTTTTCGCATAGGCGTTAGACTAATATTAAATCCCCGCGTGTACCGAAAAATTGAGATCGGTAAATCCCCGGTTTACTCTGGGAAGTCCCTCAGTGAAGACAGGCAGCGACGTTTCCGTGCGGCGCGATTGGGAAACGCAACAACGATACTCGCCACAGAAAAATGAGACAAGGAGTTTGTTTTTTTTTATTTTTTGTCCGGTTAAGAGAACATTTTTTTGTGTCCGCGTCCATTCAAGAGAATATCCGTCCAAGAGGGAGTTTACACAATGCCAATTATATGAGAGTCGGTCAGGAGCATAAGAAACTGTCTATTTAAGGGAGGTGTCCATGTAAGAGGGGTGTCCGCGAAGGGGAATTTCACTGTATATATATATATATATATATATATATATATATATATATATATATATATATATATATATATATATATATATATATATATATATATATATATATATATTGGACGAAGTGTATAAGCCTAAAAGGAGACTATGTCGAAAAATAAAAAAGGTTTACCCCAAACACATAAGTAGTTTTTATTTTTACACGGACTTTTCAAACCAGCCTCGTATATATATATATATATATATATATATATATATATATATATATATATATATATATATATATATATATATATACATATATAATGCAACTGTCTGTTTGTCCGTTTGTTCACTTATCACTGGAGAACCTCTTATCCGATTTACGTGCTTTTTTTTTAAACATGCTAAACCATTAAATATGGAACAATATGATCTAGCAAAGAATATCTATAATATATATAAAATGCAACGTCTGTCTGTCTGTCCGTTAGTGCGCTTATCACTGGAGAATCACTTATCCGATTTGCGTGCTTTTTTTTTAAACATACATATGTTCTCTGGCCAGGTTATCTGTCTATAATATATAAAATGCAACGTCTCTCTGTCTGTCTGTCTGTCTGTCCATTAGTGCGTTAAGTGCTTTTTTTTAAAACATGCATATATTTTCTGGGCAGGTTATAGGATATACTTTATTGCGTTAGGTAACATAAAGAATAAGTAGTGACGATAATAGTGAATCAAGTCGGAAAAAAGGTTAACGTTAGCTCGTTCTCTTGCAATACACTGCCTAAACCATTAAATATGGAACAATATCATATAGCAAAGAATATAATATATATAAAATGCAACGTCTCTCTGTCTGTTTCTCTGTCCGTTAGTGCGCTTATCACTTGAGAACCACTTATCCGATTTACGTGTTTTTATAAACTTATACATATGTTCTATATAATTCGATATAAGCCTAGATAATGGGAGATAAGGTGAGATAATGGGAAATAAGTATAAATAATGGGAGATAAGGAGAAATAATGGGAGATAAGAAGAGATAAGTCTAGATAATGGGAGTTATGGTGAGATATTGGGAAATAATGAGAAATATTGCGAGAAAAGTCGAGATAAGCCTAGATAATCAGAGATAATGGGAGATAAGCGGAAATAATGAGAGCTAAGGAGAAATAATGGGGGATGAGCAGAGATAAGCCTAGATAATGGAAATTATGTAGAGATAATGGGAGATAAGGGGAAATAATAGCAGATATTTTATTACGTTAGGTAACATAAGGAATAAGCAGTGACGATAGTAGTGAATCAAGTCCACGCGAGCGGAGCCGCAGGCAGTGCTAGTTGATATACATAATAGGTTCCCCCTTATGAATAATTTCCTAACATACACTTGTTTTGGTATGAGCAATAACAAATAGCTAATATTAGTCATGCTTCAAAAGTTGTAGTATATGTGATTTAGATTGAGATTTTTTTAAAATGCAGTTAGAACTATTTTATAGTTAAGTGATAATTGAGCTGGTTGGCTGCCAAGTAGTGTAAGTCTAAAATTTACTTTTGTCAGGAGAGTAAAATTCAGGAAGCCAATTTATAGAACCAGAAAAGGAAATTGGCGTTATAAAAGGGCGATATTACCGGATATTTAAATAACACATATAAGTCGAAACTATACTGTAGGGTTATCAAAAAGCAATAATGCCAAATGATTGACATCGTTATTACTGACATATGATGCAATTTACACTCAGTAATAATTATTGAAATATCTTACTTTAACAAAATAGAGTTATAACGATAACTCAAGTATAGAGAAACCATCGAAGTAACCACAATATCAACTCTGTAATTGTGCTGTATGGCAGCTTTCTATTTAAACCTGCAGTGCAACGATAACCTATATATTCGGCTACAATACGCTTTTTCTAATAGTGGTCTATGGTCTACGGTAACAGAACTTCTGATTTTATTTTAGTTATCTCGTGATTTAAATTGGATAACTTGAACAGCGTTTATTTTACACCATATACATAGTTTACGTAACGCATGATTTTTGTATATGAAATATTGGAATATTAAAGCCGAGAGTCAATAGCTATATGTTGATTTTTAAATTTATGCTTATAAATGGAACTTAAAGTTGTTGTCAAAAAAGATTTGATCAGGCCAGGTTTGGATAATTTCGTATTTTACTTCTTTAGGCATTTTTTACTATGCTACACTAGACATATATTCTAACTGACATTATATCGCTTGTAAGAAATGTATGTAGTAATTTATAATTTTGAAAAAACGTAGTTAGTAAATCTGTCTTCATATAAATATTTTATCTGGTCTACTTCTTTATTGATGATTTCCACGATTATCGTTTAGATACAGTCATTGTCTCCACTTATTTTTAACTAACATATAATTACGCAGGTCTTGACAGTATAGTACTTCCAGCCTTATTTTTTTGGTAGTTTTTCGCCATCTGATAATTTGTGTTTACCTGGTTTTTTGATGTCCAAGGGTTAAGTTTAGTTTTGACGTCCTAGGAAGGAAAGTCACTGAAAATAGTTAAATTTTAGACTTTTTCATTGTTTCGTTTTCCACTAGTTCATTTTAAGATCTCTAATGAAAAAGCCTTCTCGTTTTTTTTTCAGAGTGTGAAAAAACTCGATGTCCACAATTTGTCCTCAACATCACGTCGTGAAGTCAATGAACTGACGCTATTTGGAAAGAAAAATGAATTTCTGTCTTTACAGAGTTTTCTCTCTAGCCTGTTCGTTCAAATTTAATTTCTAGTTTTTCCAACTTCCTTATTTTTATACCAAATTCTTATTCATTACATGTTCATTTCTTAATCTTTTTTTAACGTCTCTATTCACCTGTACTTCCACTAAACGAATTTTTAATCTAAAATAGACTTAAAAACAAATTTAGATACCCCACTGCCGCAATAAATCCTAAAGCAATTACAAAGAAAGTTTGGAAATAAATGAAATCTAATTTGAATAATGTATATGTGTTCAGGGACATTTTTTACGTATTTCATTGGATTTGTCATTTTTTCCGTTGCTTCGAGCAAAAACACTTTAAAAATTTCAGGTAATTCCTCAAAGTTTTGGAATATAAACAAGAATTTCAGTAGCTATGTTTAGTTTATTACGTTTTAGATTAAATGCAATTATATAGGTCAAATTGAAGTAATCTTCTAAAAGTTACGCCTACGATTACATAATGCATCTCTAGGGATCTGTTTTCTGGATTTAGAGCACTGAAAAATGAAAAAGTCATATACACTCGATTGATGTTCACCCGACTATGATCTAGTGTAATAATCAGTTTCCACATGTGACGAAGACCGTAACCTGCATGTCTATGAATGTTGAGAAGTTTGAAAATTTCTAATGGTTTCCAAATCTTTCATTTATAAAAACTGGATATTGGAGCAAGAACTTGTGGAGTATTATGTTTAGTCACAGCTAAATTTACATCTTGTTTCTTTTTAATAGTTGTTTCGTATATTCAATCTTAATTCTTATGGATATTGGCCATCCAATCGCCAAATCAAAAGAGTAGGAGTTTTACATAATAGTATGTAAAGGAAGCGTACCTTCTAGTAATCTTAAGTACGATCTAAGTACTAAAAATTGCTCAGTTCTCCTCTTTCCAGTAATTTGGCATTTTTTTTTAGAGTATTATTTATATAAGGTAAAATTACACTAACTACTAGTAGTACTATCTTTTCTGGGTTAATTTGGGAGCAAATATATCCTGGCATGAACATGTTGCAGGCATAGCAAGGAGCGCTTCTCAAAAGTTGGGAATATTATTTCGGACCAGAAAGCTTTAGACTCCACAACAACTGTTAATTCTCTACAAAGCTCAAATTCTACCAACTATCGAATACTGCTCCAATGTTTGGGGCTCCGCTCCCAAACATACACTGCATTTGTTGGATTCTGTTCAGAGAATGGCTGTTCGTCTGATTGGAGACCCACAACTGACCGGCGGCCTTGATTCGCTGGAACATCGAAGAACTGTCGGCGACTTGAGTCTATTCTACAAGTATTTTCATGGAGAGTGTTCGAAGGATGTAGCCTGCTTAATTCCTCCCAGAGCGGTGCATGTTAGAAGTACACGTCGCGCTGATACTGCACTCCTCGTATAACGCTTTTCAAGCAGGCTTTTATATGGAGAACATCATCCCTTTGGAATGGCTTACCCAGGACTGTGTTTCCCACCGAGTACAATTTACAGCGATTCAAGAACAACGTGAATCGCTTTTTTTTTTTCCCGCACACGTGTCGCTCTTGTAGCGTTTTAGGGACTTACCTGCAGCATGTGTGCTAGACTGTCAAGTGCAAGTTGAACTTGCGCAATTAGTGTTCCGTGCGCTTTTAAAATAAAAAAATTTTGTTACAGAGGTATAAAATGATCAGTGACTTCACAAAATACACCCCAAATGAATTTTCAGCAAAGTTTGTTGCCAATCTTTACTGAAATCTGATGACCTTGAAATTTTTGTTTTTTTTTATATACCATATAAATTATTAAAGGTAATGCACTCGTGATAATTTTCGTTCAATCTACACCCCGTGGAGAATATTCCAGAATTTTTTCGAAATTTTTTGATAAGTACTTTTCGAGATAAGGCCCGGGACAGCGATTTTTCGCGAATTTTTAAAAATAATACAAAGAAAAGTGCGCGCAAGTATAATAATATATATATATTTTTTACTCGTGTTTTCACAAGCTTTCATTTGACACCACACTCGATGACCTAGTAAAAAAATTTTTTTTTTTTCACTTCCGACTTCACCCCCCAAAACTAACCCCTTAAGTCAAAATTTAATTCTCAAAACTACATGGCTCTGATGAGGCCATCAATTCCTATATTATTACCAAATTTCACCTTTCTATGTCAAGTAGTTTAGGAGAAAATCGGGTGTGACAGACAGACAGACAGACAGACACCGAGGTGATCTTATAAGTGTTCCGTACGGAACACTAAAAATCATTAAATTCTAAACTGGTACGTGCTAAGGCTTTAGACACGTATCAGGCTAACTTTAAGATCACGATGGAATGCAAACGTGATCTGTTAGAACTATCTATGCTAGACTTTTCTGCTCTACTGTATTTTAAATGTGCTAAATATTCTTTAAATTGTGTTTTAATTTACCTTTTAGTTTGCCAAGCACACTTTTTGTCACAATCATTATAACTAATTTCATAAATTTCACTTTTCTCACAATTAGTAATCTTATCTATGGGATTTCCTAAGATATTCCTCAGATTGTCTGATGACTTATACACTGAAGTCAGGCCTATCTTATTAAATACCTTATTGAGTCCACTGCTATATTTTGGATTATACGGTATATGTTACTTAGTCTTATTTTCTTCGCGTGTAAAAAAAGTGGAATTCTGAATATTTAACCTGAACTTATATCTATTTATTAACTTGTTTACTAAGTCATCGTCATAACCATTAACTCTAGTTGTATTTCTAATATATTACTGAAGTTTACTCTATCAAGAGGAAAAGTGACCAAATGATGAACTAAAAAATATAACGCCGTTAATTTGTGTTGTTTGCAATGAGATGAATCATTAGGAATATGTCTATCTGTTACTGTGTCTTTTATATAGATATCAAATTCTAACCTATTGATATTTTTAATAATTAAAATATCTAGAAAAGGCTGTTGTCCTTTGTTCTCAATTTCGTAAGTGAATTTGAGGGAATGACATCGGCTATTTAATTTTTTTCTTTATATCAAAAATCTCGAAAACACGTGTCAAGTTCGCTATGGGAAATTTTGCAAAACGCTACCTATTTCCGAACAGTACACATAATATTGTTTCGTCGTGTATTCGTATAAACTAAGAACGAAGTAATAAATAAATAATTATTTGTTTGTCAAAATGTGTATGGAAGAAACGAAATATTGACAAATGTAAACACGCCTCATGGCTTGTTGCTGCTTTGAAAAGAAAATTATGTTTTTTGCGTCAGAAGAATAAGGATTATTTTCGAAACGGGAACTGTTGAGAGAATAATAATTTTCAAGGAGGGTTTATGAAAAATACTATTTTCCCTAAAAACACTCGAAAATAAGAATTATGTTAACTTTCTATAATTGGGCTAATAGTAATAGTGTGTATTAAAGTTTCATCCTGATTTAAAAAATTAATAGGAAGTGCTTTCCAATAAATATTATAACTGTTAAAAGTAAAAAAAATGTACTATATGATGCCAAAATCTGCTTTGAAAGCTAGAACGACAAACGGAATCGAAGCTTTTAAATACAGGACAGTTTGCAGACTACTACCTATTACCTCTTATAATAACTATCAAATTCTAAAGTTTTAGAAAGAATCGGTGTGGAAAGAGAAATTATAGATAATATAAAATAATGTAAGGTATCGTAACTATGAGATATATAGTTCGACAACTAACGTCCGGACAGGAATTAATTGATATAAATCTATAGAACCCTTTTATTAATATGTGGGAGTAGTAGCACGTAACTAGGTGCCACATCATCTGAATACGATGAATGATTTAACAGCCTTGATTTTGAGCCAAGAATTAATGAACAATAAATGAAGTGTGAGTTAGAGTATTATTATGGAATAAACGTCAGCTATTAGGATCAGCATATTCAACTCGATAAGTTCTACTCATCGCACGTTTTAATTTTTCCAAATAATACTCGTCACTGAAAATTTTATTAGTTGGAACAAATTGGTGATGAATAATCTTTGTTGTTCTAGAAAACAATCAATACTGTTTCGGTTTTTGACGGTGTTTTATTTTGACTTTCGATGATGATTTTGATTTCTATTCTGCACTTTGACGCTTTGTTTTTAAATTATGTAGAAAACCCCATGCTTTGTAACAAGTAATAATTAATGTTAGAAACTTTGAATTATTTCTATAGGCTCCTACAATTTTTCTGCAATAGCTTTTGATCTTCATTTAAATTATAACAACTTTTGCCTATGGAGTCCCTCAGTTATAATTGTTTTCCTGCTACCGTTTACTATGGTGCATTGCCGCCATCTGCCGAGAATCGATGAACTTTCTGAATTATTTCTGATTCTCAAATTAATATTTGTCTTTTCGTAACTTTGTACTTTTCAAAGTGTTCACTTCCATCCAAAAAACGTTAATGCCATTCAAAATTTTCAGGTCTTCAGAAGCAGTTCTAGCACTGTCCAACATTTTTGATTATTTAGAATATTTATGTGGCATTTGGATCAATTTCACATGACTTTTAATTACAGCTTTAGATTCTTTCATTCTAAAATGAAGTTTTTTTATCTGTTAAAAATATCGTATCTTAGTTATGAAAATCGTGAAGAGAAGCCTGTGTGCCAATGTTATCCAGTTTAATTTACACATACAGACATCATTAAAATTATTTTGCCTGTGCGGTGGATTAAGTAGGTCAGTAACCATATTACCGATCCAAAGTCTGGACAAAGAAGGAGAATTTTTAGGCTATGTTAGCTTCCTACTTAAGATCGACATGTTCTCGGGCAAATCTGAGTCGCGCTTGTCGATGGGCTGCTGTCAATATGGGTTCGTCAGCTGGTCTCTTCGGAGTTAGGTTAGCTTCTTTAAGTCTTCTTCTGACTGTTCAATGGCTGACAGCTCAACCATGAACTTGTTAGAGCTCCTGCTGGACTTCACCACCGGTCAGGTGACGATTTCTTAGAGTTGTGTTGACAATGAGGTAATCGTTTCGCTCCGAGGTACACCTTCTTCTTCCTGATCCTAGTCTCCGTGTAAAGGCCCCAGTCTTTTGGTAAGATCTATAGACTCTGGAGACAGCTGTCTGGTTCAAATGCAGTTGCGCAGCGACTACACGTTGGCTATGCCCTTCTTGCAAGGGAGCAATGACTTGTGCCGTTTCATCCGGGGTGGAATCCATTTTCCGATGACGTTATTAATAAGCAGATATAGCAGAGATGTTAACAGTTCAAGTTCCTATCAAGGAATGATAGGAAAATGCAGTTGCATATGTTTTTATAGAGATTAATAGCGCGAAATGAATATGTTGCTGAGCGAGCAAAAACAGTTCAATTGTGTAAAACCGTTTTAATTAGTAAAACTTGTTGGAAATCCAAATGTTTTTGGTATTATTGGAAAGAGTAGAAAGTCAGCATTCTAATAATACCAAATATAATACCACAGTTTGAAAATTAAATTGAAGGATCGGTGTTAAATGAAGCAAAATCGTTTGGGTAGATTTTTTTGCTCACCAGGTATATAAATGTAAGGGGTTGCGAAGGACATAATCGACTTTAAAACGCCATCTTTATTGTAGATAAGAAAAAATATATTTTGTGCTTTTAGGAAATTTGTTGGAAAGGTTTTATTCCAAGTATTAAACAGAAAGAAGAACACAGAAAAAAAAACAGAAAGCATATAAACAATTATTAAACAGCAACGACACCAACGTTAAAATTATATAAAAACATCTACAAAGGGAGTATAAGAAGATGACCACCGAAAATAAGAACATAAAATCGGAAAGAAAATTAAGAGAAATATAATTCTGTATAGGCGATACAAGATTAGTAGAAAGCTGAAAGCAACAAACAAAATGCATTTCCAATCAATTCGAATAGACGAATGGCAACGATACGATACAGACGAACTTAGTGAAGACAGAGAAGAATATATAGCAAATTTTCCTAGACCTTACAACATATATGGTAAGGACAACATATAGATAACTGAGGATATAATCCGCAGAGCCACAAAGTCAATAAAAAACCAAAAAAAAAAAAAGCTGCAGGACTACCTGCAAAGCTGTTAAAAAATGGTACTGAAAAATTAATAAACCATCTAAAAGAATTATTTCCAGACATGTAAACGGAGATAAGATACCAATTATCTGGAAGGGGGTGGATAACACCAATTCATAAGAAAGCTCGACGAAACAATTTCGCAAATTATAGGTGTATGTATGTCTGTCACTAGTACCATGAGTCGTCTGTATGGAAAAATATCCCGCTTTATAATAGAGGCAGAATTTGGACCCCAAGAAGTCAAACACCAGCTAGCTTTCAAATAGCGTTGATTACATTTTTAGCCCAGTACAAGTAAATGAATATATATATATATATATATATATATATATATATATATATATATATATATATATATATATATATATATATATATATATACATATATATATATATATATATATATATATATATATATATATATATATATATATATATATATATACATATATACATATATATATATACATATATACATATATATATATATATATATATATATATATATATATATATATATATATACATATATATATATATATATATATATATATATATAATTATATATATATATATATATATATATATATATATATATATATATATATATATATATATATATATATATATATATACATATATATATATATATATATATATATATATATATATATATATATATATATATACATATATATATAGATATATATTTATATATATATATATATATATATACATATATACCATATACATTAAACTTTTCGACATACTCCTTCAAACATCGCATCGTTCTGGTGCGAAGTTACATGTGTATTAAGAGATATTAAGAATAACATTTAATATGTTATTAACAAAATGCAGAAAATTATTGACGTTTACATCCACCGAAGCAGAGAGCGTTGTTTTTGCCACCGATATCATTTACTACGCACTCGCTACGCCACATTTCAGTTTGTTTTTCTTTTACTGAAAACTCATGCATTACTTATTCACTTTCTTGCGTAAAAATCGGCACTTCGAGCGATGCATAAGTGAGTTTGTATGTACGCTTACAAAGATTTTAAATAATACATGTTTATTCCCAATAACATAGGACTACCCTAATTTACTCCTACTACCTGCAGAAATACGAGTATTTTAAATAAGTTAAATATCACTTACATTAATTTTGATTTGGATCTCGTGCGTAATAACCGCCATTTTTAAAAATTATTTTGACAATTTCGTCGTGTTTTTGTACCATAAATTTTAGAGCGTGCAGCATTATTTCTACCTAATATCACATTTTCTAGAATATATAGAGTAACCAGTTACCATGTTTTTACTTCATCATCAACATTATCAGCCGTTCATCAATCGTCGAATGTAGGCCTCCTCCAAGCTTCTCCAATGTTTTATGTCTTGAGCTTGTCATTCCATAAGCCTCTTGGTCCACCGATTGTCTGTCATACGGACCACATGTCTTGCCCAGTTCCATTTTAACCTGCAAACCCGCTCGATTACGTCTGATACTTTGGATCTTGTTCTTATCTCTTCATTTCTTATACTTCAGCTAACCTTATATTCTTGAATAATCAAAATCTGTTTAGTAATTCGATAATAATAAATATTAGTATTAATAATAATAAATTCCTTTAATTGAATGCAAAATTTTAAGAACAATAAAGGCAAACAGGCAGTGATATTTAGCCAGGCTACTCTATCCATCCGCTTGATAAAATATAATATATTTCCAATTAAAGATTTAAAAAAAAAAAATAACTAACATAAAATGGAAGTTTTCACGGTTTAGGCTAGATGAGAAATTGTGGTTCTTGGACTTAGTTAGTGTCAATTTGGAGAGACTTTCTGTTGTTTTTTCTCCAAGTGCACGAGTCACCTGCAGAAATCTTTGCTCTTCTTGATTAAAACCCTTATTCAGCTGAATGAAGCGCAACTCAGATATTTATACCTGACTGTGACTTACCGAAATGTGACGCGCGCTTTTGCTTCGTATAATATAGACCAGAGGTTCCCAAACTTTTTTTCTCGTAGACCATTTTCAAAATTTTACTGGTTTCGGTGGACCCCCTGCTGTTACATTTCTACCATACTCCCAAAACTCGTCAAAAAATGTGAAGATTAGATCTAACGATGGAAATTTGCGTCGTGGCTAAGTTCCAACCCTAAATTCGGAGTGGTAAAAATAAAAAGAAAAATAATATATTTTCTTGTGTTTTATTTATTAAAATAATATGATTACAGACTTAATAGAATTAAAATTAAAAATTAATAACGTACCATAACTTCAACAATGCAAATCAACAATCAAAAAAAAAGTCATAATTTTAATGGGAGGGATGTACTTGATGGATTGACAGCAAATTATCAATATTTGGATTCAGTTTTGTAAGGAATAACCGCAAATCTCCCCGTTCTGTGATGTTCAATCTGCTCCTTTTTTTTTTATTAATAGGTTTGTAACGAAACTAAAACTTTTTTCGACAAGGTATGACGAAGGACACGCTATCAAAAGTTTTCTTGTAATTTCCCACAGCCCAGGATATTTTTCGGGTATTTCTGCCTGCAGCCAAAATGTTTGATAGCCTTTTTTAAATTTTACCTTCAGCTCCTCATTGGTGCTAAGCTCGAGTAGCTCCTCTTGTAATACCACATTCGCCACTTCCGTTTCATCAAATGGATTTATGATCCATGGTGGTATTTCCATCGTCAGAATATCTTCAAATCTATTTTTGAAGTCATCATGCAGGGCATTTAAATGTTGAACGTATGTCTGAATATCCTCATCAAGACATTCTGCCTGTGACAAGTTTGGAAACTGGGAGAATTCGCGCCGACTAACATTTTGCTTCACAAATTTCAATTTTCCAAGAAAAACCCTTTGTTTTTATTAAATTTAGGCTGTCTCCTTGTAACTGCAAGTTAATATCATTAAATTTTTTGAACAAATCTGTCAAATACGCGATATCTGCTTTCAATTTGATCAGGTTTTCTTTTAAATCTGGATCTTTACTTTCCAGAAACCCTAAAACTGATTCAAAAAGTGAGTAAAATCTTGTTAAACATGCACCTTTCGACAACCAGCGTACTTCAGTATGTAAGAGCAATCGTTGGAAGTCTTCATTTTCGTCGCACAATTGTGCAAATAAACGGGTATTCAACGCATTGCTTCTTATTTTGTTAACCGCATTAATTACAAATTGAAGCGATTGGTGCAATCTATCACTCGAATTTTTCACTACCAGGTGTTGTCGGTGGATGACACAGTGAATTGCAGTTACTCCTGGTATAATTCTTTTAAGATGACTTATAAACCCACGATATCGCCCGAAGATGGCAGGAGCCCCATCTGCTGCCACCGAAATACTACTTGTAAATGGAATCCATTTTTCCTTAAAAAAATCACTCAGAACTTTAAATATTGATTCGCCATTAGTGTCCGTCTCCAAAGTTTTCGCGAATAGCAGCTCTTCATGGATTTCTTCGTCCATAACATATGCCAATAATAATGCTTCATTACCAGGTAAAGTTGACTCGTCCAGTTGAATAGAAAAATGAGTTGTTTGCAGATAATTACACAAGAAGCTTTCAATATCATCAATACGTCTTTGTACAGTGTTGTTACTCAAAGGAATTTTTTGGAGTACGTCAAATGGAGGTTTGTGCAGAACAGTTTTTAAAACCTCTTCAACAGCGGGTAAAATTAACTGTTCTTCGATGGTCTGCGGTTTTCCAGATTTCACTATAAGCAATGAGATATTGTAAGATGCCCGCAAGCCATCATCGTTACTTTGAGACGTTAAAGCGAACATACTGTGCACGGTGGGTCTCTTTTCATATTTTTCCTTCAGTGTTTGAACATATTTTAAATTTTTACCTATTTTATCAGGATGACACCTTCTTAGATGATCTTCGAGCTTCGATGGTTTCATAGAGTCATTGCTCAAAACTTTGTTGCATAAAAGGCATATGGGCAATCGTTTGTGTACCTTTGATGAAAGAAAACCAAATTTCAAATAATCAACACTGTACTGTCGACATTTCTTCTTAGATTCAGCCATGTTTCATATCAGTTACCCTCCTGTAAAGAAAAAAAATGTTTGTTTTAGTAATCATAAGGCGACTTTAACAGGATATGGCTATTTTAACAGAATAAAATAGGATTAATTAATTATTGCAATGAAAAAACCAAAATGCCGACGGCAAAACTGATTTTAATTATTAAAAGCAATAAACTGCTAAGACTCATATAGAGGTTTTCACAAAACGGCTGAACCTATTTTAATGTAATATAAAATATTTTTTGATTAATTATATTTTGATATATTTCTGTAAATTCGAGAGAAAATACTTTTAAAGAATATTTTGATATCAAAACTCCGCGATTTTAATGACATATTTATTACTTTGATGTACGTTACGAGTGGTACATAAAGACACGTACAATTTATGAAAATATTTTTAGTTATTTAGCATTAGCAACTACGAGGGCACTGAAATATGTACAAACATGCAGGTCAATCATATATCTCTCCTTTAGTGAATCACCACACTCGGGTAAATAAATAATTTAATAATAAAAAGTACTAAAAGTTCAATCTTTCTCGGCTTTCTATTCTTTTATAGAAGTATCGAATAATGGCCCTGTTCAGTATTTAATTTTTATTACGTACCTACTACACGGAAACATAACAAATATAATATTATTACAATATAAAATAAAGGTATGAATAACAAATAGGCAGGTACTTAGTTTTTCTGGCACTGGCAAACACATCGATTCACTCACACTTTTCTTTTCAAAATTCCGGAAACAAATGAGTAACGTTTGTCCTTGGCATTCGTATTTATATTAGTGAAGAATCAAACAAGTTCATGCAAGGTTGCAAGCACAGCACAAGTCGTATTTCGTCCCTTTGCACGTCTGAACGGGTTGCGTTGTGGGCGGGCGGGCGGCGCTTTGCAAGTCTCGACGCGCATTGTACTGATTATCGAATATGCAAGTTTTTACAAGTAACAGTCGCTGACCTATTCAAAAAAACTAAGGGAGGTTTTAAAACAAGGAAATTAATGCTAAATAAACAGGCTATCTGATCCATATACCGGCCTAACTGAAAAAATTTTTTTCAAGCCCGTGGACCAAAAAAAAAGCAAAATATTCGCAATATTATTTTTTCGCGCTATCTGTTAGGATTGCATGAGAACCGTAGCTCCTAAAAAATTTTAGCCAAAAAATCTGAAAATTAGAATCTTAAAGCTTCAAAATTTTTTTTTTTTTAAAGTCTCAATTTGGAATTTTTTTGCTCCCTTAATTTTTTTGAGTAATGTATTATCTGTCTACATTGATAGGTAAAGCCAAGCCAACATTTTTGTTCTTTACTATCGATAAATTTTCTTGGAGCCCCACTTACAACTTGTGAACCCCCATTTTTTTTTTCACGCCAACGTAGACCCCCGTCGAGTCTCCCGTGGACTCCTGGGGGTCCACCTAAACCACTTTGGGAATCATTGATGTAGACTATAACCCGAATCTCGTTTAATGTAATTAAGGTGTAAATTTCGATTAAGTCCCTGCGCTTTCGTTTATAGAAAATGTAAACAGAAGCAACAATTTTTGTTTCGGTTGCATTGATGATATCACATACACCAACAGAGAATTTGTTATCTGGCCACATAGTGAAGAGAACCTGCTTACCTTTCCGAATCACCTCAATCGACAATATTTAAGTATAGAATTCATCAGGTAAACTGAATCACATAGTTCCTTCCTTTTCTAGATGTACTGGTACAAAGTAAAGGCATTTAATATCTTCTTCTTCTTTTAGTGTCGTGACTGCTACCGGTCGTTGAATCTCATGTTGGTTAACATATTGACTATCATGGTTTTATTAGCTGCTGCTCGGAACAGTTGCTGTCTTGTTTTTTCCAAACCATTGCCTTAGGTTTTTGAGCCATGAAGTGGTTCTTCTTCCGACACTTCTTTTTTCTTGCATTTTGCTTTGAGTTATTAGGTTTAAGGTAGCATACTTTTTAGGGTCTCTTAAGTATTCCACTTTTCTGCTCTTTATTGTATTCACTATTTCTGATGTTTTATTTAGGCGCTGCAAAACTGATTCATTGGTTATTCGGTCAATCCACTTGATTTTCAACATTCGGTAGTAACTCCACATTTTAAAGGCCTCCAAGCGTCTAAGTACAGTGTCCGTGACCATCCACGCTTCTACTCCCTATAACAATTCAGGAAAAATATGACATCTAATCATCCTTACTCGGAGGTCTACCAAAAGCTAACTATTACTAATTTATGTCTGAATGCTACTTCACACCACCGTCCATAGCAAAAAAATCTTTAAATAACTCACTGGTATTTAAAGCTTTATGAATAGTTGATAAATATTCTATCTCATCAAAAACAAGTGAACTGACCAATGCTTTTAAAAGTAATGGATGTTGCACTAACGATATTAAAACTTCGTTTTCCCGCCTTAAAACTCTGCTTCCAAACAAGATAATAATAGATATTTACCAGTTTTACGTTACTACAGAAAAAAGAGCCAAATTACTTAGAAGATCAAACATTCCTAAAATCTACAAGAAAATTGGACAATGCTTGAGTTCACCAAAAAAAAAAACACAATTTGTTCAAAAGCAAAAGGTGTCTGGCTATAACATTAGGAAAGTTAGTTAAAATTTTCTAATTACCCCTATAAGTTCTAAATGAAACATTTGGACTAGTCTTGATTACTCTTTTCTAACAGTTTACGAAACCATGATCTGAACTATCTATTCTAATGACACCTATATTCGCAATAAGATCCATATTTAAAGTCACAATAACATCCAACAAGGACTATGAATTATTAGCAAACAAAAATTACATAAGAACCACCACATTATATCCTAATTTGACCATGGCTTAAAAATAAATAAATAAAAACTAATAAAATTAATTTTGACTCACAAAGTTATTCTCTGAAAAAAATCTTGGTGTAACTTACGAACGCATAAAAAGACACAGATTTTAGGTAGGAATTTTATAGTTAATTTAATTCATACTTAAATACTGAGACCAAACGTAAAATTATAGATTCTATTATTTTAAGTAGATACGATTACTGTAATTTTCCTCCTCCTGTATCCGTCGTCCTGCATAAGGACGTGGTGATATCATCACTAATTTAGCCCACGTTTGCCTGTCTTGGGCTTGACGTGATGCTTCCGGGAATGTCAGGCCAGTTATTGTTTTAATATGGTCCGACTACCATGTGGGAAATCGTCCTTTCGATCTTTTGCCCTAGATATTGCCCTACACAATCAAACGCTCTACTGTAATTTTATTGACAATGAAAACGTCATCAAAATAACAATCAAAACTGCAGAACGTACGTTATAATTTTATCAGATGTATAGTTAGTCAAAATAATTGTGAGGAAACTCATCGCCTGGCAAACAGACTAAATGGAACCTTCTTGCCAATACCAACGAAAATTTCCCCAAAAATAACCTAACCATAAAGATTATCGCGAAATTTCTCGGACTTGACCATAAAAGTTAGGATATCACTACACACCAGCATGCCGGCGTCCTCCCTTGTGAGTACTGCCATTCCAAAGATCTTATATCTGAATCTTCCAAGTGCCTCTCATGCCCAGACAAAGTAAAGCGGCATCTCATCGTCCTACAAACAACCCGGGAATATCGGGTCATCTTCCATGCCCAGCAATGCGAGCTGCCTTCTCAACTTGAGATGTCCCATGGGAATCTGCACAAGGAGTTCAGAACAAGTCTACTTCGATCAAGGAACCACTCGAAACGCGCTTTTTGAGAACATATTACAAAATCCTTGGCCAGTCTGTACTCTGGACTCCGGTACCATTGCTCTTTCGAGCATCGATATGTCCATTCCTAGGAGGCAGCTCAGACCTATGTCTTGGATATGTCGAATGCAGGTTCACGTCTCCAGAAAGTAGTCACCCGAATCTGCGAATTCATCTGCCACCTCATTGCTATCCCCCAATATCCAGGCGCCCTTAACAGATCAACCTATGTCCTACTAGTAGAACTCATCCAGGGCATATCTGCACTTTTGTATCAGTGACCAGCACCAAAGCAGATATACATCATCCGCTTACAGTAACTCTTTCAGACCTCCACAGTCTCCAAACAAATACTGATCCCGGCTAGGGACCGTAAAAAAAAAGGCCTCAAGCCTCAAACCAGATGTAAAGTTAAATTTTCTCATTACTCTACATATGTGTGTGATAAAGTGGGCACTAAACAAACACTGAATATTCCATATGGGACAAGCAATTTTAGAGCAATTTAGAACAATTTTAGAGTGCCATATCCCACAAAGTAGGTGCCTCTACTGATAACAAATCCTAGCAGTTTTATCTGTCGCAATCTTTGCAATATGAGAATGGAAAGATAGTAGAGAGCCTACTATAACGCCTAAATCACATACTTTGCTTGATTGGCAGGAACTTTTTGATAATTTAAAAGTAACTTCTTTTTAGTACATTAATTATTCATGTACTGTGACTCAGCCATTTAAGTTCCTAATTCTGAATAACCATCCACCTAGAACAGGTACCTAACATCTATCGTAAGAACGGGATCATTTAGAAACATATTAAAACATTACATATGTAATAGTTGTTTGCAGAAATGCAAATAACGTCCATGGCAACACTACCGCGTTGTTTCAAAGATCCGTGAAATAAAAAATGTATGTTTCGCCACTTGGACAACGTTGACTGGTATTACGACATCCTCGCCGATATCCCTGGGATATGGAAAAAGGGTAAAATCCCTACTGAGACGGGGAGGAGAGCGATAAAAAAAGAATAAAAAAAAATAAAACGTAATTACCAAGTGTGATCTTCGGAACACCCCGATGTAATAACATATTTTTACAGTGGCGAACAGCAGTAACTTATTAATGAAGACAAACAAGAATAATTTGTCTAACAAAATATATTACAAAGTAAATTTAATAATATAGCCAATCCAAGGCTTTAGAGAAATCGATATACCATAAATTATGCCAGTTTGAACTCTTTATCAGCATATCTTAATAAAACAAAACCAAACTTATTTTATCCACAACATAATTTTCACACAGACTCCTACTTATTAAATATAATTCAATTTAGAAATAATATAAAAAATCAGAATATTCCTAGTAATTTCTAATAATATTCAGTATAGAAAAATTAAGCTATAGTGGTTTCAAATATAACTTTAAAAAGTATCTACGAGGGATTGAATTGAAGGAATGATTAATTATTAATCGAAATCCTACTCAATTGTACCGACTAGTAAAAACTGTAATTTCTAGTTTTCTATAAACATATTTTAATTCCTATTATTAATATTCATATATATATGACCTTATTCGTTTATTTATTGTTAGTGTTTGCACAAATAAAGCTCTTTATTATTATTACTATTACATATTAGAAAAGGTTCAACGCGACAAAAACTGTTGCTCATACCCACACAACCGTCATACAGTGTGGTCCAAAAATGATGATCACGCATCATGTCCGTTCAGTTAGTGACCATCGACAAAATTTATTTTCCTGAGAAATCTGAACGACGAAAGATAACTGCCTTCTGCATCTTTGTTGTTGATGTATTAGCCGAGGCTCAGCAAGCCGGTATCTTCTCAAGGTTTTTCAGGAGTGTGTTCTTAATTTCTCCTAAAACTCCAATGACTATGACCATTGCTAGTGAATGTCGAGGAAACAAAGCGCGAAGCTCGTAGTTTAAAACTTTGTACTTAAAATTATTTGTTGTTCTGCTGTATTAATGGCTCTCTTAAGCCTAGATGGTGCTAATTCTAGGATGTTAACCTCATCATTTTGTTGTTCGATGACGTCACTGAAGTTTACTACCAGACTAAGTTTTTTCGCTGCATCTTCAGCAGCCCTAAAAAAATGGTCCCACTCCTCCCTGTTGGTGGCGGCAGACCATTTCCAGGAAAGAATCGGAACTCTTCACAACCTTACACGCTAGTCTGACTACGATTTGATTACACAGACACTCTAAGCTCAAAAGTCCTCTGCCACTTTGATAATGTCAAAGGTATATTCGAGGATGAAAATGTCTATTCATGTGCATGATTTTTCGGGTGCTAACATCCAAATCTCGCAGTTCTTCTTTCGTCCACTTCACTACTCCAAAGAAATGGAGAAGTACCGGTACAGTCAGCATATTGGTAGCAGCAACTTTATTACGTCCTGTCAATTCTGACTACCAGATCTTTTGTAGCCGTTTCCTGTACTTGTTGCGAAGTTCCGTTTTAATAGTTCTGGTATCTTGCATGCGATGTTGTGCAATGCCCAGATAGCTATACGTTTCTTCGGCATCTAAATGGTGTAGAACGTTTCCATCAGATATCCGCATGTTTTTTGGATGATAGTGTCGCCTATCAAACTTAACAACGGCACATTTATCCGATCCAAATTCAATACCAATATCCCGCGTGTATTCTTGAACTACTCTAGGTGATTGTCTTAGGTCATTCATATAAAACAGATAAGCGATCTTAAACCTGCGATCTCCTGATAAACCACAGTTATACCCACGGGTTCGGCGTAAAGCGACTGAGAGACGAAGCAGCGAAATACAGAATAAAAGTCAGCTTAATGAGTCACCTTGAAAGACTCCTCTTCTAAAAGTCTCCAGCTCAGTTTCTACCTTTTAAGTCCCTGATGTTATGGTAAATTTTGTTTTCCAGAGCGGCAGCGGGTTCTATGCAGTTAATTGAAGGAGGCGCCACTTTAAGCTTTTCTTACAGGTGAAAGAGCAGTTCGTGAGATGTTATGTCGAACGCTATCCTGTAGTCAATCCATCTCATGGACAAATTTCTTTTGTATTGCACGAAGTCCTGAGTGATACATTTATCAATCTTCTTGCAACCTTCAGATCCGTTCCTTCCTCCACGCTGCTCCCTGATGTCATGAAGAATAGTTTTTAGATTAGGGCTCTTTTTGGAATCAGTACCATTCTTCCCTCTACAAACCACTTAGGAATTGGTGGTCCTTCATTTAACCAGGTACTAAATATTCTAGTGAAATATTCGTGGGTTCTAGAGAATTTTTTCCACCAAAAATTGTTCCTAGGGCGGCAAAGCTATTCGTGTCTTTAAAATGACGTTTGCAACATCTTCATTTGTAATCGTATGATTGCCAACATTCTGCTGTTGAAACTGTACGCAATAAGTCCCGAAGCAGTCTAGGGGATGAGTATCTGCGTTCAATGGTTTGTGAGTCTCGTAAATGTCCTTCCAAAATGTTGTTACTCGTTCTATGGATGGCGGTGTTTCAACTTTGCGTGTCCTCGAGTAAGCGAGATGGTTATGTAAGGAAAACCCTATTATCTGCAATAGATTTTATTCGCTTTGCGAGACGTTTCTCCTTAGAAAGTGTGTAGTGAATATGACGAAGTTTATGTGCTATTTTCTTTACATTGGTTGTGAAATGTCGTCCAGTTGTTATATACTTAATTTCACACTGAATACGAGACGCTTGTTGCCTAGCCTCCTGTATCATTCCTGAGACCTGTTCTACACGCTTTTCGTTTTTCTTTATTCTATTATCTACATCTCCATGTAGATGGTTTGGCATTAGTTCTGTGGCAAAGAGGTAGACAGAGTTGTTTAGTGTCTCGATCGATATATTTTTTGGAAATTCAATTCCGAGATGTTCGGTAGGATTTGCCGGAGCTTATGGCTTTATACATATATATTTTTCCACGTATTTTGATCTCTCATTCGTGAAGTCTAACATCGTTGTTCAGAAGAATGTCTTTTCGAACGTTCCCGGTCTGCGAAGATATGCCGCGAGTCTCATAGTTGTTGGCTCGAGACGCTTTAATGCTCTGGATGTCGCGGCAGCTCGAAATCTTGGTAGTAATCATACAAGTCGTCCCTGAATCTATCAGTCCACTCGAGACGTCCTTGTTCATTGCCAAGGTCATCATCTAGGAGCATCCGTTCTGCAACTCCTCTACTTTGCCCAACGTCTCTATCCGATCGAGACAGGTTATCAGGAGCTTTTACCTCATTGTTTCCTGGTTTTCCGAGTTAACAAAATGGTCTTGACCCATCGCCACCCGACGTTTCCGATCCTGCAACTTGAGCCCATTATTATGGTTCATTGTCCTTCTTTCTCACATTTGGTCAATATGGTTACATGTTTGGGTGACGGGCCTAAGCCAAATCAGCACAAAAGCTATTACCATTGTGTATTAAGGAATGACCTGAAAATGTTACATGTTTTCAAAATCACTGACTTCTGAATGTTTTTGTGTATGTTTGTGTTGAGTCCTAGTTGTACTAAGTGTGGTATGAATGTTGTTGATGTAAGGCCTGTAGCTGATATGACGAGGGGGAGAATGATGACTTTTACTTGTTTCCATAGCCTTTTTATTTCTATTGTAAGGTCTGTGTATATGGAGATTTTTACTGTGTATTTCGTTTGGATGTTTGTGTCATTGGGGACAGCTATGTCCGGGTGACTTTTCCTTTTTTGTACTGAAAAGTAATATCGGGTCTACTGGCAGGGACTGTTTTATCTGTATGGATACTGATGTCTCGGTAGAGCTTGTGTATTCCGTTCCGGCTAATATTTTACATCAGCTTGTTATGTGTTCGATAGTTTCTTTATGCTGGTGGCATTTCTTGCATCTGTATTTTGTAATAGTTGGGTCTTTGATGATATGCTTTTGGTAGTTTCTGGTTAATATGACTTTATCCTGGATGGCAAGTAAGAAGCCTTCTGTTTCAGAGCTATCTGTGTTGTTCAGCGAGTGTTTTTCCTGACCACGTTTTCATCTTTTTCTATTGTAATTGGGTGTGACTGTGTGTATCTGCTGGGTGGTCTGCCCGGCATAAGTCGAGAGGTGTGTAGTTTTTGTCTGATTTCACTGTTGCTGTGTGAAGGCTTGTTTGGTGTGAAAGAATTTCCTAAGTGCTTGTATTGGTTTTGCGTGTAGTCATCTTATATCTATGATTCCTGTTCCTCCTGCCTTCCTCTCGATGGTAAGTCTTTCTTTGCATGCGTTAGGGTGTAATTTCCTATATTTGATGAATTGAGAACGTATAAGGATGTACATGTTTTTTTTTGAACTTGAGCCCATTATTATTATTATTATTCAATGCTCTCTGCTTTAGTAGGTTCAGTTGTAAGTATCGGAGAAACTCAAGATACTTAGTGCTATTACATTTACATATGTAGATGAATTTAAAAAGGAGCGTACAACAGATGTAGACAAGATGAGATTTCTGAATCGCCAAGAGTTTTTCTTCTACACCAAGCCTTTCCAAGTTAGTTAGTAGAGTTGTGGGAAACACTCCGGGTGCTGAAATAATTAATAGAACCACATAGACATGTTCTTGATGCCATAATTGTTTAATTTCTTCTGCAAATTGTTGGTATTTATTATCTTTTTCAGCTTAGTACTTTTGAATATTGTGATTGTTAGGAATTCCAATATTGATAAGTTTTCCTTGCTGCCTTATTAATAAGGATTATATCCGGCTAATTGCAGATCATTGTTAGCACTGATCAATCCCAGTGTAACTTATATTTTTCGTTCTTCAGGACTATAGGGTTGTATAGGTAATATGGAGAGCGATCTGTTATTAAGTCATGTCGTTGTGCTTGTAAGATTTTTGCTGCACGGTTGTGTCACACTAGGTACGCCGTTGCGTATGTGTGGCAATAACCTGATCTTGGATAGCAATTATAAATCCTTCTGTTTCAGAGAAAAGATAAGCTCGTCCCAGCCATCTACATGAGGCTTTTTTATCAATATGCGGCTAATCCAATATAATCGCATATGCACCGTGTAATGGCTTTGATTTCCAGTCCTGTTTTTAATAATAATAATAATAATAGCCCCTCAGGGGCTAGGGGAATCCCAGGATTCTCCTAGTACGGGCATTGACGATCCCGAGGTACCTGAGTCATGTTGTGCTGTCTTGTGTTGTCCAGATTATGTGTAATAAAAACGCAATCTTAAGGTGTTTACCGTGCCGAGAAGATGAATGGCTCAGCGTTTATGAGTCGCGAACGGTTCCCACGGATACCGGGCGCCCTCCGGGAGTAAGTAGCCTTGCTGTGGCATCCAGGCTCTGCCGCAGTCGACCCTCCTTTCCTAGGATACTCGTGGGAATACTATGTTAAATAATAATAATTATAATAATGAAAATGAAAGGGTGTTGCGGAGGCGGACTCCTGTCGTACAAACAGCTATAGCAACACCACAACAACAACAACTACAGAGGAACCAAACAACCGCCTCAGTCGAAACTACTCCCGATAGTTTTACCAGATCCGACATTGTAGGTGATGGAAATTGCCTTTTCCGTACAGTTAGCTTACACTTATATGGCCACCAAAACTATCATGAGAAACTCCGAGAGGTTGCTCTAAGATATTTACAACAAAACTGGTCGGAACTTCACACATTTTCATTAATTGAAGTCGACGATATAAAAGACTTCAATAACTATTATAATTATATGAGGAAAAATGGCACCTATGGAACGAGCCTAGAGATACTTGCCCTCTCGGAAACACAACATAGCAACTTTCATATCTTCTCAAAACAACGAAGAACAAGACATACAAAAAAAACTTTTACGGACAGACCAACAATAATAAGCACGGGAAAATACAACAAAACCATTTACCTTCTACTAACAGGCAACCCAATGTCGGGACACTTTGAGCTTCTGACACCACAAAACATTGAAAACATTCCAGAGAACAACAGACCAATAAAAGAAGCATGGGGCGAGCAACGTAACGGTCGAGGACGTCGCGGGAAATGGCAGCTCGACCAAAACGATGAAGACCAGGCAACCGAAAATGGACCTGCCAAAAGTGTTGTGTCGGCGTCTAAGCCGACGTCCACCAAGGCGGGAAAATCACAGCAGCGCATGAGTTGCACCACAGGAATCAACGAACACGCCATGCGTTGCTGTGATGAAAACACAAAACCTGACAAAGAAATCACTGAGAAGAGAATCACTCGCCGCTTGGACCCACCAACATCAATCCCAAGCGCAACCGACGTAGATACGGGACAAACACAACCACCAAAGCCAGGCCAGGGCCCGTATGTTTTGCAAGGACAACACGCAACTACCAAGGCCGGCAAACCAAGACAACGGTTAAAGTGGACGGATGAGATGAATAGGACGGTGACGCGCTGTTACTACATCGCCACCAAACTTGAAACAATAACATCGGGCTACAGACCGAAACTGCACAGACTTTTCTTGACCGAATATCCACATCTGCAATTACTTGTTTCAGAACAGAGAGTAATAGACCAAAAAAGAGTTATTACCAAGAACAATCGTCTCTCACCTCTCGAATTGCAAACCATCAAGGACACAGTGGCTGTTGAACTGAACACAGACCAACCAAACAATAGAAACAATAAAGCAGATTCCGAACCAGCCTCACACACACAAACCACCCAGTCGAACACAACAAGACCCACCACCCAGGAGAAGCATAACGCAAAATAATATTGCGAGTACCGCGCAACACCATATCACAGACAACAACATGAATCACTCGCCACCCTTAACAACATCCACACAATATCGCCCCGAATCACCTCTCATACAAACACTTAAAGCAAAAATGGAGTCACATCTAGCTCGATGGTCAGGCACCGACCCCACAACAAGAAATCCCATCCCTCGTTTAATCTTCAGACAGAGCACGCAACCAATCCTCAAACACACTAAACAAGCACATAATACCTCAGTATATAACAGACTTAAGCACAATCGAAGACATTCACACAATAATATACGCAGCAGCAATCACCACTCTAACACAAAATAATCAAAAAACTCCCTCAAAGACAAGGAAACCCCAATAGGACAAAACCAAAATTCAAATGGCAAATAAGAATAGAAAACAAAATCAACATCAGGAGAGATCTAGGACATCTTACCCAGTTTATAAGCGGGAACGCGTCCAAACGTGTCACACAGGGGGCAAACAAGATCAAATCTAAGTCTCCCAACAGAACACTGCCAGAAATCCTCGATACTTTGAAACAAAAACTATCTGTATATGCAGCAAGACTCCGTAGATACAAAGAATGAAATGAGAGGAAAGACACCAACAACCTCTTCCGAAGAAGCGAAAAAACAGTTCTACCGGAAAACTATGTACAACAAACAGATAGCAGTGACTGAACCACCAAACAAACAAGAACTCACAGATTATTGGAAAAGTATCTGGTCAGAACCCAAACTACACAATAATAACACCCCCTGGATCAAAGCCGAAGAAGACAAACATAAACATGTGACAGAACAAGAAAATACCACATTAAATACACAAGAAATTACAGAAACTATCAAACACACACAGAACTGGAAATGTCCTGGAATAGATAATATACAAAACTTCTGGTACAAACAGTTTACCACCACTTTCCTCACACAAGGAATAACATACGTTAAACCCAAAAGCTCAGACACCACAAACCCGTCAAACTACCGACCTATCACCTGTCTTCCAACCCTATTCAAGATCATTACAGCCACAATTTCGAAGAAAATAGAACAACACCTAACAGACAACAATATTCTCACAGAAGAGCAGAAGGGATGTAGGAAAAATAGTCGAGGATGCAAAGAGCAGCTGATTATAGATAGCGTGATTATGTGACAAACCAGAAAAGAACATAGAAAACCTTCACATCGGTTACATAGACTATAAAAAAGCCTTCGACTCCATACCCCACAGCTGGTTAATCAGGGCCCTAGAAATCTATAAAATCAACCAACACCTCAGGCAGTTTCTCGCGCAAATTATGAAAACATGGAAAACTAAAATACGCCTAGAAACACAAACTGAACGGATCCAAACAGAAGAGCTGTACATCAGACGGGGTATATTTCAGGGAGACTCGCTCAGTGCTCTATGGTTTTGCCTCTGTCTCAATCCACTCTCAAATATACTAAACAGAACAGAGCATGGCTTCAATATCAGACACCAAAAAGTGAATCAACATAAAATAAACCACCTCCTATATATGGACGACATAAAACTCTACGCTGCCACACAAACACAGCTGAAAGAACTCCTCAAAATCACAGAAATATTCACCTTAGATGTCAATATGGAATTTGGTATAAGTAAATGCAAAGTGCTCCACATCAACAAAGGCCAATGGAAGTGCCACCATGAGACAGAAACCATCAACAATGAAACACTCGATAACATGTTCGACACAAAGAAACATACAAATATCTAGGCTTCCAACAAAGCACCAACCTCAACCACACTCACATCAAAACAGAGCTCAGAACCGAATTCAAAAACAGACTGACGAAACTTTTGCAAACAAAACTCAACTCTAAGAATCTCACTAAAGCCATCAACACGTTCGCAATACCTATACTCACATATTCATTTGGTATCATCAAATGGTCACAAACAGACATAGAAAATATTCACATCCTTATACGATCGCAATTCACCAAATACAGGAAATTACACCCCAACGCATGCAAAGAAAGACTTACCATCGAGAGGAAGGCAGGAGGAAGAGGAATTATAGACATCAGATCATTACACACAAAACAAATACAAACACTTAGGAAATTCTTTCACAGCAAGCAAACCAGCCTCCATACAGCGACAGTGAAAGCAGACAAAAACTACACACCTCTCGACTTAGCCCGGGCAGACCACTCAGCAGACACACACAGTCAGAAAAAACACTCCACGGAAAACACAGAAACCACATAGAACAAGACCACGTAAATAAAAAACAATCATACACCTGGTTACGGGATGGGCAACTATTCCCGGAAACAGAAGGCTTCTTACTTGCCATCCAGGATAAAGTCATATTAACCAGAAACTACCAAAAGCATATCATCAAAGACCCGACTATGGCAGAGGACAGATGTAGGAAATGCCACCAGCAGAAAGAAACGATCGAACACATAACAAGCGGATGTAAAATATTAGCCGGAACGGAATACACAGCCAGACATGACTCAGCGGCAAAAGTAGTTCACCAAGCACTAGCCACAACATACAAGCTCATAGAAAACACACATCCCTACTACAAATACAAACTCTACTGGGACATCAGTATCCATACAGATAAAACAGTCTCCGCCAATAGACCCGATATTACTTTTCAGTGCAAAAAAGAAAAAGTCACCTATCTAATTGACATAGCTGTCCCCAACGACACAAACATCCAAACGAAATACACAGAAAAAATTTCCAAATACACAGACCTTGCAACGGAAATAAAAAGGCTATGGAAATAAGAAAAAGTCATCATTGTCCCCTCATTATATCAGCCACAGGCCTTACACCAACAACATTCACACCACACTTAGCACAATTAGGACTCAACACAAACATACACAAAAACATTCAGAAGTCGGTGATTTTGAAAACATGTAACATTGTCAGGTCATTCCTTAATACACAATGGTAATGCGTTTGTGCTGACTTGGTTTGCGCCCGTCAGCCAAACATGGAACCACATTGACCAAATGTGAGAAAGAAGAAACTTTTTTGTAATAATAATAATAATAGCTTTATTACCCAACAGTTTCCCATTAATAGGTTAAATATTTAGACATTTACATATTCAATGACAGTCTGTAGTAATTGCTTCTTAGTACAACAGTATATATCACAAACACTACAAATATGATTAAAATTAGTACACATTACATGAATAGGTGAATTCAATAACAAATTAGTATTAGGTCTGTTACAGCTAAAAAACATTTTTTTTTTTTTTTTTTTTTTATTGGTCTAGCACACGTGCTGCAGGGAAGTCCCTAAAACGCTCCGGGAGCGGCACGAGTGCGGAAAAAAAAAAAGCGATTCACGTTGTTCTTGAATCGCTGTAAATTGTACTCGGTGGGAAACACAGCGCTGGGCAAATTATTCCAAAGGGATGACGTTCTCCATATAAAAGATTGCTTGAAAAGCGTCGTACGCGGAGTAACAAGCTGAACCTCATACGGATGCGAAGCACCAGCGCGACGTGTATTTCTAACATGCACCGCTTTGGGAGGAATTAAGCGGGCTACATCCTTCGAACACCTTCCATGAAAATACTTGTAGAACAGACTCAAGTCGCCAACCGTTCTTCGATGTTCCAGCGAATCAAGGCCGCCGGTCAATTCTGGGTCCCCAATCAGACGAACCGCTCTTCTCTGAACAGAATCCAACAAATGCAGTGTATGTTTGGGAGCGAAGCCCCAAACGTGGGAGCAGTATTCTATAGTTGGTCGAATTTGGGCTTTGTAAAGA
Source organism: Pachyrhynchus sulphureomaculatus (assembly GCA_019049505.1). NCBI lineage: Eukaryota > Metazoa > Arthropoda > Insecta > Coleoptera > Curculionidae > Pachyrhynchus > Pachyrhynchus sulphureomaculatus. Next base: position 186,697,073 of record CM032447.1, on the reverse strand, counting down.
ATTAACACATTTGATCGTGAGTGTATCCGTGGCACATTGATGTTAATACGAGACAGTATATCCCCTGCAATCAATCATATTGTGCAATACTTTATATAGGAATAATATTGAGGCACAAACTCTCCTGATTCCCAGGCTAAGAATATTTGTCTGTTCACACAAATAATCGCTGCTGATTCCCCGTTCAGGATACATTCCATTAATCTTAAACAACAGAAATTTCAGAAATCTCCTCTGCACTTTTTCAAGTGAAACTCTATGCGCCTCGTACATTGGACTCCAGATAATACTTGCATATTCCAGTTTCGAGCGAACAAAGCAGAAATACAAAACCTTCAGTGATGCAATATTAGTGAAACCCCTCCAATTCCTAATGATGAACCCGTAAGACTTCATTGCTTCAGAAACTTTCAATGCTATATGCTGAGCAAATGTTAGTTTTGCATCAGAAACAACTCCCAAATCCTTAGCTGTGCTACACCTACTTAAATTATGGTCTTAAATTCTATATTGAAACTCTATTGACGCTACCCTCCTAGTATATGTTAGAACTTTGCATTTTTGAGCATTTAGATGTAGTTTCTTGTCACAACACCAAGAATGTACGAAATTCAACTGGCTTTGTAGATAGGAACAATCCTCAGTTTTTTCTATTGGCATAAACATTTTTAAATCATCAGCATAAATTAGCCTGTTACATTTTAAATCCTCGCAAAGGTCATTTATGAACATAATGAAGAGCAAGGGTCCCAAATTTGAACCTTGTGGAACGCCGGAAGTAGCCACAAATCTTTCTGATTTGAATCCGTTGTAGGCTACAAACTGAGTTCGATTAAACAAGTAAGAACTTATAAGAGCCCTCGCACCATCAGTGAAACCAAAGAAAGACAACTTATTGATGAGAACATGATGGTCGATCCTATCAAAGCCCTTCGAAAAATCTGTATAAATAACATCAACCTGCTCACCATCATCTAATATTTCCGAAATGAACTGTGTCATAACAGTTAGATTTGTTACCGTAGATCTCTTACTAACAAATCCGTGCTGATAAGGAGAAATTTGATTTTTAATTTGGCTATAGATACGTGCATACAAGACTGACTCAAAGACCTTTGAGAAGTTACAAAGTAGAACGACACCCCTGTAATTTTCAACATTTCCCCTGTCTCCATTCTTAAAAATAGGACTTAATCTACCTGCTTTCCATCGTTTCGGATAAACACCCTGTTTAATTGATAAATTAAAAATATACTTTAAAGGTCTTACAAGGACAGTCGCACAGTCCCTAATCAGAAACGAGGGAATATTATCAGGGCCAGAGGTCATCTTATTTTTTAATTTTTTCGTGGCCATCAATATTTCATCCCCCGTAATGGGCGAGAATTCCACAATTGTCAACGACGTACTAAGCGAATGACAAGTCCCTGTTGGTTCCGACAGTGCGAAGACACTCTTGAAAAAATCTGCAAACGCGTTAACAATGCCCGACGGAGACTTCAGAATGTCATTTCTATACATCATCATACTGGGAATCCTAGAAGATTTACTTTTAGAATGGACATAACTCCAGAAGCGTTGGGGATCCAGTGCCAGAGAAGCCTGTGCATCCTCCATGTATTTAACATATGACGCTTTAATTTGCTGCTTAGAAATTGATCTTAACCGTCTAAATTTAATGCTGTATATACTCGCTGTTTGTCTCAGGTTCGTTGTAGTCGTGCAGTAAATCCAGTGGAGTATATTTGTTGTCTGACTTCTTGATTACTTGGTACAATTCGGTGTTTTGCCTTGCAAAATAATTTCAAAGTCCGCAAGTCTGAATTTTATGTAGCCTGTTAATGTTTCTCAGGCCATGTCCTTCTTCATGGCTAGGCAGAGTAAGCCTCTCTATTACTGATCTCGGGTGGTGCGCGAGGAATTTTGTTAATAATCTGGACATATCCCTCTCAAGCGACTGAAGATCAGTTTTCGACCATTTAATTACTCCAAAGGTATATAAAAGAGCTGGAGTAGTATTGATTGCCTTAACCAGGTTGTTACCATTTAAACTTGCCTTTAGAACACTATTGACTCTATTTAAATATATGTTTCGGACCCGCAGATTGGTGTTTTTGTGCTGAATTCAAGTCGTTTCATGAAGTTCAAGATATTTGTATGATTCGTTCAAGTTTAAGGCCTAAATTGAGCATCCGTTTTCAATTTTAAGATTTATCTGGATTACATGGCGTCCCTGGATACTTACTTTTCGACATTGGTCCAGCTCCAAGGTCATCTTTATATCATCAGAGCACTACTTCCTGGCTTGTAGCAAGTTGGTAATTTGATGATGATGATGTTTGGGGGATCGGGCGCGTCGACATCTTAGGTCATTTGGCGCCCTAATTTTCTTTTAGATCTCTATTTCCATTTCTTTGAGATAGTTTCGAATTTTATTCTTGTTTAATTGATACGTGTTTATTATTTGCGTTAGTCTGGAAGGAATATTGTGCTTTATTCTTATGTTTGCTAAATGTTCTACTTCAAAAATATGTTTAACTGTTAGCGTAGAGTTATATCTTGGGCATAAAGGCTTTGGTTCGTTTTTCAAAAGGTAGGAGTGGGTCTGGTATATGTGACCAGTGGCCAGTCTTTTTAGCGTGGTGTTCTCAACTCTGTTCAGATTTTGCATGTAGAGTGGGGGGGTACACTAGTGGTTTTATCTCCCAGAGCTTGTTATTGTTTTCTTCTAGATCCCATTCCAGTTGGAACAAATTTCTGTTTATAATAATTAGACTGTTTTGGAAGTCACTTGGGTGATTTTCCCCTGGCATGGGAATACCGTTATTAATGGCTTTCTTAGCTTCTTGATCAGCTTTGTTGTTACCCTTTATCCCCATGTGGCTAGGGATCCAGATGTAGGCAATTGTTCTATTTCTTGATTTGGCGATGTATAGAAGATCTGTGATTTGCCTTAGATATGCATAGCTAGGATTATTTGTTATGACGGCTTTCAGCGCACTTAGTGAGTCTGACACTATTAAGGAATTTTTGTTGTCTTTAATATTAATGGCGTATCTGATTGCTTCTTTTATTGCTAGTAATTCCGCTGTGAAGATAGTGTTGTATTGAGATAGTTTGAAGTTTTTTGAATAGTTATTGTGCACAATTGCTGCTCCAACCCCTTTTTTTCTGTCTTAGAACCATCCGTGTATATTATTGAGTATTTGGAGTAACACATGTGTAGTCTTTCGTGAAATTTGGATTTTATTTCAGAATGATTTAGATCCTTCACATTTGGTGTATGGAGGTGAAGGTCTACTGATGGTTTTGGTGATAACCATGGAGGGAAAGTGTGCCAGAGAGGATAGTCAAAAGCTGGTGGTGTGAGATTATAAAGAGTCATAAATTTATTTATTCTATTTGGGATTGACATATGTGGAGATACATGATTAGCTCGATGTGAGTTTGTCAAATTTAATGAATATTTTAAATGTTGCCTCTGTAGTGTCGATGTGTAAAACTTCATTAGAGATAGGTGTCTGTCTAGATGCAGTGGTGGAATGGATGATGTGCATTGGAGACTAGGGATTGGTGTAGTTCTAAATTCTCCCGTTGCCAATCTCAAGGCCCGATTTTGGATGGTGTTTAATGATTTTTTGGCACTTAGATTAGCTGCGTCATATATGAGGTCTCTGTACCTTAGTTTTGAGAGTATCAATGATTTGTACAGTTTAATTAGTGAGGGGAAATCTGCTCCCCATTGTGTACTAGCAATGGTTCTGAGGATGTTTAGGTCTTGGGTAGTACTGATTTTAAGTTGCTTAATGTGTGAGAGCCAATTTAGTTTATTGTCAAACGTCAATGCTAGGATGTTGACTGTAGTAGTGGTTGGGATGGCTTTGTTTTCTATCGTTAATGGGTTGACTTTAGGACAGCTTCTGATTTTGCAGAAATGTATATGGCACTGGATATACTTACCTAGCGTAGGGATTACCGTGATCAAGTTGGTAATTTGCTTCGCCGTGGCTTCGCACAAGTTGATGTCGTCCATGTATAATAGATGCGTAAGTCGGTACTGCGTTCTTTTTAAACCCTTAACTAGGAATCGATAGCTGGTGTTGCTAAGAGTGGATTTAAAGCAAGGCAAAACCATATAGGACTAAGACACCTTGAAAAATATCCCTTTTTATAGGAATATATTGAGACTGTAGGTAACGCATATTGTAATAGAGATGTAAAACAGTTTCCCACAATGTTATTACATGTTTCAGCATTGCTATTATATTAGGGGTACCTTATTTATTTCACCTAAACGATCCACGAGTGAGTCGATGAAGGCTGTGAATCTATTTCGAGATTTATGGTAAGCTTGTTCCATTGCCGCAGCGTCTAAGCTGTTCTTTACAGCCCTGTGACCTCTTGCAACCTTTTTGTTCCAGGGCAAACACAGAATTCTGTTTTTAGGTAGATATAGATTTTATCAGCTATACAGGCGGTCAGTATTTTACATAGGTTACTTAAGCTTGTAATCGGTCGATATATGGACAGATTTTGGGTATTGCTTTCATTCTTGGGTAGCAAATAGGCTTTCCCTTTTGTTAAGTAAGTAGAAACACTTTATGAAAGAAGTAAATAATCTAGCCAGGTGTGCACGCAGGCAGCCGAAGCGCTTCAGACAAAAGTTGCAAATTCCATCTTAACCAGTAGCCTTCCAGTTTTGGACTGTATTTACAGCAGATATAACATCCTCAACCAGAAATTTCACATTTTCCATAACAGACAATTCAGAGACCCTTTATTCTTCAGATGCTATCCTGCCAGCGTCATCTATATGCTTCGCTTCATTAGCCCATATACCTTTCCAAAAATTCTCTTTTCTGATTTGGTAAAATTCCATCTCATTTCTTATAAATAGTGAATTATGTGCCTTTCTTTTTACAGACTGGCTGTACCTACGTAACCTGTTAGCTTTTACTGAAAGTTTTTGGCCCAGTGTGAACGAACATTAAATATCCAGTATTATTTGGGGAATTTTGCTGTGTGTATTGTTGATCATTTCTGTAGCTGTTGATATAACAGCTTTTACATGTCCTATTTCCACTTATAAATTATGTAACTCTACCTACTGGACGTCGTAATTCTTCAACTTCGGATGTAAGTTGATTTTCCCAGGCCGGTTTGTTTCTTTGGGTGGCGGTATTAGCTTTACAGTTTATGATCTTTTCTCCCATAGCTCTTACAATTACTACTGCTGCCGCCTAAATGGCATTCTGTACCTCATCGAATTTTTCTAAATTCTCTTCTAAATATAATGGTAGTACCGAAGTATTCATGATCGCAGGACAGTTTTCGTGACGAGTTCTGCCTTGGAATAGATAGCCTGAGCAGGGGATCAGTGCCATTAAACCCTAGTATTGCTCTTCTGAACTCTTCTTTGAGCTTTTGTGATACCCTTTCTTCAGTTTGTTCTTCCACATGATTAGGAGGTCGTATATCTGAATCTAAATAAGCTGTGATTGGCTCTTTATGCTGTGTTAGTTCCAGTTCTATCTCATGTTCCAATTCGGCCTCGTTATCTTCAGCTGAATTTATTTGTAGATCTTGGGCTACTCCTTGCCTAATTTGTGCTAATACGACTCGTGGAATAAGGTTCCGGTGTATTATTGTACGCTTTTGATATGTTATACGCTGTTCGGTTACTAGGGAGTCTGGATATCTTTCAAAGAAGATCTGGTGAAATTTTTGTCTATATGCTCCTACATCTACTTCATTCCTGGTAATAAGGTACTAACAACGCATGATGAATTAATTCGTCTCCATTGTCCACTTCATACGCCATCTGGGTCTTCCAACCATTATAGTTTCCATATCAGCTGTGAAAACACGATTCTCGACTGGAGTCTGTTATTCAATAGCGGGTTCTTCATTATGGCCGGACTGTATGTCAGGGCTGCGTTCCCAACCTTCACGTCTCCCTTCCGAGGCTTTACTTCTTTACTTTCTCTCTTTTTCGCATCTGCCCCCATCGGGATTGGTTACCCGATCTCTGGATCAGTCACAGCCGGGGCCCACCACGTGGAGGTGCAAATATAAATTGGGCGGGAGAGGTCTGGTACACACTATTATTGAGGTTCAGACTCTTAATGTTTTGTATGAGACTCCTTGTTGTAAAATTCGTTGTTGACAGGATTATGGGAACCATTTGGATAACGTTCACTCATCATTTTCTTTCTATTTATGCTTTCCAGTCTATGTATTTAGGCAAGTTTTGCATTGTATTTGCCCTATCGATTGTTATTGTCTGAAAAGGTAATGTCGGTTAACACAAATTTATCCACTAATACAATCTGTTATGTGCTTGGTCTATTAAGACCGTCTAATCCCAATAGGGCATGTAGTTGTTTTTTTTAATAGACGCTCAAAGCGTATTTGTAATACGAAATTTTGTCTTCTTATTCCAACCTTAGTTTTTCAGCTTGTTCCTGGTGGAGGTAACTGAGTCGTATATTTTGCCATCAACCTGCTGTCATATGCTGTATTTTCGCCGATGTATAACATCCTTTTCTACACCGACATTCTGTAGACAGGAGTCCCAAACGATGTATTTTGCATAACTTTTGATCTCATATAGCTAGTAAGAAGCTTTTCGTCTCCATAAACATCCAGCTCAACATCAGCCGGGAGTTCAACGCAGGTTTGTCGATATTTTTATGATTGGCATCATCGAAGAGGTTTTACTAACCAGTCTTGCAGTTTATGTTAGTCTATATGCGAATGTGCGAAAATATATTCAGGTTGATTCATTTACATCGTTTATTTCCTAATGTAATACGGAAGTTTTGGCAACTCTTACAGATTCTCAGCCTCCTTGATATGTAGATAGTGTTTTTCTTTCGGTATTACTCCGAGAGTGGTGTTTCTATGCCTTGGTGAGGTCTTCTAAAATTTCCTCTGTAAATTTACCATGACGTATTGTTTCAGTTTATAATCCTAAATACTGAGTGCAGAGCATGCATGTTGAATGCTTGAATTTAATGAAATGTCCCATATTTACCTTGGTTTGCAATAGATGTCTTATCTTCTTTATATATTCGTTTATTAATTCAAGTTTGATTGTTCAGTGTTCAACTCTCAATACTTATTTCTTACCCCGGTACAACTTCCATTTTTTTTTATATGAGTCTAGCGCACGTGCTACAAGGAAGTTCCTAAAGCACTCCAGGAGCGGCATGTGTGCGGAAAAAGTGATTCACGTTGTTCTTAAATCGCAGCAAATTGTAATCGGTGGGAAACACAACCATGGGCAAATTATTCCAAAAGAATGATTTCTCCATATAAAAGACTGCTTGAAAAGCGTTGTACGCAGAGTAACAAGCTGAACCCTCAATATTCTGCCCACCTTCAATCTCAAAAGCATTTAGTTGAGCTTTTCTCAAAATTATTTTTATTTAGTCCAAATTACATTCTTATCTCTGGAGAACTCTTCCATGAACTTGATTAGGTGTTCCAGCCGGTTCTAGTGGCTGCCGTTAGCTTAAACTCGTCCATAAATCATAGATAATTCTACTTGTATACAAAATACACGAATTTCAAATTCATATCTTATTGAATTTAGTCGGCTCCACAAATATTTGTAGTAACTATTACACAGGGGAACAGCTGTTTTGGTGTCGAGGTTTTTTGAGCTGATTCTATATCAATTTGATGTCCTGAATTCAAATAACGTATTCATTTGTACCTAGGAGCTCAAATTTTTAAGATATACAATTTTAGAGAAATATAAGTTACATTATTGTAACTCAAATCCGTAAGTGTAGTAAACAAAAGTAGATACGAAATTTTTATTTTAGTTATACAAAATACAATATTATGTCGTACTTACAAACAAAAAAAAAAACATTGAAGAAATGAAATAGTCACTCAACACTTGGAAAGCTTCTTTTCCGCGACATTCTTGAATGTTTTTTTAAACAGTCCCTTTTTAAACTCCAGCAGTAATCTGCCATCATGTGCATGTCCCATCTTCCTTGGTAGCGGTCCTCCATAACTTTAATATCTTGGTGAAATCTTTCACCTTGTTCCTCACTCATGTCTCCTAAATTTTCTGGAAAACGGTCTAAGTGGCTGTGTAAATAGTGTATTTTAATACTCATATTGCACCCTAAGGATTTGAAACTATTAAGCATCTTGTTAACCATTTCAACATAGTTTTGAGCTTTATGTTTGCCTAGAAAATTTTCTACAACTGCAACAAATGATGTCCAAGCTTCTCGTTCAACTTGATTCATTGAATTTATGAAGGCAGGATCCTTAATTAATTGTCTTATTTGTGGGCCGTCAAATATCCCTGCTTTGAGGTTTTCTGTGCTCAACTGATGCATTTTTACCCCTATATATGCAAAACAAGACCCATTCTTATAAAGAGCCTTTACAAATTGCTTCATTAAGCCCAACTTCATATGTAACGGAGGAAGTATGATTTTTTCTCTTTCAACCAAAGCGTCGTTAATGACATTCTTTTCCCCAACGTCCATGTTTTCTCTCTGAGGCCAATCTTTTCTAACCCAGTGGTGTGTTTTGTCCCTACTATCCCAGAGGCACAAGAAACACGGATATTTCGTGTAACCACTTTGCTGCCCAAGAAGAAACTTTACCATTTTTAAGTCTACACAAATCATCCATTGATGTTCGTAATACTTTATCTTCTGCAAGACCAAAGCTATGGTATTATATTCTTCTTTCAGTTTCGTTGAGTAAGCTAGTGGTATTGAACCATATTTATTCCCATTATGTAGAAGGACACATTTTAAACTTCGCTTTGAACTGTCAATAAATAGGCGCCAATCATCTGGAAAATATTCAGAAAGTCCCATTTCTTTCATGAGTCCCCTAATTTCATGACAAAATACAAGATTGTCTTCTTGAGAAAAGAATGGTAGCAGATCTTTTTCTCTTGTACGGTAAAAGGTAATTTTGGTTCCTTGTTCCAGTAAATTTTTGTCGTTCAACCTAGAAGCCAGTACTTCAGAAGCTTTTTTCGATAAATTGAGATCCCTGGTGAGATCATTTAATTCATTTTGATTGAAGCGTTGAGGAACTGATGACGTCCCCTCATAGTCACTGTTAGTTTCATTAGCATCAGAACTTTTATTAGCATCAGAAGAGCGATCAGAGGGAAAATATTCGTCATCAGAGATATGTGGTAGCTGATGAAATGTTGGAATCGGTATTTCATCTGAGTGCGGGATAGGGCGTATTGCCGAGTCTAAATTGGGATAAGTCCACTTACTGCGGTTATTTCGATTGATTCTATTAGTATTTACTAAACAGAAATAACAATCATTGAAGTGGTTTTTTGGTTCTCTCCAAACCATTGGTACGCCGAATTTTAGACATTTTCTTTTCCCGGTAGTCTACTGCCGTAAATGCTCTGTACAAGTTTTACATACGAGATGCGGGGCCCACGTTTTGTCCTGATCACCAAGCTTAACTCCAAAGTATCCAAGATACGCTCGCTTTACAAAGTCAGTAATAGTTTGTCTGTTTTGTTGAAACATGTATTCTCCGCATATATAGCAAAACACATCAGGTTGAATTACACAACTTCTTCTTGAACTGGAACCTGAATTCATTTTAATTCTGTTCAATAACACAAAAACATCTTTTCTTAACATAAAATAACACGCCGAATTCGATCTACTCTCATTAGTAAGAACACACAAACTGACGAGACTTACCCGAGTTAGGTGATTAAAAGGGTCAGTTCAGGTACCTGATAGGCAATGGTTCCACTATTTATAGATTTACCTGGAATTTACTCAATTACAGACTGACAATAAAACCATTGTACCTACATTAATGAATATATAATAATTTTAGAACTCTCATAAATGAATATACTGAATAAAAACCACATTGGTAGATAAGTTGATGTATCTAAAAAAGTAGAGCTGATAGAGAAAAATGGATTGCATGTATAGATTTAGCGTCCCAAATATAGTTAAAATCAGCTCTAAAATCCCAGGCACCAAAACAAAAATATTTTTTTGTTGCCCTGTGTTATTATTATTTAAAGATAACTCCAAAAATTGCATCAATTTAACTAGTATTTTGTCTACTAGTTCAAAACGAATACCCTGTACAACTATATACAGTATTCGAAACATCTAAAATATATAAAATATGGGGTCAAGTTTGTTTCTATTTTTAGAAGTGAGGAGATGTTATGAAGTTTAATTTCAGTCTGAACCAATTTCAAACACATTAGTTAACATACAACAAACATAATTAATAATTGCAAAGCAGAATTTACATAACACGAAGACACTTTTAACCCAACACAAACTCTACCCTTGCGAGGGTGAACGCGCGCCAAACGCCGAATCGGTCGATACGGTGCGCCACAAAGAAGATTCTTCCTCAGTGCGAGACTAGAGCTCGTGCAACACCGTATTTCGAAAATTTTTCATAGAAAATTAAATCGTGTGTGGTATAGGAAAAATGTGCCAATTTATTGAAAATCTATATTCTAAATACGTGTTTTTGTAGACTATGTAAAAAGTGGTGATTTTCTTAGAAGGTAGAAGTAGATTTGCAGCTATATTTGAGGTTATACTTCCGTGAATAACAAAGTAAGTATAAACTTATTCTATTTCTTTAAAGTATCTTTCGTACATTTAAAGGAAAAAGTTTTAATTTCAGTTTTAGTACACAAAAAATAAATATAAATTCATGAATGAAATATTTTGAATTAGGTTTTAAAAAAATGCCTGAAAGACTTGCAAACCCAGTATTACCTTAATTGCGTTAGGAGTAATATATATATATATATATATATATATATATATATATATATATATATATGTATATATATGTTAAATAATTCCCTTGCCAGTTATTAATTTAGGCTTCAAAAAATGTATTTTCTTAATTGCTTCATGTTCACTATTGTTATAAATTATTCATAACTGTTTTAAGTATGATCGCGTTTTCATACTACATTTAGGATTATTATTATAATTACGACTTTTTTTCAGAAACTTTTAATGGAAAGTAAATCGCTTCCATTAAAATGGTCTAATCTTTTTTATTTTTACCTGTGAAGCCATTGCAATTCTACAATCGCTGTAGAAAACTTGGCTTTGATATTAACAGATCCATTCTCAGTATTCAAATAGCCTTAGAAAATCTCGTAACTTGGAATCACAAAAAATTGCAATTCCTATATGAAATTATACAGATATTAAGGAAACTTAGTATGAGCGAAAAACAGGTTGCCTTTTTGTGGGTTCAAGCACACACTGATCTCACACATAACAAGAAAGTTGACCAACTAGCGAAGGAAGCAGTTGTTGACGGCGAATTCTTACCATTTTGAATTGACTTATCAGACACGAAAATAATTACACGTCAAGAACTATGATAGAATGACAAATTAGATGGCGAAAACCCCAGAAGAAGTAGTCGTCATATTTAGCTCAAATCTATACAGAAATTACAAACAAATTTTTACAATCAACTGGACGTATCCAGAGAATTTATTATTATGATTATAAGTTTTAAATTTGGCCATGCATATTGCCCTGCTCACAATAAAAAAATGAATATCATAAAATCCGACTTATGCCAGTTATGTGGAACTATTGGCGACTATTTTTTTTGAATATCACAAATATAGTAATGATCAATACCCCAAATTAATAAAGAACTACTGTGCACCAGCACCGTTAAACTGTCTACACTTCTAGACAGTTTTCAGACTCAAAGTCTGGTCATGTCTTATTTATTCGAAAGCAATACTAAACTTGGAATTTTGGTATAACTAGCATTCTACTTGTATGCTCTGATCAGCCCAATGCCAGAAGAATGTAAACCTGTCTATATTCCTGGTAGGCAAGTTCGTTTTTCTTATCATCAAAGAGTAATAGTTGGATCTCTGAACATCTCTACTGAGAATTCAGTACAGAATGTTCCAGTTAGCGACTGGCGGTATGGCAGAACTGCCCAAGCTAAAATTTATAAAAAAAAATGTAGTGTAGTAGTAAGGTTTTTGAGATTTTATCAAAAATGTATATTCTCAATACGTTTGTGGGCTATGTAAAAATATGATTTTCTTAGAGAGTTCAAGTATATTTGAAGCTTTATTTGAGGTTTTGCTTTTCATAGACGTTTTCAAATCTAATGTAATAAAAAATCAAATTCTAAAACAAAAACTTAAATAACATGTAAGGCGTCATTTTTGCCACTTTAAGGTTTAGTTGGAAAATACAATTATAGGTTGTTTTCGAACAAATACCTGTAATAACGAAATTAAATATTAAGGTGTTTAGTAAGAAAATTATGGACTCAGTTAATAATGGAAATATTTACAGAATAATGTGAATCATATGTGAGTCACCTATTTTAAGAATTTCAATTTATTATTATTTAAGTTATTTCCTTCTGAGATTATTATATCAATTTTTTGAGGAATTACTGCCACTTTTATTTGTTTTTGTTTGAAATCAACCTGAAATGAAGTTTTTCTCACACTAAAATGTGGCAATTAGCTGACACTATATTTTAAGTACTTGTTTGATATGCTAAAAAAAAGTAGAAGTTTTGAATTTAAGGTAATAATTCTATGAATAAGCAAATAAACAGAAAAATATATTTTTTAATTTTATTAAACGAGGGCGTATCGATACGTTTCTAGCCCAACATAGAACAACAATAAGAAATAAACAAACAATAAACTTCTTAAGGTGAGTTGAGCTAGCATGTTTCCAATCCTTCGACTATTCCTTTGTCTCTGAATCATAATGATGAATCCACGTTTCATCCATAGTTATCATTCAATCAAAAACGTTATATAAACCCTTTTAAAACTACTTTAAATCAACTTGGATATTATGAATTTTAGTCGCTTTTAGACGGCGTTCAGACATTTTGTGGATCCACTTAATTGATAAATTTCTCACTCCCAAATCAGAATAAAAAAATGTGAAATGCTTAGAGTCTTTGCTATACATCCCTGCCCAATTCGTCGATTCTCTAAGCTCATTTCATGCACAGCCTCAACATTCTCTCTGGTACACTGTTGAAATTCACAACCTAATTTTTTTTAGTGGAACAGGAGGGGCATTATTACTTTCATGCGTTATACATGTCATTGTAAATTTCTTTAGCGAGTAGTCTTTTCAAAAAGGGGTACTTTATCATGGACCTATATTCGATTTTACAAAACTTACAGATTTTTTGGTTATATTTTCTTCAAGAATTAACTATATTTAGCACATCATAGACTACCAAATTTGGTAAACGTATTTACTAAATGTCAAACTACTATCCCCAGCAACTGAATTTGTTTTTGACAATGCGAAGTGGTCTAGGCTAACTAGTTATCAATACTCGTAGTATTTTTTCAAATGTGTCTCTATAAAATGAAATTTCTTAAAAAAAAAAAAGAAAAACTTGACTATGGCAAATTTTTTGTCATTTAAATGTTAACTTATAAAATATAGGCACATAAATGTTCTTGCGTAACAAGTTTCGTAATATTATGAAGTAGGTAATATCAAGTAATATAATTTTGCTTCTCTCAGTTAATAATTTTAGCTTCGATAAGTTTATTTTGTAAAAGGGTACACAGTCACTATCTTAGTAATAAATCACTCGTAATTGAATTGCATAAGACCACTGGCTTTACGGGTATATAATGATTATCCATAATAGGTTGTCCAGGTCAAGTCAATTAATTGCCGATGTTTACTTTTTCAAATAATCCATTTCTACGTAGTAAATAATTTGACACATATTTTTCAATTGAAATAAGTGAATTTTTACCATCAATAAAGTTATTTTGTAAAAGGGTACACAGTCACTATCTTAGTAATAAATCACTCGTAATTGAATTGCATAAGAACACTGGCTTTACGGGCATATAATGATTATCCATAATAGGTTGTCCAGGTCAAGTCAATTAATTGCCGATGTTTGCTTTAAAATAATCCATTTCTACCTAGTAACTGATTTGACACATATTTTTTAAGTGAAATAAGTGAACTTTTATTTAAATTTAAAAAAAGTTTGATATATCAACGGGAACTTCTATCTAAATTTCACACCAATTCCGCATCAATATACTTTAAAAATTTACTGCCTGATTCACTTAAAAAGTTTAACTTTAAAGTAGGTTTAATTTGACAATTAAGAGTTTAAATTAACAAGAGTATCAGCCGGTTAACGAAAGTTGTAAAACTGTACAGTGCAGGTCAATAAAATTTGTTATTATTTATGGTTAAAACGATAAAAAATCAAATATCGCGTTAAAATTCGAAAAAAGGCTGTTATTTCTGTTCATTTTTTTCCTGTATAAATATCTTAAGACTCGATTTCTGTATTAATTTTTCGCGTAAAAATGTTCATTTGGTGATATTTGCAATACAAAATAACACTTTTTCCAACACTAATGTCATCTGAATAGCAACAGGTTTTAAATCTCATCTATTTTTTAGAATCGTTTACAAAATCTAGCTTTAATATTTAGTTTAAACACGTATATTTGACACTGCGATAAGATACAAAAAATTGTAACTGTGGCTGCTGAAAGCCTAAAATCTAATAGCATACCCGTCCTCTGTCGGAGGCTTTTCGAGCCAAAGATTGACAGAGGATTATCCAGCTAAGCAGGCAGCAGTTACCATAAGGCAGCGCGATCGACAGGGTTCTGCCCTGTGTATATAAAATTCGGCATCAACTACTAAAAATGGACCATATTTCATTTCATTTTTTTTACATAGTAGAATAGAATCCTAATGATCGTGCCGCCTGGAGGTAATTGTTGCCCGTTTACCTGGACAGTTTTCTATCGATCTGTGGCCTTAAAAGCCTCCGTTGGAAGGCAGATATCCTTTTAGATTTTAAGGCTTTCCCTAGCCAAAGATTCATTTCGTTGTATCTTACCGCGTTACGCTAGTTCTGCAATAAATACTGCCAATTTTGTTCCTTTCGTTCTCGATTCTATCTTGGCTGATGAACTATGACACGGCAAAACTCATCCCGAGATGGATTTACAAGCATGAGAACAGTGAGTCACTGGTAAAATATGGACTCTGTTCATTTTTAGTACTTAGTATTAGCTAATTTTCATGCATTTAAACTTGAAAAAATATGTTACCTAAATAAAAATCAACAGTTAATTTAAACTTATCAGATTTTAGCCTAATGAAAAATTGACATAAACTAAGATATCCACACAAATATATATAACATGAAAATAAAATAAAATTTAAAAATTTGTTAACTTGTTAACAATAACATAATAGCTATATAATGTAAAACGTTCCCTATCATTGCAGGATCTACTTTGTGCATATTGTTAGAATCAGCTTTTTGATAACCATTCTGTAGCAAGATATATATATATATATATATATTATATATATATATATATATATATATATATATATATATATATATGTATATACATATATATATAGATATATAGATATATATATATATATATATATATATATATATATATATATATATATATATATATATATATATAACAATCGGAAGTTTAGCTACTGGGAAACGCCCTTATAAGGAGAAGAGATGAGCAATCAAAGATCTAAGGGCTATAGTATCTGCTTTTTATTTTTGTTATCAAGCTTTCGCTGCCTTCTGAATTCTAAAAATGCAAACATGTATGTCTTTTTGTTATAAAATTAAAAAAATTAGAAATTAAATATGATAAATAATAAATAACCCCAACAATGACATTTTCTTTTAAATACTTTAAATTATTTTATAAGTCCCTTTGTTATAAAATTAAAGAATAAATACAATTAATAATAAATAACTCGTCTAATAATAGCATCCACCAAAATTTAAGTCCCTTTGTTAGAAAATTATAGAATAAATATAATTAATAATAAATAATTTGTCTAATAGTAGCAAATTTACTGCATCCCTAACTTTAATATTTTTTGGGTTTTTTGTCGACTTGATGACGATATAGACTACCAACAATATCCGGTTCAGACTCAAATATTACCAAATAAGTTACTAAACTCGATGTCAAAAAATTTAAAATGGAGTACACTTTCAACATCAAGGTCTTTCTTACAATTGTGTTTCTGTCTTAAAAAGTGTTTTTAAATAATGTTATTGACAACGTTTTATTTTTGATACCTGTGTAATTCTCTAAGCGTCCTTTTATCATGTTTATTGTGATCATACCTACTACCTAGCCAACAAAAATGCAAATTTTATTGTCTTCACCAAAGCTGAATTAACTGCTAAATTTTTGTAAGTAATTTCTCATTCAACCTTATAATTTATAGAATGACATTTCAAAAACGAACGTCTTAAGTTTATTTCTCTGTACCTTGTTCGCATTTTTAGAATCCAGAAGAAGCTACCGTTAGGCAGCAAAAGCTTGATAACAAAAATAAAAAGAAGATACTACAGCCTTTGGATTTTTGATTGCTCATCTCTTCTCCTTATAAGGCGTTTCCCAGTAGTTAAACTTCTGATTGTTTGTTACCAGTGCATATATATATATATATATATATATATATATATATATATATATATATATATATATATATATATATATATATAATACATATATATATATATATATATATATATATATATATATATATATATTATATATATATATACATACATATACTATACATATGTATATATATAATATAAAGAATATTAAAATATTAACGATATCGAGAACATAAAAATATTTAGAAAAAAACGAAAATATATTATTGCAATTTGCAACTCAACAGCATAAAATATAACGTAATAGGTAATGTCAAAAAACATAATCTTCCGATTGTTTCATAATACAAGTATAACATAAAGTTGAGACTTAAACTCTGAGCGATAACACAAGAGTAGTTTTTTTTTAATTTTTAATGATAGCTAGGAACACTAAAAAATCGCATTGCAGACTTGTTGTTTTCGTCATTTAGAAAGCACACCTTCATATTTTGTCTTCCCAATTTCACTATTTTTGTTATATTTTACAGTTTCAAATATAATGTTATAAATTCATTATTCAAGGCAAAACAACTGTAAAAATATATACTCGTCTTAAAAATGTTTTCCATTATTAATTCCATTAGACTAAACTTTAAGAATAACGCTAATTAACTAGTTATTGCTATTATATTACATCCTACACATATTATTGTTAATGCGGAAATGTTACTGAGTATGTTAACTAACTATTATTGATCTTAGATGTGATCAATTTTTTTAAAAGTAATTTTTTTTAGTATAAAAAAACCTTTTAAACCTAACTCAATAGTAATGTTACAACTAGGAGCTAATTTTGGCAAATGCAACAGTAAGCCCACTAAGATATGGAAAATTATAGTACACAAATAAAAAACCAGTGCTTCTTTATTAGTTAGTCATTAAAAATAACAATGAAATATTGAAAGTTATTTATTCCCTTACCAATTTTAAGGTGTTTGATAGAGATATTTATATTATTTTTGTTTTATGTACATTTAGTTGGCGATATTACTATGTGGAATAACGTCGTAAACCAAACACATCTGAACAACTAGAAGTTTTAAGTTCCATGATAACTATCGAGTTAACCTCTTAAATTACTGTAAGACTTTTACAACTGTAATATCAAGCATTTTTAAAGAATGTCATGAACTCTTTTTTTCTGAAGACATGATCACTCATCATATCAATAATACCATCTTGACGTGAACGTTCTTATTTTTACGTTTTTAAGATGATATCTCTAATATTCTCACTTCTTTTCTTTCCTCAAAAGTTCTGTGAAATATTTCCCACACGTTTATATTTATATTTAATTACTGCTTATAATTTCATTAGGTTCTTTTTTTAATTAAAGTCATTTGCCATTATTTTTAATAACAGTACTCGTTTTTGATTCGTCTGACTAATGATATGTAAGCGTTAATCTTTTATAATTTTCATATAATTAGGAATTCTGCCATCAGATATTTTAAGCAGGCTTACTTTCCCTTTCGCATTGGTTTTTGTGGTTTTATCCGTTTATATTACGAACTTTTAGTGCTTTTTTTTTTTAATTTTTCGCACTTATACTGATATCCTCTTTCTTCTTCCATCCCTAAGTGACCCAGTGTTAATTTCTTATATAGGGTGTGCAAATTAATATAATTATGAAATCCAGACAAAAATCTAACTATTTATAAAATAATCAAACATACGAGACTTTAAAGACTTACTGTGCTTGACTAAAACATATCTAAGTATAACGAGAACTAATATGAAATAGTTAAAAAATAAAATAATATTTTTGGTAACCAGCACATCGTCTCCTTAATAATCAACTATTTTTTTTTGGAAGTCACAGTACAGTAATTAACAGCAGCCAAATTATATTAATTTGTACAAGTAAATTTTGCATGGACATAATTCTCGGTTAAAAAACCGGGATTTAATAAATTAATAAATTGTGTTAAATTATGCTTTGCAGACATTAATTAGGGTTAATGATATTACTAGGTACTGTCTATCGATAAGTAGATTATATATCATATCTCCGTTTTTTTAATAAGGTTAAAAATTCTCAGATATTACAGAAAAAAAAAAACTAATATTCTGTCAATTTTACGAATACTTATATTTTAAAGATAAATTTATATGAAGTATATAAATAAATCTTATTTTTGCAGAAGGAATATAAATAGGCTTTGGAATTATATTTGTAAAACCCATACTTCCGTGAATAAAAACCTATTTATCATTTTATTTTAATATATGTATCTCAATTTTTTTTATGCGAACGAAAAAAGTTATAAACAAGGCAAATTTTTCTGTTTATAAATTAACTAACTTATACATTTAGAATTTCGTTGGTAACTAAAGTTTAACAAAACTACTGCCCTTAATTTCCTCATTCGGAAGAAGTGATTCACAACTGTTTAAGGTATGATCGATCACTTTCTTCTACGTCACATTTTAATATTTGCTTAAATAAACTAAGTTTCACATTCTGCAAAGTGATGAATAACCATATTTTAACAGTAAACTCCTTTCATAAGACGTAGGTATTCTTTAGAGAAAAAAGTAAAACAATAATATAAATTTTAAAATAATTTTATAATTATTTCAAGCTGAAATGAAATTGAAACATTAAAATGTCAAAAATTAGTTATCTAACTTCAAACGAATTTTTATTTGAATCAAAGTGAAAAAAATGGAATTTTTTTTTAGGTAATCTTGAACCTTTTTTTTGGCTCGCTGTCTCTTAGACAAAAATTCACCGTCAACTAGTAGATGCTATTAACAGCTCCCAAGATACATACACAACTGTTTATACTGCTTTAAAAAAGATTTAAATATTTAGTATACCAAGGCTTATCCCTTCCGTAATATTGTATTCACAATTCTGTTAGGTATGATTATTTTTTTAAATTTCAATGTAAATTAATAACGTATGTCTAACTAACATTTTTTTTAACCTATGCGTTAATATACATATAGATACATTAAGATAATTATCGTCTAGACAGACTAATTCTGTTTCAAAATTCAATCTGACTTAACGACATATAATAAATGTCGTGTATGTAGTTGTATAGTATATTAATATCAATTCGAATTTATTTTCTAAAATCCTATCCATTTATAAATTTATTTATATCTGGAAATACTATTTTTAGTAAAGCTTTATATTTCTCTCTGAGAGAAATATTCTATTCGTGAAAAAATTACTTGCCCAGCTTTCGGGGCCCATAGAATAAGAAAAATCTAGGTTCCAATTTTGCCGACATGTCTGTCAGTGCGTTTGTATGTTACTTTCTTTGCCTCGGTAACTACCGAACGAACAGCGATAGAACTATATCGCTTTAGGTAGAAGAGGTGTTTGATTTCCTGTTTCATTTTTACTCATTTTTGGTTGTGAGAATAAACACAGCTTAAGGAGGTTGAGGTAGGACAGTCCCAACCAAAAATTCTGATTGTTGTCATTTAGAAATGCTTTGTATTAAATAATTAAAAATTTGTATAAGACTAACGATGGTTATTATTATGATAATAAATTCATTATCGAAAGATTTTAAGTCTTATATATTGTTTATTCAATTTTATTAAATAGTTTAACATTAATGGATTAACTCTTGGATGTTTTGTCCAAAAAAAAAAATATGGATAATAAAAATTGATATTTCATAATTTTTAAAAAAATATCAAAGCAAATAATATGAAAAAATAAAAGAATAAAAAAAGATATTTTAATAGTTAAAAAAAAAAGATAATTAATAAAAAATGATAATTAAAGATCTTAAAATTCCGGTGTCTCGAAGCGGCAACGCTGTAACGTAATTTACACTTGGTTCTAGTGACATACTTATATATAGATATATTTAATTTTGTGGTTATTGTGATCAGCTGTTGTAAAAAAGTAAAAAAAATTGATAATAATAAAGAATCAACAAACATTGATAAGGATGGTAAAAAAATTTCTATATGGAAGCGAAAACGCGTTACTGAGGTTGTATACAATCAAAGATTAAGCCGACAAAACGTTGGTAAATCGGACAGAAAATCAAGTAAGTTTCCTAACCTCCAGTGTAACAAATGTCTAACGTACAACACAGTATCAATAGACAGTACTCATACCATATATCGAAGGACAATAAGGAACATTATAATGTTAACACTGAAGCTGCACTAGGTAATTATAGGTCAAACAAGTAAATTAATTTGTAAAGTTAATGATAAATAATTAATAAGTAATTATATTTAAAATAATAATAATAATATTCGTAATTATATATGTTTTTATGTATTTTAGGACTTTTAGATGCAGGGATGGTATTTACTCATCTGAATAAATTGCTAGCTTCTGTAAATGTACCACCAAAACTACTTAAAATATATAAATTTCCCGCCATTACTACTAAATGCAACGTTGCGGCTATTTCCGATAAAGGGTAAATCATTCAGAAGTACCTCCAATAATTATTATTATTCATACAGTTAAAGCTTCCTAATTAAATTTGAAAATTTTTTCAAATAATCGCGAAATTTCAATATCTAACATACTTAAATTTCCTATTGATGACATTTTTTTTTCATTTGTTACAACAAAAAATTTCTCATTTTTATATCAAATTGACGTATTCTCCATAAGACTATTTCGATTTTTATTTAAATGTTTCCTAAAGACCTTTATTATTTCATAGAAAATTTCTAAACCATTTAATCTATCAAAATAAATCTATATAAAATAGTTTTCTTATTTTCCGTTTAACGCCTCAACCAAGCATAATTATTTATAATCAAACACATAAGGATAGAGAGACGAATAACTATATATATGAATATATATATATATATATATATATATATATATATATATATATATATATATATATAATTTTATATACATATATATATATATATATATATATATATATATATATATATATATATATATATATATATATATATATATGTATATATACATATATATATATATATATATATATATATATATATATATATATATATATATATATATAGTATGTATATATGAGTCTTTTTTTTTTAAGCCGGACCCCTCCCTCAAGCCAAAATTTGGGGCCGCATAGAGCGGCTTGCGCAGGCTCAAAGAGTAGCTTTGAGAGCTATTGAGTGATTTTGAAAATGAAGTATTGCGTGTGCGCAGGGGTTCCTGAAAGGAGACTTCCTAAAAGAAAATCATTAGAAGTGAAAAAAAAACAGGTAGAATGGCATTTTTTTGTAACCTCACTATACTATTACCTTTTTTTTCAAAAACAAAAAAAAATTCTCCCGTGGATTTTTTTTGAAGCCCCGATCGCGAGTTACAACAGGTTTCGTTGGTGCAAAAATTCAAAATTTGAAAAATCGCTTCACAAAAATCTAAAAAAAATTCATACGTATTTTTCATTGCAAAACAAAACTTTCTTGTTCTATGAACCTTGATTCTAAACTGCGTTGCTTTCGAAAAAAAAATCTGAGTGATCTTTTCTCGAAAGCAGTGTATTCCATCACCCAGATTTCCACAGGATGTATATTTGAAAATATTACAGGAGACTTTTTGTAAACTTAATCAAATATAACACGTTTATAAATGAATCTATCGTCCGATAATTTTTATAAAATTTTACTTGAAATTAATTTATCGACCTGTTCGGACCACAAAATAACCCTGTTTGTTTTTTAGTGCTAGACTTCATACAAAAATAATAAGGAACTTTCTTAGATTCAGAAAGAGTAACAGTTTATGCAAAGTATAATGCCACAAGTGTAATCTGTCATTGTAGCCATGAGGCAATTAACATTATAAATGGTAATTTATGCATAGGCGTAATCTGCATATAATAAATCCACGATTTTAATTTGTTAAAATTTCCTGTAAGATTTCAAAGTAAATTTTTCATGGAAAAGTTTAGCGCCAATTTTTGAATTTTAGATTTTTCCGTTTGTGCAAAAATTAGAAACATCATTTAAAAGATTCCAAAAAAATTTAAATAAAGTCCTTATTGAATACCAAATCATTTTTTTTTTTTTCAATAAACCTAGGTCTTGGAGTATGCTACTTTCGAAAAAAAAAATGAAAAAAAAATGAAGTCAAAATTTTTTCTCGTAAGCAACGCACTTTAGAATCCAGGTTCATAGACCAAAAAAATATGTTTTGCTACGAGGAATACGTATGAATTTCTTTAGATTTTCTAAAGAGTCTTTTCGAATTTTGCATTTTTGCACCAACAAAACCTGTTTTAACTCACCATCAGGACTTCAAAAAAGAATCCACGGGGGCTATTTTTTTTTTGGTTTTTCGAAAACAAAGATAATAGTATAGTGAGGTTATAAAAAAAATGCCATTCTACCTCTTTTTTTTTTTTCACTTTAATTTGGGAAGCAGTCGTCTTTTGGGGACCTCTGCGCATGCGCGATATTTTATTTTCAAAATCGCCCAACGGCTTTGAAAACTAGAGCCTTTATGCTTTAATTGAAACCCGCGCCAGCCGCTCTATGTGGCTCCAAATTTTGGCTGGAGGGAGTCCGGTTTAAAAATAATAATCCATATATATATATATATATATATATATATATATATATATAATATATATATATATATATATATATATTATATATATAAACCGGACCCCCTGCCGGCCAAAAAGTGGAGAAAGAGCTTTTAATTTATTTTATAAATTTATAATAATTCAAAATTTTTGTGCGACTATGTATGAAAAATGTTCATCTTAGCCTGAGTAATATAATGCATATAAAAACAATTTAGAATTTTATCAAAGGAATGTGATTAGTAAACAATGTTTCTTTTTCTTGCGGACAAAATGGAGAAACTTTTTATGCATAAATTATAAATTGAATAGTTCTCGTTCGAAGCAGTTCGTTTTGCAGTGTTGCGAAGCTCAATTACTTACCAAAGTGCCTCGAGGTATAAACTTATCACAACAAATAAAAAAACTTATAATTGAGAAGCACAACGCGGGAGTGAAACAAGTGACAATTGCTAAGGACCTAAATCTACATAAAAGTGTTGTTTGTAAACAAATCAAATTGGGGCAAGCTAGGGGCACTGCTACTAGACTCCTAAGCCAGGTAGACCTAAAAAACCAACATCTGGAGCCGATAAGCTGATAAGAAGATGTTCTATAAAAAATCCATTTTTCTCTGCTGAAGATATAAAAAAGGCATACCCCAGCATTCCTCTCTCAATTCGATCTATTCGAAGACGTTTATGCGACGCAAACTTAAAGGCCAGGAGACCAGTCAAAAAACCTTTTATTTCAACGAAAAATAGACAAGCTCGTTTGAGATTCGCAACAGAGCATTTACACTGGACCTACAATCAATGGAAAAACGTCTTATGGTCGGATGAGAGTAAATTTAATTTATTTGGATCAGATGGTATGAGATGGGTTAGACGTCCAGTGAATGAAAGATTTAATCCAAAGTACACTACACCCACAATCAAACATGGAGGTGATAATGTCTTGGTATGGGGATGTTTTTCCAGCCACGGCGTTGGCCCACTGGTGAGGATAGAGGGGATCATGGATAGCCAATATTATCTAAACATCTCAAGGAATATTATGCTTCCATATGCCGAGGATAATCTGCAGTTAATTTGGAAATTTCAGCATGATAACGATCCGAAGCATACTTCAAAAATTGTTAAAAATGTCTTCACCTCTCAACAAATGCAGGTTCTGAGGTGGCTAGCTCAAAGTCCGGACTTGAATCCTATCGAGAACATGTGGGGGTACTTAGACAGAAAAGTTAAACAAAATAATCCCAATAACTTCCGAAATAAAGATGAATTATTCCAAGCCTTGGACAAAGCATGGAATGAAATTTTCGAAGATGTTATTCACAATCTTCTTGAGTCCATGTTAAGAAGATGTGCTGAGGTTGTGAAGAATAAGGGTTATGCCACAAAGTACCACAAAGTGTGTTTTTTTTTAATTTCCTATCTAATAATACATAATACGGCATAATAAATACATTTTATTTGTACATTTCACAATAAATTATTTGTTTTCGAAATTTGTTGTTTCATTAATTAGGTGAGGTTTATAGGTAACCATAAATATTATTTAAAATTGCTTCGAATTCACTCCAATAAGATAAAAATAATAATATTAAAAGTTTCTCCACTTTTGGCCGGCACTGTATATATATATATATATATATATATATATATATATATATATATATATATATATATATATATATATATATATATATATATATATATATATATATATATAATATATATATATATATATATATATATATATATATATATATAAATATATATATATATATATATATATATATATATATATATATATATATATATATATATATATATATATATATATATATATATATATAGTATGCAGAGAGAAGTTAATGACATTATTTGACTTCTTCTTATTGAAAAACAGCTTATTTTAATCAATATTGTGTTTATTGAAACGTATAAAGGATATAAAAGTTTGGAGGGGTGTGACCTAGAAAAAAAACCGATAGTATTATTTGACCTCCTTATTGTTTTTTTTAGGAAAAGTTAAACGTAATTATTTTTAATGACACATATAGGACTTATAAAAAGTTTTTGAGGGGGTGGGAAATGCGGCTTTTAATATGCATTTTCAATATTCTTGCTCTCGACACTTGGATAATTAATCTGTCAGTGATCGATGGTGTTTTCAAGAGAAGTGAAAAATATTTTAAGTTAGAATCACTTAGTGGTCGATAGAGGCGGCAGATAAACCTTGTTGTCATTTTTAATCACATAAGATCAAAGTTTCGGGATAGCAGTTCTTTCTTTCGTAGGCAAGACAGATCGGTTCTGACAAAAAGATAGATTCCAAAGTTATGCCTAAACCAGAATTTGAAGTTGTACCCAGGAGAGAGAAAGTGTGTTGGTCGAGGACCTGACCTTAGTTTCACGGAAAGCGAGTACATGAGACTTATTTGATTGCAGGTGTTGCGACACTAAAATTATGTTCGACTTTACACGTTTTATACTACAAAAATCTATTTAAAAATTATCATCTACGCATGTTGATGCCCTTGAACTAGCCCCCCCCCCCCTTGAAGATCTAAGCTTCATCATGCCATTTTTTTCCCATCGTGTAGTCTGAGAATATTAGCATAGCCACGAAACCGGCGATGCCTGGTGGGATCCGGGCATATACCATGTGATTTGTTCTTTTAGTCACCTTCTACGACAAGCAGAACATACTGGGGATAGTATTCTCCCACAGGATTATACGAACACCACACCATATCTGTAATTTTTTTGTCTATTTACAAGATATTTTACTTCACACGTGACACGGTATACCTGAAACAGGTTTTAATGACTTCGGCAACCACTTCAAATTTTCCAATGGTAATCGATTACTGTAATAATACAGAGAAGGTATAAACAATTTTAAAAATTTTTGCCGAGCTATTTTGAAAAAAGCGGAAATGGAAAATATAAAGATAAATATAATTTTCGACGTTAATAATACTCTTTCTGAATTTCTTTAAAAAATATTTACATCATATTTATTTGATATTGCAACCGTATATAATAATATACGTGAAAGTCATTAATTTGAGACGTGGTAGAAGTATGTTAGTGCCCTGAAACCAGAATTATTGTAATTTTAGGAATTTTTAAAATTCCAAGTAGAAAATCTGCGATAATATATTTTACTCATTTTTTCGTATTTTTTAAAATTATCAAAACTTTAATTCTAGATCATCTAAACATTTCTTTAAAAAATGATATTGAAGAGTTTAATTTCTAATTTCATAATTTAATATGAACATGTTTTCTGATCGAGGTATAATTTTGCTAATTACATCAAAATACTAATAACTTTAGTGCAACATTTAATGACTTCCCTCTTTTTTGAAATAAAGAAATTGCTACTTCAGATGATTTTTTTGTTAACCAATTTTTCTTTCTTAATGCTTTTTAATAAATCACATACTAAATATTCTTTTTCTCTCAGAAGCAGAGTATCGCTTATATATTTTGTTAAATTTTAGAAATTATTTGAAAGGCAGGAAAAATGAGGCTTTCCTGATGTCATTTCCGTAGTACCATTTGGAGAATATATTGCAATTATTTCTCTTGTTTCGACTTTAGATTCTCTGTTTAAAAAATTAATATTCCTGGTTTTCGTGGTAAATCGCACAAACTGCATCCACGTAATGTTCTTCTTGAAGCCTCGTATTTCTATGCAATCCTCTAAATGTTGAATAATCAAGTAACTCAATCTATTTGCTTCATTTTTTTTTTAAAGCCTCATAAACTAATATTTTACAAGAAGTGCAAATTACTGTGGGAAAACATTTATGGTCTGAGTAGAAATTTATGACTTTTAAAATATTATCTTTTAAAGATCCAGCAATTTTATTTATCTTCTCTTAATTTCTTCATCATCATTTTATCTTTTCATTTTTTAAACATTTGTTGAATTAAATAATAATATACTAAGGCAAAGAAATTAACAACCGTTATGTTATTTTCTACTTGATATCTGGCCAACGTAAATTCAACTAATGACATTATTGACCTCACTCAAAACTAAAATCTATCATATAACTATCACATGCACATTTATACCATTTCGAGAAAATTAACTTTGATTTTTGACCTGGAGTTTGAAAAAATCTTAAAATTACCGTAATTTTTCCAGAGCATCAACAGACTTCTACCATGTCTCAAATTAATGGCAAAAATATCACATAAATATGATGTAAACATTTTTTAAATAAATTCGATGGGCATTATTAATGTAGAAAATTATGTTTATTTCGATATTTTCCATTTTTAATTTTTAAATATACTTTTTTCGAAACGGCTTCACAAAAAATTCTATAATTGTTCACACATGCTCTGTATTACTACACTAATCAATTACCGTCGGAAAATTTGGAGTGGTTGCCGAAGTCATTGAAACCTATTTCAGGCACACCGTTGAATGTGTATGAATGAATTATCATACCTTTCTTTTATCGGCTAGCATTTATCTAGGATGATAAAAGATTAGTGAAACAGAGAGATATTAAATTAAATTAATTGAATTTCCAAGTTTGTGACAGCTCTAATGGATCAGCGATTTTGAATTATGAGGTAATCAGACTTATTTTACTAATTTAAAATTAATTATAGACGCTAGAACCAATTTATCCCAATCCACTCTCTACACACAATATAATTGAAAATTACTAAAAATTTCGTGACTACAAGAACGCTGAAAAGGAGTAACGTAATATGTTCTAAGCAACCTAATGTCTACTCCCAAATCTATCTTTAACTATTAAAAATCTATTTTTAAACTATTAATGTTCTCGACCAAATCCCAGGAAATATTCTTATAATACATCGTTACAAAATATTTCGCCATCCATAGCTTTTACTCCATGACCTAAAGCGATAATGCCCTAAAATTACATTTCAAATTTTAAATCGATAAATTATTTAAATCTGGAGTTATTGAGTGAACAAAAAAGACAGACCGATGAGAATCGAAAACTATGTTTTTTCGTGACGTAGAAATCATGAAGCCTGAACTAACGCAAGAAATTAGGATAACATTTTTTAACTTAAGTTCATATTATATATATATATATATATATATATATATATATATATATATATATATATATATATATATATATATATATATATATATATATATATATATATATATATATATATATATATATATATATATATATATATATATATATATATGTATGTATATATATATATATATATATATATATATATATATATATATATATATATATAATATATATATAATATATATATATATATATATATATATATATATATATGTATATATATATATATATATATATATATATATATATATATATTTCATCTACCTCCCTCTTTTACTTGTTTTTTTGGCAACCCAACCACCAAGTCTATAACTATGCCCTGTTTTTTTGCCTAATTTACCCCCTTAAATTTCCAACAAAAAATGTTCTCGTTTTTACAGGGTAAGAAATGACAAGGAGTGTTCACAATATGTCCTCAAAAGCATGTTGTGAAAATTATTAGGCAAAGCCGTTAAGATATATTAAAAATCTATTCAAATGGTAATTTTCAGGTCAATTTTCCAGTCAGTTTTTACTGCAGTTTGTTCGCCATGATTTTCGTTACACTTTTACCACCCGGTTTTTTGCTTTTTAGTGTTCCATACGGAACACTTACAAGGTTACTTCGGTGTTCGTCCGTCCGTCCGTCTATTTGTCACACCCGATTTTCTCCGAAACTATTTAACATAAAAAGTTGGAACTTGGTACTAATATAGGAACTGATGGCTTCATCAGAGCCGTATAGTTTTGAAAGCTAAATTCTGACTTAAGGGGTTAGTTTTGGGGGGTGAAATCGGAAGTGAAAAATTTTTTTTTAGTGGGCCATCGAGTTCAAAAAATATATAATGTAATACTTCCGCACACTTTTCTTTGTATTATTTTTAAAGAATCGCGAAAAATCGCTGCCTTCCGAAAAGTACTAGTGAAAAAATTTTAAAAAAATTCTGGAATATTATCCACAGGGTGTATATTGAACGAACATTGTTACGAGTGTGTGGTATATAAAAATATCATCAGTTTTCAATAAAGATCGGAAATAAACTTTGTTGAAAACTCATTTGGGGTATGTTTCGTGTGTCCCTGATCATTTTATATCCCCGTAACAAAAATTTTTATTTTAGAAGCAATCAACGTACGGAACACTAATTACGCAAATTCAACTTGCACTTGACGGGTTATTTTATTTTACCTCTTTATTTTAACCACCAAAAAACTATATATATGTAAATGTATTTGGAAAATGTTTACTTTATTAAAGGCCTCAGTAGAAAATTATATTGTAAATATTTGTAGAATATACAATGCTGTATTTTTTATCTTTACTTTTTTCTTCACTTTCGTCTTTACAATATTTGACTTGTAAAGTCACCCAGATACGAGTAAGTGAGTTTCTTTTTAAAATTGATTATAATTAACACAACTTGTTTCCCGAAAAGTTTGTAGCACATCCTAAAGAAAATGAATATGATAAGCCACTTACACATACATTTTAATACCATAGCAATATACCAAGACTGTTTCTATTTATTTTTATTCTGTAACCTACCTAATTTTTTTAAATACTAGCAAAAAACTTAAGCAATGAGTCAGAAATATCACAATTTTAATAAATTACTGTTTGTATTAACTACAACCATTTCTTTTATTACATAGTGGATGAAAGAACATTTATAGAATGTTAGAATCAATAAAGAGTTATGCCAAAATCTTTTGAAAAACACACAATAACTTGGACCCACTTTCAAACTCTAAACCAATATTTTCTTTTGCATCGAATTGATTATTCTTTGATTCACTGTAGTTACTTTGTTGTGGTAGGTACTTTCAAGTATCGATGTCTTTAACACATGTCTTAGGTTCTAAATACTTTTGACTAATTCTGTACATGTAAGATATCTAGTAGAAACCAAAAAAATCATTCTATGCATATCTTAAAAACTTCAACAAACTCATTTTTCATCATTTTATAGTTTTATTTATCCTGACCAAAAACATTTTGGATTTATCATGAGGGTATAATATTTTAAGATTAATGTTTAAAGTTCAATCTAGATTTATAGTCAAAGGTATATACAGAATTAACCTGACATGACTTTCAGATAAATGTAGACCCAGCCCCTGGATTAGAGATGTAAGAGTTGTAACCAAGTAAAGTCCTGAATTTATTTCAGATCAATCAAATTTTATCTTGTTATATGTTACTGTAATGCGTGAGTGTAAAGGTTATCATAAAAAGTGTTGAAGAAAAATGACTGATGCGAAAATATATAGAGCAAAAAAAAATCGAAGATCTTAAACTTACAATACAACAATTGTTGATTTCGGACAAAATTTAAACTATATATTTAATGATGAAAAATTAAAACGGTAACTAAATAAAAAATAATTTTCCAATAATAAACGTATTTTTTTAGCTTTAGTGATCATTTTTATACTCCAGAATCACTCTCCAAAATATTTAGCTTTCTAGACTACCGTAAATACAAAACGTTCCTAATCAGTTTTCAATACATCATTATTCCTAACCCAAGTTTTAATGCTTTTTAATTTTTTGCCTTATTATATGGAGAGTAAATTAAGAATTTATTTTCTACGATTTATTACACATCCTAAAAGTGTGGATTACCTCCAAAAGAAAAAGCATTTTTTAAATTTGTATTTATATTACTTTTCCTACTCTCGTCTTTCTGGCCACAAAACCCAAAGGTTAGACCCAAAATCTGCACACTGCACACTACATATTTATGAAATAAAACTTATAAATATGTAACAGATTAGAACAAAGAAATCTTAACGATTTGTTGCTCTGCTTCGGCATCAAAATTCCATCCGGGTCTGTAAATTTACTGTTACTTTTTAGATAAGCAAATAAACTTTAACTTTTATGTTTTACTCTATTTTGTATGCAAGGAAAGTACTGTCTTTCAATAATAGTAGTAATAGTATGTATACATGTATATATTCTTCCCAAATTTTACGGAAGTCTTGATTGTCAGTATCTGGTTGTTTTTTTGTTAGTTTAATTCTGTGATTACCAAAGTGGTTCAGGTGGACCCTCAGGGGTCCACGGGAGACTCGACGGAGGTCTACGTTCGCGTGAAAAAAAAAATGGGGGTTCACAAGTTGTAAGTGGGGGTCTACGAAAATTTATCTGGTTTCGATAGTAAAGAACAAAAATGTTGGCTTGGCTTTACTTATCAATGTAGGCAGATAATACACTACTCAAAAAAATTAAGGGAGCAAAAAAAAAATTCCAAATTTTTCGATGATTTTTGACAGGCTGTATTTCGGTGAAAAATGGTCGTATTGAGACTTAAAAAAAAAGCATTTTGAAGCTTTAAGATTCTAATTTTCAGATTTTTTGGCTAAAATTTTTTAGGAGCTACGGTTCTCATGCAATCCTAACAGATAGCGCAAAAAAATAATACTGCAAAAACATTTTTTTCAGTTAGGCCGGCATATGGATCAGATAGCCTGTTTATTTAGCATTAATTTCCTTGTTTTAAAAACCTCCCTTAATTTTTTTGAGTAGTGTATTTTAAGAAGGTCAAAGACTGTTACTTGTAAAAACTTGCATATTCGATATTCAGTACAACGCGCGTCGAGACTTGCAAAGCGACGCCCGCCCGCCCGCAATGCAACCCGTTCAGACGTGCAAAGGGACGAAATACGACTTGTGCTGTGCTTGTAATCTTGCATGAACTTGTTTGATTCTTCACCAATATAAATACGAATGCCAAGGACAAACGTTACTCATTTGTTTCCGGAATTTTGAAAAGAAAAGTGTGAGTGAATCGATGTCAGTGTTTGCAAGTGCCGGAAAAAGTAAGTACCTGCAGGTACTTACCTGCCTATTTGTTATTCATACTTTTCTTTTATATTGTAATAATATTATATTTGTTATGTTTGCGTGTAGTAGGTAAGTAATAAAAATTAAATACTGAACAGAGCCATTATTCGATACTTCTATAAAAGAACAAAAAGCCGAGAAAGACTGAACTTTTAGTACTTATAAAATTATTTATTTACCCGACTGTGGTGATTCACTAAACGAGAGATATATGATTGAGCTGCATGTTTGAACATATTTCAGTGCCCTCGTAGTTGCTAATGCTAAATGACTAAAAATATTTTCATACATTGTACGTGTCTTTATGTACCACTCGTAACGTACATTAAAGTAATAAATAAATCATTAAAATCGAGGAGTTTTGACGTCAAAATATTCTTTAAAAGTATTTTCTCTCGAATTTACAGAAATGTATCAAAATATAATTAATCAAAAAATATTTTGTATTACATTAAAATAGGTTCAGCCGTTTTGTGAAAACCTTTATATGGGTCTTAGCAGTTTATTGCTTTTAATAATTAAAATCAGTTTTGCCGCCGGCGTTTTGGTTTTTTCATTCCAATAAATAATTAATCCTATTTTATTCTGTTAAAATAGCCATATCCTGTTAAAGTCGCCTTATGATTACTAAAACAAACATTTTTTTCTTTACATGTAGGTAACTGATACGAAACATGGCTGAATCTAAGAAGAAATGTCGACAGTACAGTGTTGATTATTTGAAATTTGGTTTTCTTCCATCAAAGATAGACAAACGATTGCCCATATGCCTTTTATGCAACAACGTTTTGAGCAATGACTCTATGAAACCATCGAAGCTCGAAGATCATCTAAGAAGGTGTCATCCTGATAAAATAGGTGAAGATTTAAAATATTTTCATACATTGAAGAATATGAAAAGAGACCCACCGTGCACAGTATGTTCGCTTCAACGTCTCAAAGTAACGATGATGGCTTGCGGGCATATTACAATATCTCATTGCTTATAGCGAAATCTGGAAAACCGCACACCATCGGAGAACAGTTAATTTTACCCGCTGTTGAAGAGGTTTTAAAAACTGTTTTGCACAAACCTCCATTTGACGTACTCAAAAGAATTCCATTGAGTAACAACACACAAAGACGTATTGATGAAATGAGCTCTAATATTGAAAGCTTCTTGTGTAATTATCTGCAAACAACTCATTTTTCTATTCAACTGGACGAGTCAACTTCACCTGGTAATGAAGCATTATTATTGGCATATGTTCGATTTGTTATGGACGAAGAAATTCATGAAGAACTGCTATTCGCGAAAACTTTGGAGACGGACACTAAAGGCGAATCAATATTTATTGTGAATTAATGAATTTTAATTCTATTAAGTCTGTAATCATATTATTTTAATAAATAGAACACAAGAAAACATATTATTTTTCTTTTTATTTTTACCACTCCGAATTTAGGGTTGGAACTCAGCCACGACGCAAATTTCCATCGTGAGATCTAATCTTCACATTTCTTGACGAGTTTTGGGAATATGGCAGAAATGTAGCAGCAGGGGGTTCAACGAAACCAGTAAAATTTTGAAAGTGGTCTACGAGAAAAAAAAATTTGGGAACCTCTGGTTTAATTGTATTTATTATTTCTTTTACTTTCTTATGAAAGTAAGAAATATCAGGTTTTTCATGAAGTTTCTCAGGTTTTTACATTTTTAGTGTTCCGTACGGAACCCTTATAAGATGACTTTGGTGCTGTCCATCTGTCTGTCCGTCTGTCTGTCTGTCCGTCTGTCACGCCCGATTTTCTCCGAAACTATTTGTCGTAGAAAGTTGAAATTTGGTAATAATATAGGAATTGATGGCCTCATCAGAACCATGTAGTTTTGAAAGTTAAATTTTGACTTAAGGGGGGTGAAATCGGAAGTGAAAAAAAATTTTTTACTAGATCATCAAATGTGGTGTCGAATGAAAGCTTGTGAAAACATGACTAAAAAATATATATGTATTGTAATACTTGCGCGCACTTTTTTTGTATTAGTTTTAAAAAATTACGAAAAATCGCTGTCGCTTATCTCGAAAAATACTCATCAAAAAATTTGGAAAAAATTCTGGAATATTCTCCACGGGGTATAGATTGAACGAAAATTATCACGAGTGCATTACCTTTAATAATTTATCTGGTATATAAAAAAAAAAAAAAAAAAAAATAATTCAAGGTCATCAGTTTTCAGTAAAGATTGGAAACAAACTTTGTTGAAAACTCATTTGGGGTGTGTTTTTTTGTGAAGTCACTGATCATTTTATACCTCCCTAACAAAATTTTTTATTTTAAAAGCAATCAACGTACGGAACACTAATTGCGCAAGTTCAGGTGCAAGCACCTGACCGGTTATTTTGATATTCATGCGTTTATTGCCTCCAGTATTTTATGAATATTCCTATAGATTTCCTCAAATCTTTGTACATTTATTGTTACCAGTTTCATTTCCTCGATCATATAAAGAACCTTATCAATCACGGAAACTTTCTTTGCTTGTTTTTATTGTATCGTATTTCTTTCCCTATAGCCTATAGTTTTTGTTTGCCAGCTTTAATATTGACGAATTGTTTTTCTATGTCTTCTTCCAGAATATATTCATTCGTCTCTCATAGTTCTAGTTCATCTTTCAACTGTTACAATTTTTTCGGGTATTTAATTGGTTTAGAAACTACGTTCTTGTTTAACTAGTTTTAAAAACTAACAATGTAGTGGGTTTTTTAAACCTTAAACCACATTAGGAAATTCTTTATAGTAAAAACTGCTTGTAACTTAACCTAATTTGTTGAATTTATTTAAACTTTATGTAAATTATACCAAGTGTCAAAAGCATTCTTAAAAAATATCATAAAATTTCAGTTTTTTGAAAAATACAAGATATATTTGCTTAATGATTAGCATTTTAAAACATAACTTTGTTTCTTAAAATCTGTTATTTTCAAAGTGACTTTTTACCCAAAATGAAGCCGTTGCACACAAGAATATCCATTTATATATCCAACAATGCGTTATTTTTAAAAGGTTTTATTTTATTATTGCTCAAACCTGAAAAATTTTTTCATAACTTAGAATGATATTCTGCTTAAATATTAAACCTAATTGATAGGACCTTCGACGTTTTGAAAGTACGTCACAAATCGAGCATAAAAAATTATTATCCATTTCAATAGAATGCTAAAAATAAGGTAACGACTATTGATTTGATATTCAGTTGTATCAGGGGTATTAAGTCACGTTTTACCGTTATCAAAAAGTTCCTGGTAAAAATGTCCTGTCTATTTTAATTTTGAAAATCCATAATTTTGACGTGCCTCGTTTATTTGAGAACGAAAAAAAAGTTTGGCGTAATCAAATAAATTAACTATAATTAGTACCTTAAAACTCATTACAAATATAAACTCCTATCAGTTAAAATACATGTTATAAGTATTTATTTATTTACATATTGAAACCGAATTCATTTTATAACTATGGGAGAAACAGTGATAAAGTTGTTTAGGTAATTATCTTGAGTTTGGGCACACAAGTCTTTCCAGTGGCGATACACGGTGGGACGAACAACACAAAATTCCGACTGCCTTTCATTTTTTTAAGATATTGTATAATTTTTTTTTTTTTTTGAATACTCATCAGACATATCGCTTCAACTTGTACCCGCAACTCTGTTGTTAGTTTTTTTTTTGCAATTTTGGCGGAAAAATAAAGAAGGTCTCTATTTTTTGCTGTGTACATTGAAACCTCGGTAATTTTCTTATGGTAATATATGTTTCTGAAGTCGCTGATTAACATAAAAATAGTCATGTTAGCGAAAATTTTGAGAATGAAGCTATTGGCCAGTTTCAGTTATTTTTAGCTTTGTTACAGTTTTTTCGGCTGATGACGAATATGATATGTATATACATACATATATATACTCGTATGTATATATATATATATATATATATATATATATATATATATATATATATATATATATATATATATAAATATATATATATATATATATATATATATATATATATATATATATATATATATATATATATATATAAATATATATATATATATATATATATATATATATATATATATATATATATATATATTTATTTATATATATATATATATATATATATATATTGGTTTTTCTTGGGTACTTAGGTTCTTTTGGAAAATACAACCTAGTTTATTTGACGTTTCGCCTTATTTTTTTTAGGCATTTTCAAAATTTTTTTAAAATTATTTATTGTTCATTCTAAAATTAGAAAATACAAAGTTAAAATCTTTTAGGTCAATTTACAGGTTTAAAAACATATAACCTTTTACGCACACTCGGACATTTAAAATATTTACACCATAACAATAATATAAAATAAATTATACAAGAATATATACCTTGAAAGTCAACTATTTGTGTGTTTGTGAATTTCAAATTCTATATTTCTTATCGTGTCTCGTATTTTTTATTGATTTTTTTAAATTTTATTATCTACTTGCCGGGCCCGCGGCTCCGCTCGCATGGACTTGGTTCACTACTATCGTCACTACTTATTCCTTATGTTACCTAGCGTAATAAAATATCTCCCATTATTTCCCCTTATCTCCAAATATTTCTATTTATTTCCCATTATCTCTACATAATTTCCATTATCTAGGCTTATCTCTGCTCATCTCCCATTATTTCTCCTTATTTCCCATTATCTAGGCTTATCTCGACTTATCTCGCAATATTTTTCCTTATCTCCCATTATTTCTCCTTATCTCCCATTATCTCACCATAACTTCCATTATCTAGACTTATCTCTGCTTATCTCCCATTATTTCTCCTTATCTCCCGTTATACTTATTTCCCATTATCTCACCTTATCTTCCATTATCGAGGCATATCTCGACTTATCTCCTATTATTTCTCCTTATCTCCCATTATCTCACCTTATCTCCCATTATCTAGGCTTATATCGAATTATATAGAACATATATATAAATTTATAAAAACACGTAAATCGGATAAGTGGTTCTCGAGTGATAAGCGCACTAACGGACAGACAGACCGACAGAGAGACGTTACATTTTATATATATTATATTCTTTGCTACATGATATTGTTTCATATTTAATGCTTTAGGCAGTGTATTGCAAGAGAACGCGCTAGCGGCAAACTTCTCTCCGACTTGATTCACAATTATCGTCACTGCTTATTCCTTATGTCAGCTAACGTAATAAAATATATCCTATAACCTGGCCAGAGAACATATGTATGTGTAAAAAAAAACACGTAAATCGGATAAGTGGTTCTCCAGCGATCAGCGCACTAACGGACAGACAGAGAGACGTTGCATTTTATATATATTATTATAGATATTCTTTGCTCCATGATATTATTCCATATTTAATGGTTTAGCATGTTTTAAAAAAAAAAAGTACGAAAATCGGATAAGTAGTTCTCCAGTGATAAGCGCACTAACGGACAGACAGACAGACAGACAGACATACAGACATACGTTGCATTTTATATATATTATAGATGTAATAAAATATATATCTATAACCTGGTCAGAGAACATATGTATGAATTTAAAAAATCTCGAGGGATAAGCGCACTAACGGACAGACAGGCAGACAGAGAGACGTTGCATTTTATATATATTATAGATATAGATTATTATATTATCATTATATAACCTGGCCAAAGAATATGTATGAATTTAAATAAAGACAGGTAAATCGGATAAATGGTTCTCGCGTGATAAACGGACTAATGGACAGACAGACAGAGAGACATTGCATTTTATATATATTATAGATTATAGACTATAGATATTCTCTGCTACATAATATTGTTCCATATTTAATGGTTTAGGCTGTGTATTGCAATGGAACGCGCTAGCGGCAAACTTTTTTCCGACTTCATTCCCTATTATCGTCACTGCTCTTTCCTTATGCTACCTATCGTAATAAAATATAGCCTATAACCTGGCTAGAGAACATATGTATGTTTTAAAAAAAAAGTACGTAAATCGGATAAGTGGTTCTCCAGTGATAAGCGCACTAACGGACAGACAGACAGAGAGACGTTGCATTTTATATATATTATAGATAATGGGTGTCTTATTCAAAAAACTGTTATTGATATATATATATATATATATATATATATATATATATATATATATATATATATATATATATATATATATATATGTATATATATATATATATATATATATATATATATATATATATATATATATATATATATATATATATATATATATATATATATATATATATGTATATATATATATATATATATATATATATATATATATATATATATATATATATAATATATATACCATTTTGTATTATTAAGAGGATATGCATGCCACCATGTTTATTTTTTAATTAGATTTGTGTAGATATGACTGATTCCTCTTATGTCAGTCCTATCATTCACAGTGTTTTCATCTTTTTTTATTTCAATCATCTCTTTTTGATTTGTATTATTTGGCAGAGGACCTTGGTTTCATTAAATTTAAAGTCATGTTTTTCTTCCTCCTCTGCAAAGACCGGAATTATGCCAAACTACAAATCAGTAATATCTACACAAATCTAATTGAAAAATAAACATGGTGGCATGCATATCCTCTTAATAATACAAAAATGGTATATAATACTTAACATCAAAACAGTTTTTTGGTTAAGACACCCATTATAGATAATAAAATTTTAAAAAAGATCAATAAAAAAATACGATACACGACATGTTGATAAGAAATATAGAATTTGAACTTCACAAACACACAAATAGTTGACTTTCAAGGTATATACTCTTGTTTCATTTATTTTATATTGTTGCTATGGTGTTAATAGTTTAAATGTCCAAGTGTGCGTAAAAGGTTACATGTTTTTAAACCTGTAAATTGACCTAAAAGATTTTAACTTTATATTTCCTAATTTTGAGAATGAACAATAAAAAATTTAAAAAAAAATCTTGAAATACCTAAAAAAATAAGGCGAAACGTCAAATAAACTAGTTTGTATTTTCCAGAAGAAACTAAGTACCCAAGAAAAACCAATCAAGTTTATATATATATATATATATATATATATATATATATATATATATATATATATATATGTATATATATATATATATATATATATATATATATATATATATATATATATATGTATATATATGTATATATATATATATATATATATATATATATATATATATATATATATATATATAAAATCTTTATAAATGGAAAACTAGAAAGATCCAGGAGATTTAGTAACAAACAAAAACCATTAGATGCGAGCTCACTGAAGGAACACAAAGAACACTATAAGAGACAACTAACACAACAATTAACAAAGGGATCATCACAGCTCACAGAGTATATAGATGAAATGAATGGAAGACTGACAAAATTGATAAAAGAAGCGGCAGCAAACCACATGAAATTAAAGGAATAAAGAAAGGAAAAATTGACACAAAAAAAAACAACTACTGGAGAAACGAAGAGATCTAATAAGGTCGAATAAAAGCAATACCGTAGATCATGCTAAAATCAACACGACTGCAAGAAGAATGGCAAAACAGGACATTAGAGAATACCAGGAGAAATGGATCGAAGAACTGATACAACAGAATAGGAGTTTGAAGATATAAGAAAAACTCACACAGAAGGGAGATTAACAACCTGATAGACAAAAATGGAAACCCTACAGAAGAAAGACTACAAATACCTAAAATGACAGAAATATTCTATGCAGATCTATACGTGTCGAAAGCCGATTGGCAAACTCTGAGAAGATCAGGAGAGGACAATAGAAGGATACTTAATATCGGTTCCGAAGATCTACCAGACATCGAAGTTGAAGTTGGAAAAGCCGTTAACCAAATTAAAAATGAGAAAGCAGCAGGAGAAGTTTACATCCTGCCGGAAATACTAAAAGAAGGAGGACCCTCATTAATCAAAGAGCTTAAAAAATTCTTCAATAAATGTCTAATCGAAGGAGTGATACCAAAAGTTTGGGAAACGGTCATAGTTATATTGATATGTAAAAAAGGATATCCTAGTAATTTGGAGAACTATAAGCCAATAAGTCTTCTATCGCAAATATATAAACTATTCATGAGAATAATCACAAAGCGATTAGACAAGAAGTTTGAAAATTACCAATGCAAAGAACAAGCAGGCTTCCGAAAAAGATTTAGCACAATCGAACATCTACACGCGGTCAGAAAACTTATAGAAACGGTAACTGAATACAATGTCAGAGCCTGAATGGCACTCGTTGACTTCCGAAAAGCCTTTGACACAGTGGAATACGGGGCAATTGAGAAAGCGATGAAAAACGCAAGAGTCGATCAAAGGTACATTAACATATTGACGAAAATCAATGAACAATCAAAACTGAAAGTGAGATTACACGAGGATACCAAAGAAGTAAAAAATATAGAGAGGTGTTAGTCAAGGTGACATCATATCACCCAAAATATTCACCCTGGTACTAGAAGATATCTTCAAGAGGGGACTAAACATATCCGGGGAGAGACTCAATAACTTAAGATTTGCTGATGACATCGCACTTTTTGCCGAAAATGAAATCGAATTGAAAGAAATGCTCCAAGAATTACAAATTGAAGCAAAATAGGTCGGTTTAGAGATGAACATCACAAAAACCAAATTCACGGCGAATGAACAAACAACCATTAATGATTTTGAATTGTTGTAGCTTCTACTTGATGGAAATTCATTATAATTATATAATAAAAGACTGTTTTTAGTCAATTTCCACTGGTTTATTTAAATTGCGATGACGCGTTTCGCTGTCGATGCAACTTCTTCAGATCTACATTTTACACTGTCAAGTTAGGTTTAATATTCACAGTTTTATATAATTTCTTAATTATAATATTACACCTAATTAAATTACATTGATAGTATTGGAAAATCCACACAGATTTGGAGTTAAGAGAATAAATTCAATAATGGTGAATTGCTTAAATCTACCTGGTCGTTGAGTAAAGTACCTGTAGTCCTTAATCGATTTATTTTCATTGTCTCTAAAAGGTTTAATTTTAAACCTTTTTGTTGGGTGTGTAAAATTTTGAAATTCTTGTTAAATGTGTGATTTTCTGTTAAAAGATGATTAGCATATGTTGAATTAGATTTTCTATGGATGAAACTTTTTTCGTGTTCTGTAATTCTTTGTCTAAATGTACGTCCAGTTTGTCCGATGTATGTTTTAGGACATGACCCACATGTTAATTGATAAACCCCTGATTTATTGTCTTTATTGATTTGTGGTTTGTAGTTTTTAAGATATTTCCCTATAGTATTGTTAGTCTTGTAAGCTACGTTGATATTTTTTTGATTTAAAAATTTCCC
Organism: Pachyrhynchus sulphureomaculatus; assembly: GCA_019049505.1. NCBI lineage: Eukaryota > Metazoa > Arthropoda > Insecta > Coleoptera > Curculionidae > Pachyrhynchus > Pachyrhynchus sulphureomaculatus. The sequence goes on along the minus strand of CM032447.1, from coordinate 186,655,661 downwards.
CAGTTTTTCCGTTGGCTTGCCGAAATAGGTTAAGCATTTAAAAGTGGTATTTCTGTCCTTAAAACGTGGGTATATTTCTGAGATTGCCTTGTTTCTAAGTTTTTTCTTAACGATACTATTGATTAAAGTAACCGAATAACCGTTGTTAACGGCTACTTGTTTTATGTAGTTTAATTCTTTAGTAAAATTTTCTTCTACTGCTTAACCTATTTCGGCAAGCCAACGGAAAAACTGGGGAAATTTTTAAATTAAAAAAATATCAACGTAGCTTACAAGACTAACAATACTATAGGGAAATATCTTAAAAAAACTACAAACCACAAATCAATAAAGACAATAAATCAGGGGTTTATCAATTAACATGTGGGTCATGTCCTAAAACATACATCGGACAAACTGGACGTACATTTAGACAAAGAATTACAGAACACGAAAAAAGTTTCATCCATAGAAAATCTAATTCAACATATGCTAATCATCTTTTAACAGAAAATCACACATTTAACAAGAATTTCAAAATTTTACACACCCAACAAAAAGGTTTAAAATTAAACCTTTTAGAGACAATGCAAATAAATCGATTAAGGACTACAGGTACTTTACTCAACGACCAGGTAGATTTAAGCAATTCACCATTATTGAATTTATTCTCTTAACTCCAAATCTGTGTGGATTTTCCAATACTATCAATGTAATTTAATTAGGTGTAATATTATAATTAAGAAATTATATAAAAACTGTGAATATTAAACCTAACTTGACAGTGTAAAATGTAGATCTGAAGAAGCTGCATCGACAGCGAAACGCGTCATTGCAATTTAAATAAACCAGTGAAAATTGACTAAAAACAGTCTTTTATTACATATTTAACCATTAATGACGTAATATCCATACACGGACAACAAGTGGAAAGAGTGGATTCATATGTGTATTTGGAACAGGAAATTTCACTTGGAAAATTAAATCAAGAACTGGAAGTCGATTGAAGAAGACGCCTGGGATGGGCGACTTAGGGTAAAATGAAGCCCAAACTGCCTTTAAAACTTAAAAGTAAAGCATATAACGAATGCATTCTACCAGTAACAACAAACTTGGATTTTGACACGGAAAATAATTAGAAATTTGCAGGCTCATCAGAGAGCAATTAAAAGGAAAATCCTGGGACTGCAAATCAAACGATTGATTCAGGAAAAAAACAGGGGTCCATGATATAATTGAGAAGATATCTTCCCTCGAGTGGAATTGGGCTGGTCAAGTGGCCAGAAATACTGATAACTGGAGCGGAAAAGTGGCCAGATGGAGACCATGAGGGAAAAAAGAAGTACTGGCAGACCCCAGCAACGTTGTTATGATGATATTTAAAAATCAGTGGGGCTCAATTAGTATCAAATTGCTCAAAGCAGGTACATATGAAAGCACATGAGAGAGGCCTATATTCAAAGGACAGGGAATGGATAGAATATATATATATATATATATATATATATATATATATATATATATATATATATATATATATATATGTATATATATATATATATATATATATATATATATATATATATATATATATATATATATATATATATATATATATATATATATATATATATATATATATATATATATATATATATATATATATATATATATATATATATATATATATATATATATATATATATATTTATACTATAATAATATTGGCAAAAAGTAATCTAGTTTTCAATAAATGACCGATTTTCAATTTATTTAAAATTTTATTTCTTTGTTTTTAATTGAAATATGCTAAGTGGTAACGTTTTGAAGATAATAATCTACTTGTATGAGATATATAAAAATGAATAATATTATTTTGTTCGGAATAAGTTTTTATAGTAATTGACTATTTTTTTATTAGTTTTGTTTCTTTTTTTATAAATGTGCGAAAAAAACTGTTTTTCAAGTGAATATTTATTATTTCTGTAATAATATTGTGTATCATATTATATATTTTAGTTTTACAATTTAAACAGATTTTTTAACTTATATAAAAATTAAATTAACTTACTACTGGTTTTTTATTTTTAAAATACTTTCAAATTTAACTAAAAGTTTATAATCAATTATTTAGATAGAACAGCTTTTGATAAGACTAGGTTTAGCCAGAAAAAAACTATATTTATAAATAAAAAACCGAATTACACTAACAACTATGATTATCCAGATTTTTTCCTATAAAACCATAAACAACTAACATAAAGTGATGTTGAAATTCCCCGTTCTTCCTTTATCGGCTGAAAAAAAACTATAAAAAACAGCGGAAAATAACCAAAATCGGCCAATAACTTAAAATCCTCCACATGTTTGCTAAAGTGGCTATTTTTACAAGAATCAGCGATCAGAAACATATATTACCATAAGGAAATCATCGAGATTTCGACGTACATTGTAAAAATTTCATCGTCCAAAAGAGAGTACTATTTAAAAAAGGAGCCAAATTTACAAAAAAAAAAAATTAACAAAAAAGTTGCAGGTGCAAGTTGAAGCGCTGTCTGACAAGTATTTAGAAAAAAATTTAATGCAATACCTTAAAAATTAACAGGAAACTGAAATTTTGAGTTGCACAGTGTGACTTCATCCCACTGTGTGGCGGCGACATAAATGTGCACTTAAATCAACAATCTATTCTTACTGCTCTATCGACTATAGTACCGGAATCGTGTATTAATATAAGTACGGTATGGCTAAGGATTATAAAAGGAAAGAATTCTACAGAAATAAATATGAAGTATCAAACCCGCAGTCGTCTACCAGTATGTGATTAAACGCAGACGGCTCGCATGATTAAACTAGTTCGCGATAATTGATAGTGCAAACAGATGGACACTGCCAAGAGAGTATTCCCTCAAAAAAGAGGGAGTTAAACTATTTGTATTGGACTAAAGTACAGGAGGGCTTACATATGTTAGATGCCCCGAATGTTTATTGGTAAAACGAAACTCAACTTAAGGCAAATTTGCATCGGGTCTGATATGAAGGAGAAGGCGCTGATATTTTTCTCCACAGAATTGTTATTGATTATGAATCATAGACACCATTTTGAACCAATTAAGCAATAATCCTTGGAGCATACATACCGATTATGTTAAAAAGCAGTTTTTAAAATTATATGCTTTCAGTCTATAAAAATATTTTAAGTTCTATTCTAGTGAATAATAAATAAAACTATAACTATGTGATCAATCTGGCATGTATGAAATTAAATATAATGTAAAAAAGACCAACTGAACGATTGAACGATAAATGAAAGACTAGAAAAATATGAAAATTAAATTTTAAACGTAGAAAATGTATTTTAACGAGCACTGTAGAAATTTCAACATTTTTTTTAACAATCAAAATATAAAACTACACCAAGTTGGCAGAAAAAGTAAAGGAACCATCCTTCTCGATTTTGCGTCTTTCTAATCCATCTTAAGCCAGCCGTTCTTTTCATCTTGTTTGGGGACTTCCTCTGGATCTTTGTCCCAACCATAGTCTCCATTCTTGGGCTCTTTTATTCCATTTTCTCATCTTGTTGTCTCATTGTGTGACCTATCTATCTCCATTTCAAACATGCTACCTGTTCTCTTACATCTATCACTTTGGTCTTTTGTCTTATACTTTTATTTCTGATTTTGTCTTGTAATTTTATATTTATCATCTGGCGTTCCATTGTTCTCTGAGTTTTACTCAATTTGTCCATCATATTCTAAGTCAATGTCCATGTCTGGGCCACGTAGGTGAAAACCAGTAGAATGCATTGATCGAATACCATTTTTCTTAGTTTCAGAGGAATTCTTTTGTTGGTTACTATTTTCCTTTGTTGCCCAAATGCTGCCCATGCCAGTCTGATTCTTCTCTGTACTTCTGCCGTTTGATTTGCTTTTTCACGCTTTATTATTTGCCCTAGGTAGATATTTTCCTCTACATATTCAAGTGTTCTGCCCTCTATTCTCAAGCCTCTCGGATTGTTTTCGTTTGTCATAGACTTTGTCTTATCTCTATTCAGCAGTACTCCTACCCTCTCTGATTTGTTTGCTAGTTCAGTAATCATTTCCTGTATGTCATCAAGATTATCTGATATTAGCACTACATCATCAGCATATAGCAGATGATTTAACTTTTGTCCATTTATACTGATCCCTTTTTTCCCATTCGAGTTCCTTGAAAACTTCTTCTAATGCTGTTATAAATAATTTTGAGTCCACGGAATCTCCCTGTCTTATTTCGCGTTTGATAGGTATAGAATTTGTTTTACTATCCGCTTCCACTATCATTTGAGCCCTGTTGTAAATTGTTCTTACAAGCTGAGTATACTTATAATCTATTCTGCTGTTATACAAGGCTCTTTCGACGGGCCAGCTCTCGACACTATCAAAAGCCTTTTGATAATCTATAAATAGTCAGAAACATAGGAACACTCAATTAGATTTTGGCGATACTTTTGTACTTAACATGTTTGTTATTTAAATCAGTCTCTTCGTCAATGGGAGCATAGATGGCAACATAACCCGCGAGACAAATAAATTATAAAATAATACTATACTACACGAAATCGAATCGATACGTTACATTGCACGAATTTACGCTGATGGAAATTTGAAAAATAAGTGACACATTCTATGATGTTTTCTGGAATATACATGGTATTGTTGCAATATTACCGCCCTCCATTCTGCTATCATTTAAGTTTTTGTGAAAACGATGTTATTATGCCTCATTACTACTTGTAGGTATATGATGTCACTTTATCAATGTTTTATCGCAATTAATAATTCTATGAAATACTATTTAAATTCTTAAATACACGCAGTCATTTCTCGATATTTTTAAGTATTTTCAAAAGAGAAGCGGCAACTTACTACAGTTGAAACTCACTATTTAGGATTTTGAAATACTTATATTTATAATTGAATAGAATGGTCCCTCTTGTTTAATAAAGTTAAAAACTAAATGTAGCAAATGTAAAGTTTTAGTTCCAAAGGCAATATCACGAAGCTAAAGGTTGGTTTAGAAGTTTCCCAAAACTTTTAATAGGTTATTATTTTAACCTACGAATTTTCTAAGCTGAGGATTGCATTATAAATCTATCTAGTTTTAAAGGCTATATTCTGAATTTTCAATGTTATTACATTGCCAGAATATAGTTATCTAAAATAAGCTTATAATTGCTCCACTTTCTACCTTATTAATATAAAGTGAGAACTTTTGAAATTTTTCATGCAATTAAATCATTAATAATATGCAGTTAAAAAGCAATATATCAATATAAAAAAGTAAACTTATGTTAAAATAAATAAAATCTCAGATTTACAAGGCTACTATAAGATCATTGATGGCGTATACAACGAAAGCAGTACCGGACATGTGGAAATTTTAGTATTATCGAGAATTATGGGAAATATTCTTAAAAATTTTATTACGACAGGATGAAGTAAAAAGAAAGTGAGTCATAGAGAAGATAAATAAATGCACACTAATGTAGAGAAGAGAATCAAACCGTAAATGTAAATAGAGCGGCGGATAACTGAATAGTTAAAATATTCAGAGGTCAGAAGAAGCATAGACCGAAACGAAAAAAGCAACGCGCCCAGACAATATACCATCTGAAATATATTACGAGTACATAAGCCAATTGATACTGAGGCGGCCTTAGATAACGTAACCGAATTTTTCAACTTAATTTATAATTCCGGAAACATTCCAGTGATTGGTTGGAGTTAGTTTTTGTCACTATACTTAAGAAAGTAAATGACAGGACTTGCAGTGAACGTAGGACAATTGAGTCACTTGCTAAAAATATTCGTGAAGATTATCAATAGCCCTATTTTTTTTTATGGGTCTAGCACACGTGGTGCAAGGAAGTCCCTAAAGCGCTACAGGAGCGACACGTGTGTGGAAAAAGCGATTCGCGTTGTTCTTGAATCGCTGTAAATTGTACTCGGTGGGAAACATAGTCCTGAGCAAATTATTCCAAAGGGATGATGTTCTCAATATAAAAGACTGCTTGAAAAGTGTTGTACGAAGTAACAAGCTGAACCTCATAAGGATGTGAAGTATTAGCGCGACGTGTATTTCTAACATGCACCGCTCTGGGAGAGATTAAGCGGGCTATATCCTTCGAACACTTTCCATGAAAATACTTGTAAAATAGGCTCAAGTCGCCAACCGTTCTTCGATGTTCCAGCGAATCAAGGCCGCCGGTCAGTTCCGGGTCTCCAGTCAGACGAACAGCTCTTCTCTGAATAGAATCCAACAAATGCAATGTATGTTTGGGAGCGGAGCCCCAAACATGGGAGCAGTATTCCATAGTTGGTCGAATTTGAGCTTGGTAAAGAAAAAACAGTTGTTGTGGAGTGTAAAGCTTTCTGGTTCGAAATAATATTCCCAACTTTTGAGAAGCTCTCCTTGCTATGCCTGCGACATGTTCATGCCAGGACATATTTCGTCCCAAATTAACGCCCAACAAATTGAGTGACGATGTTAGAGGAAGTATATACAGCAAGTTTGAGGAATATCTCGATAAAACCCAGTTTGGTTTTCGTGATGGTTGTGGTACTAGAGAGGCGCTATTTGGAATAAATGTTCTTGTCCAGAGATGTCGTGATGTGTCCGTGGATGTCTATGTCTGTTTGTGTCAGATATGAAAGGCTGATGAAGGTTCTAAAAGAAATTGGACTGGATGTTAGACGTTAGCTTCATTACTAAATTATATTAGAGTCAAACGGCAATAATGAGAATCGATGACGGGAAGTCGCAGAAAATTGGTATTAAGCGTGCAGTGAGACAGGGACGTGTCTTGTCGCCAGTCCAGTTCAACTTTTTCTCAGAAAGCATTTTCAGATGAGTTTTATTATGCAGAAAAGAAGGCATTATTGTTAATGGTGATGAAATACGCAGGCGACACGGCTCTCTTGGCTACAAACTCAGGTGATTTGCAGAATTTATTAAACAGCGTAACTGAATCGTGTCTAGAAGCATGGTTAGATATCAACATTATGAAAACAGAAGTAATGGTTATCAGCAAACTGTCTAATGTCTCGACCAATATGAAAATAGAAGATACCTGCTTAGAGCAAGTAAAGAACTATAGATATTTGGGATGCCAACAAAAGAGCGATTGGAACAACAAGAACGAAGTTAGATCGAGAATATAACAGGCCCGTGGTTGTTTCAGAAAAATCGATAAAGTATCATGTAATAAAGACTTTATTGCATCCCTAAAAATACGATTGCTTCGTTGCTATGTGTTTTCTATCCTACTGTATGGCATGGAGGGTTCAACGATCAATAAAAGAGAAATAAAAAGCTTAGAAGCCTTTGAGATGTAGTGTTACAGGAGAATGCTTAAAATTTCGTGGATGAACAAGGTCCGTAATACCGAAGTATTGGAAAAGCTCCACAAGGATGCAGAGAACCTTGACGCCATAAAAATTAGACCACTTCAATACTTTGGACATCTCATGAAGTACAATAAGTAATAATTGTTGCAGAATATCACGTAGAGCAAGACAGTGGGAAGACATACAGTGGGCCACCGAAGAGCAACATAGCTGACAAACGTGCGTGACTGGTACGGCGTCAATACAAATACACTGTCTCTAAGGGCAGTTAGTAGGATCAAAATTATAGGCAACGTTCTACGAGAACAGGGCACATGAAGAAGAAGAACGTTACATAAAAACATAAATAAATAAATAATGGCCAAAAAAAGAAAACAAGTCATGTATTGCGACCTATTTAATGATGAGTAGCCGTAGTATAATTCACACGGTAGATACTTTAATTCATTATTGATCGCTGCCTTTGACGAGTATGCTAATCATATACAATCGGTAAAGTTCATCAGTAAGATACCGAGGTACGGCTGGCGCATAACTTGATCAACAGAGACCATCACCATATAAATCCAGATGCACGACTCTTTGTACAGTGAATCCTGAAACTAAAAAATGAGGTATGTAATGAACATTTCGCATACATATTATTTTTTCACGACTGCTATAAACAGTGTATAAGCATTCACCGTTTAGTTCGCTTGAAAATTTATGGATTTCACATAGAGTAGCTAAGTTGTCTCTGGGTCTATTTGTGTGATTTCCGCAAGCGACTCATCCAAAACAATAAAGTTGAAAGCAACATATTTTAGACGATAAATTTCAAAAGAGCCTTTATTTGTTTCTTATATTATCACGTCCTTTTTGAGAGAGATTAGCTTATTCTAAAACTCACTCCTACATCTTGGCGATACCTGGACTTTCTTATTTTTTAAAAAGAGGATAGAAATTCCCAAGAATTAGAGAATAAACAGTGAAAAGTGTGTTATAAATGTTGGCAAACACTGGTCGCTATGGCTACAGGATGCAAGAAATATTACTAATATTTACTACAGTCTGTCAAGTAAAAACATAACCGCTCGTATTTTTTGCCATCAATGTATTCTTTGGTGTGCTAACAACGGCGCAATTACCTTAGTAAGAGTTTTTAATAGAGTTGGCGTCCGGCGATTGTGAGGGCCACTCTAGTGTCTTATCGTGGGCCCAAATGAGCCTCTTTACGACGTAATTTTCGCCCAGCAAAGGTTTCTCTAACGTACTTCGAAATTTGACATCATGGGCACAAAGATATTGTTCAGACAAGATTTTCATAATTTTGCCGCTCCTTGATGCAGTGTCAATTTCAGGTCCCGTGAAAACAAAGACATGATTCGTTTTTTGACTCTCGTAATAACTTTGTCTACCCAACCACGCTGTGGTAACTTGTCGACATTTTTCGTCTCGTTAAGATGATTTACCCACTTCCTCACAAACGATACCAACTTTTTAATATATTTAGCGGCGGCAGAATGTGTCATTTTAGGCCCCTTTGGATGGAAACAAGAAAGACTGCCTCGAACTGACGCGCAAACAAGTGACTCATTTTGAATTTAACATGATTTCGACGAAAATTCAGAATCGACTGATACTTTTACTCAAATGCGTTGTAGCCAAAGATTCCCTCTAACCACTTTTTTTTCGAGCGCTAGAACCTCATCTATCAAAAATTAATTATCGCGGACACGTTCTTACTTAACAGAATGTCATGCATGGATCATATAAGGCTAAAATCGCCCGAAAAAAACAATTTTTCGAAATAGATTTACACTACTCTATTTTTCAATTATAAACTTAATCAGAAGCAAAACGATACAACGTAATGACATATTATAATGTAATACACAACATTCTAATTATGTTGTGCCTGGGATTTCCACTTACTGAACTTATTGATTAAATCTTACTAACTGATATTAATCATGTTAGCAGTTACTTTTTAATAATTTTTCGATAAAATATAACGACGTATACCCCAAGGAAGAAAACACAGGGAAAAAATATAATGTTTTAACCTATTTTGGTAATACGTCAGAGAAAATTAAAAACCACTTAAACAAATATAAAATCAACATAGCTTTTAGAACAAACAACTCGTTAGGAAAATTCATTAAAAACGCAAGGGGAAAACAAAATAGATAAAAAAAATCTGGAGTGTATCAGTTGAATTGTGGTTCTTGTCATAAAAGTTACATAGGTCAGACAGGTCGCTCATTCGAAACTCGGATTTTAGAACATAAAAGAAGCTATTTAAAAAACAAAACTGACTCAGCGTACAGTAATCATTTAACAGAATCAAATCATCTTTTTGACGACAAATTTAAAATTCTACCCATAGAAAACAAAGGCGTAAAATTAAACCTATTAGAAAATTTAGAAATAAATAGAATTAAAAATTCAGACATCATATTAAACGAACAAAAAGATACCTGTCTGGCCCATGGTAACTCACCTTTACTCAACTTATACAATTAATATTCAGAATGGATTTCCCAGCAATATTCATTAGCATATAGTATTAATTTTATTACCTATCTACCTTAGGGTATTTGTATAAATGTAACAACACTAATATTCAATACCATTTTGTATCAGACGAAGCTATAGTATAGCGAAACGCGTCATACAGTTTCAGTGAAACTAAATAAAGTGGAAATTTGACAAAAATCAGTCATTCATTACATTTATAACGACCTAAAAAAAACATAACAAGGAATTAACAAATCAACTTCTTGTTTTGAATGTATAAATTTTGTTACAGAAATTTTCTAATAATTAAATTAATTTTACCTACTATAGTCATAATGTTATTTTAAATACAGAATGTTAAAAATTTGCTACTTATTTTGAACATGTTCTAAAACAATTCATTTAAAATTGGTACATACAATACCCATACCCTATGATACATAATACACACCGGCAATATAATAACCAGTATACAGCTAGAAACAATACTCACGAACGTTGTCTGATGTGCAACTAAATATTTTTTGGAAACAAGTAGCTTTCTTGCTTTATTATCTAAATTTTTAGTATTATGCATATTTTTCGTATCTTGGACACTTTCGCTGATATTTGGCATGCACAATTTTAGCATGTTTTAAATATCCTTAATAGATTTTATATTCCCGGTTTAGGTGTAACTATAGAATTTGTGTTTTTGGCAGAAGCGGTCCTTTTTGCCAACAAGAAGAAGTACTGAAACCCCTAAACTTTTACGTTATCTTGTTAAAAGTTACAACGATAATATTGATCTGATATCTTTATCGACTACCATGTCATACTAACTTTAAAACATTTTTCTTGTCTTTTGCAGGCAACATCAATTACGAGTATTTACAGATTAATTATCATCCATTTACCAAAATTGCCCTCCTGTGTCCACAACATCCATGGGCTTAAAGATTCAAATATTACCGAAGAACAACGCCGTGAAGGTGAATGTTTCTGAATTAGTTGTGGCTTCATTAGGCTTATGTAAGATGTAACACGGATTCTTGATGGCAATGAAAAATTTCCCAGTCTTCTATACCTGATATTAACCTTTAATCCAGAAATCTACACTCTTACCGTAAATTTGCAATTGGGTTCTTCTGACTATAAACTGGTCTCGAAATCGAGTATACTACCCATCAGTGACAATGGAGGCTTATTGATCGCAATGAAAAATTCTCGAGTCTTCTATACCTGATCTTAACCTCCAATACAGAAATTTACACTGTTACCGTAAATCTGGAATTAGATTCTTCTGACTATAAACTAACCTTGATATCAAGTATTCTACCAATCAGTGACAAAAATGTACAAAGTTTGACACTAAAATTTTGCTATATGAGAAGAACTTACAAAATATTTTCAAACTCTTACTTGCTTAGACGTTTGTTTTGGATCCGTAACTGAAATAAATCCATCGTGTCATTCAATGTATTTTAATGAAGCTAGACACCTAAAAGCTTCTGGCGCTGAAGAAACAGGCACCATATTACTTAAGAAATGCACGAGAGAATTAACACCAGTGTGTACTCTTTTCAATCTTCCGTACAGAAATCGAATATTTACATCCTACTGGAAATCCGCAATACCCAAAAAAGGCAAGAATATTTTTCCAAATAACTACTGACCAGTCGGATTGCTTTCCGTCTTATCAACAAAAGTTATGAAAAAGGCTATCAGTCAGCATCTTTTATGATATCTGTAAGGATTTAATATTAGCGACCATCTATTTTTTGTCCTTCTATGAGCCTACTGCTAAAAAGTGCCAGCAATCTATTCTACAGTTTTGCCGATGAAAGTATGCCTGTTTCTTGATTTATCTAGAATGTTCAAACATCAGCTACCTATGCGAATATCCACAAAGAGCAGGAAGATGTCCAACTTAACACCCGGAAGAAATTGGGGTGATAGTAACCCAGTAGAATTTAACGCTGTAAATACCTAGGCATCAGTTTTTTCTAAAAAAGTTAATGTTGCAGAACTGAATATACTTAAATAGGGAAGTTGAGTGACCATGACTCTAGCATGGTCACTCAACTTGTTGGGTGTTAACTCGGTAGCAAATATGTTTTGGCATAAACATGTTGTATGCACAGCAAAAAGAGCTGGGAATATTATTTCAATCTAGAAAGCTTTAGACGTCACAATAACTTTTAATTCTGTACAAAGCTCAAATTTGACCAGTGATGGAATATCTCTACAACGTTTAGGCTCCTCTTCCAAACATTGGCTGCATTTCTTAGACTATGTTCAGGAGAGAGCTAGTCGCCTGCTTGGCGACCCAAAATTCGCCAGAAACCTTGATTCCTTAGAGGATTGAAGATGGGTAAACTTGAGTCTACTCTGTAAGTATTTTGATGAAAAGTGATACATGGATACAGCCCACTTAATTGCTCCTAAATTTGTGCATACTAGAAATACACGTCACGCTAGTACATTACATCAGTATGAAAGCTTGTTATACCTTGTAACATCCTTTTCACACATTTTTTATGTGGAGAACCTCGTTCCTTTGGAATGATTTACCCAGGACTGTTTTCCCATAGAATACCACTGGCAAAGATTTAAGACCATTGTAAATCGCTTTTTAGGGATTTCTTTGCAGTACCACGGTCAGCGGTTAGAGCCTTTAGGTTTGATAGAAATTACGACAAAATCGGTCATCACAGCCTTTTTCGAGATCACTCAGTTTAATTTCCCGCAGAGAAGAAAATTGGATCTACTTCTTTACGCTAGATATGCTATTTTTAAAATTCATAAAATTGATAAATTTAAAGAAGGAATAAGAATGTCAGGTGCGGACAAATATGATACATACTCGCACATTCTAATATATAAATACTCTTGCACGTATGTTTGTATATAGCTATATATATATATATATATATATATATATATATATATATATATATATATATATATATATATATATAAATTCAGTGAAAAAACCCACATACACATCCATATATATATATATATATATATATATATATATATATATATATATATATATATATATATATATGTATATATATATATATATATATATATATATATATACATATGCACATATATACTATATACATAGTCGAACACGTATGATCTGTGTATTTTAAATATACTTTTAAAAACTGAATTGAGGTACCACAAATAGGTTGGCATGTGTGTGAGTGCATGTGTGTGTGTTAGTATGTTAATATACATTTGTATAATAATTATAAGAATAAAACTATAATATCTATATACATATAAATTAGATGTTATGAAATTATAATGTCTAAATATTAAGATCACAAACGCGAATCAAACTATTCTGTAATAATCGCTCTTTTCTATTAAGCTCATGTTTGTTTTCTTTTATTTACTAACTTTAACAATCGATAGTACATAATTGTTTAACTGAAAGCGTTGGTAGAATAGTCTCGCGTATGTTTTTATACAAAGCGTATAACCACAAACTTATAATACATTATTTTATGAGAAATGAAATAAAACATATTTATAAATATTATTAATCTCAGTTTCATTTGTGATATCAACGAAGCAAGTTGAAAAAAAAAACAATTCTGATTTTCCATATAAGACAGTTTCCTTCTAGCATTTGTGTGACTTGCCGTCTTACTTTATTTGAATACGAGAAGAATATTAAAAAGAGATCATTAATAATGCCAAATTATATACAGATCGTGTTACAAAAAAAAACAAGAAGACGTTCTAGCACAGGGAATATGTATTACTATTATATCTGCTAGACTCTGAGAGCTTATGGACATAATAAAGTGAAATACCCAGTCAAGTGCAAGTTGAACTTGCACAATTAGTGTTTCGTATGTTGATTGCTTTTAAAATAAAAAATTTTGTTACGGAGGTATAAAATGATCAGTGACTTCACAAAACACACCTCAAGGGAGTATTCAACAAAGTTTGTTTCCGATCTTTATTGAAAACTGATGACCTTAAAATTTTTGTTTTTTTTTATACACCAGATAGATTGTTAAAGTTAATGCACCCGTGATAATTTTCGTTCGATCGCCAGCCTGTGGAGAATATTCCAAAATTTTTTCAAAATTTTTTGATCAGTATTTTTCGAGATAAGGGGGGACAACCATTTTTCGCCATCTTCTAAAAATAATACAAAGAAAAGTGTGCGCAAGTATTACATTATATATATTTTTGAACTCGTGTTTTTACAAGCTTTCATTTGACACCCCACTCGATGACCTAGTAAAAAGATTTTTTTTTTACTTCCGATTTCACCCCCAAAAACGAACCCCTTAAGTCAAAATTTAACTTTTAGAACTACACGGCTCTGATGAGGCCATCAATTCCTATATTAGTACCAAATTTCAAATTTCTATGCCAAATAATTTCGGAGAAAATCGGGTGTAACAGACGGACGGACGGACGGACGGACGGATGGACGTACCGACAGACGGACGAACACCGAAGGGATCTTATAAGTGTTCCGTACGGAACATTAAAAAGGTAGAGGAATCGTCCGAGAACATTCACACATTTCTATTGATAAGGGACTTTATGAACTTTACACTCAAAGGCTAGAAATAGTAATGACCAATTAAGACGTAAAAGAAAAAAGCTTTATTAAATTTTGTAAAAAATATTTCCAAGAATATGGAAAAGGGAAAAATCCTTCTTGTCTAAGATGTTCGCTTCAACAGCAAAAAACTTTCTTAAAATAATAAAAAAAATCCAGAAAAACAGAAAATGCAAGTAGTTTCTACTATCATAAATGAAAAACATACTGACAAAATTTATCAATTTTATAAACTTTAAAAATAGCTTTTCTAGCGTAAATAAGCAGATCCGATTTTCTTCTCTGCAGGAAATTAAACTTTGTCGTAATTTTTATCAAACCTAAATGCTCTAGCCTCTCACCCTGTACATATGCTGGGCCCATAAGAAATGGATATTTAGCTTAGTTTAAATTTTATTTATTTTCAAATATAAAAAAAGGAAACTCTTACTGGCATAATGCAATCAAAATCATGTTTAAAAATATTGGTGTTGGTACTCAAAAATTACTAATATATACTTACATGGGGTGAAAATTCCCAAGATTTTCCGAGATATGGTAGCACAAACAAAAAAGCCCCATAATTTCAGTTCTCTTCTGTTCTCTTAGAAGACTCGTATAAAATTTTCGTGTCTAATAGTTTGCGAGTTACAGCTATTTGAGTGACGCTACTTTTAGTTCTTGCAAAACGACAAAACAAAAAGATTTTAGTGTGTTAATTAAACATTGCTTTTCGATGGGAAAAAATACAGCCTCAACCTCAAAAATTTGGGAAGTGTTCACATCTGCTTCGTCGAAAGCAACTATATGTCGATGGTTTAGTGAACTTAAATACGGTCGTATAACCACCGATGATGCATCACGTTCCAACGTCAGGCGTTCGTTCCGACGCCCAAAAACATAAAAAAAAAATCCGCTATATTATTCTGAATGACAACAAAGGAATGTGAGAGAGATAGCAACATCGGGACGATATTAACAGAACACGTGAGGATTTTGCATGAATATTAGCATATGAAAAAGCTATGTACCCGATAGATCTCTCGTACTCTCACGATTGATCAAAGACAGCAACTTATCAAAGATTCAGAACGTTTCGCACTGTTTCAGCATAATTTAAAGGAGTTTTTGATCCATTCGTAACAATAGACGAAACAGTAATTCACCACTATACGTGAGTGAGTCCAACAGGCAGTCCGCAGAGTGGCGGAAACCACATGCAAGACGAGCGAAGCGTCCAAAAACATAAACATCAGCAAGAAAGATTTTCGGAAGTATTTTTCGGAACGTGGATGGAATAATACTGGTCAACTATCTTGAGCAGGGGTGAACAATCACCAGAGATTATTACATTGATTTATTGGACCATTTTAATGGTTAAATCAAGTTGGTTTCACCAAGATAATGGATCCATTTGAGCTATAAATTACTTTCTCATCCGCGGTATTCTAACCCGCATCGATTATTACCTCCTTCGAAATTTGAAAACTTTATAATGTGTCCAGTTGCGGGGCCGTTTTTATAGTCTCACGTTGGAGCGCTACTTTGTAATGAGGCTGATTGATGGCGTCATTTTATAACGTCTCCTTTGCAGCGCTATTGCCCCTTATGTATATCTTAATTTTTGAGAATGGATTGAGTGGATATTGAGACTGATAAAGCAAAAATTTAGATATAAGCTAGCTCGTTTTGTTTGGAGAGATTGTGGGTAAGAGATAATTTTTGTAAGTCTTTTAAAAATAGGCTCTATGGTTGTTTGAAACTTGGTTGTACAGATTTGGGCACCATTCAAGTTCAGCTCTAAAAATGAAAAAAT
This sequence comes from Pachyrhynchus sulphureomaculatus, assembly GCA_019049505.1. Taxonomy (NCBI): domain Eukaryota; kingdom Metazoa; phylum Arthropoda; class Insecta; order Coleoptera; family Curculionidae; genus Pachyrhynchus; species Pachyrhynchus sulphureomaculatus. The sequence goes on along the minus strand of CM032447.1, from coordinate 186,639,418 downwards.
ACTGAAGAGTTGATTAAATAAAATTGAATTGGGTACAACCGTTACGTCCTGAGAGATAAAGCGGGTGGTTCAGTGAAACGCTAAATTTAAATATAGAAGGGTGCATATTAACAAAATAAAAATGCCTTCCTTTATTACACTCTAAAAATACTTCTACTAAATAAAAACCCCCTCAAGCTAGAAGAGTATACACTATGGCATAGAGTCTTTAAATCAGGATTATTAAGTTTTTAATAAAAGGTTTTATAAAACACGACATTAAAAGTTTGTAAAATTAGCTCCGCGAATTACACGTGTTGAGTAGTCGTTGGAAACGCACTTGTAGACAAGAAGTGAGATATTTAAACTGGTGTGCTTATGACTTACTGATTGGCTTTTCCTCGTGGGTTTTCCATAAATTACTTGGCCTATCCTGGTGAGATACAAATATTGTCTCAGCCACTACCATCCTAGTTTCATTTGGATAGCTAAACACTTTTTAACCCGAAATGCCTGAGGAAGGACAAAGGCGTTAAACTTGAGAGCTAGAAACCGTTACTGCACTACTGCATCACTGAAAAAAAAAAACACACTGGCGTGCTGAAGAAGAAAGCCACTACGGCCTACTGGCCGAAAAAGCAGTTTCTGCTTCATGGTGGAAAAAGCCCTTAAAAATTCGAAACGGCTGCTTAAATATCTTTGTTCCTTCTCCTTGGGTCACTTCCGGCACGCAAATTTCGACGCATTCAATGCGAACTAAATAAGTCAAGTCGGCAACACGCGTTACACACTGCCGATTTAGATTCAACTGCTCAAAAATTGAAATCATTGCAATAAATATAAAAATGTAATAAAATATAAATTATAGGAAGAAAAACAGTGTAGTCACATGATCTTAAAATCTAGGAAAAAATGAATGTTACAAGGTGGCTCTAGGGAAAGAGATTTGGCACAAATGAAGAAATCGAATGGGTAACCGACGCTTATTTTAGAGAGCTGGACAAGTCGTGCTATATAAAAGGTATCCAAATGTTGGAAGATCGCTGGCATAAGTATATCGCTCTAGAAGGAAACTACGTTGAAGAGTAAAATCGATTTTTGAAACAAAACGAAGTTTTTCCTTTAAAAGTCTCGAGACTGTTTCATCATTATCATCAATCACCCCTTTGCGTCCACTGCTGAACATAGACCTCCCCCATCTCAGTCCACTCTCTCCTTTCCTGGGCTCTCCGCATCCAGTTACTACACAGTCTTTTGATATCGTCAGTCCAGCGTGTCGGAAGTCTACCCCTACTACTGTTGCTCCTAGGTCTCCACTCAAGTAGCCTCTTAGTCCATCTCCCATCCGATATTCTGGCTATATGTCCCGCTCAGTTTCATTTAAGTTTCGCGATGTATGCAATTACATCAGTAACACCGGTTCTTTGACGGATAAATTCGTTTCTAATACAATCCCGCAATGACACTCCAATCATTGATCTTACCATCTTGTTCTGTGTTTATTCTAAGCTTTTAAACGGTTGCGCTAGTTAAGATTATAGTTTTCGCCATATAAGTCATCACTGGAAGCACACACTGATCAAAGACCTTTCTTTTTAGGCAGATAGGAAGATCACTCCTAAAGACATCTTTAAGTCTTCCATAAGCTGCCCAAGCAAGCGTTATTCTTTTCTTCAATTCGCACGTTTGGTTGTCCCTTGTGATGCGAATCTCATGATCAAGATAGGTGTATTTGTCCACTAGTTCTGCCTCTTTATTGCCGACATTAATCTGTTCGCCTGGAACCAAGTTTGTCATATATTTTGTTTCAGAAGCATTCATTTCCAACCCCACGTCTGCACATACTTCTCGAAGTTCTTGAAGCATTACTGCAAGCTCTGCAAGACTGTCAGATATAAGGACTATATCATCTGCAAAACGCAGATTTGTCAGACTTTGCCCATCTATGTTAAGACCTTTTCCTTCCCAGTTGAGTATTTTGAAAGCGTGTTCTAAAACTGCGGTGAATAGTTTAGGCGACTTACTCCTCTACCAATTGGTATGGATTTGGTGTTTTCATGGCGTTTCACCCGTCATACAGGCACTTTTGTAGATGTTGTAAATCATCTTTGTATAACGATAGTCAACACGGCACTCTTATAATGAGTCCAGCTCGATCCTATCAAAAGCCTTACGGAAATCTACGAAGGATAAGGCAAGTGGTCTATTATATTCAATGCTTTTCTCAGTTAATGTCTTAATACTTTGTAGATGGTCATTGGTTCCGAATCAGGCCCAGAAGCTAGCCTGCTCCCTTGGTTAGTAGAAGTCCAACTTATTTTCAAGTCTGGTTGTTATTATCCTAGTGAACAATTTGTAGAGATGGCTCAGAAGGCTTATGGGCCGGTAGTTTTCTAGTTCCGCTGCATCTCTCTTTTTGTGAAGTAGTATGACGACAAAATTATGCCACTTATCTGGTATCGTACTATTAAACAGGCAAAGATTGAACAAGGATCTTATCTTTCCTAGAAGACAAGGTTCATCGATTTTGATGACGTCCGCAACTACGTTATCGTTTCCAGGGGCTTTGTTATTCTTTGTTTTCCTTAAAGCCAACTCTATCTCGTCCAAGGTGATATCTGGCAGTGATTCCGATCCCTAGTTTACAATACCTTTCTTATTTGAGATTTTATCGGGTTCTGAGTTTGGATCTAGGTTAATCTCTTTGGCTTTTGTACAGTAGCTGATAAAATTCTTCAACCACTCGTAGTATTTCCTCTCTGTTTGTCACTGTATTTCCCTCCTTATTCCTGATTTTAGTTATTTGCCTTCTTCCATTTCTAAGTTTTTTGCGTAGCACTTTCAATCTGTTGTTATCTCCTATGGTCTGCTGTATTTGACTCTTATTATATGTCCTTATGTTGCGCCTTATCGCTTTTGATATTTGTTTGTTAATTTCTTTTTATCCCATGAGTAATTTATATGTTTAAACGTTTTATTATGCTGGCATCGTCTCAAGAACAGAAACATGTTTATTTTACAATAATAATACTCTATTCGCTTATTATTATGGATGTTCCTTATTATAATTTGACACACGTGCATGACACAATTAGGGTAACAAAGTTATGCAATTAACCTACACAAACTCGTACAGCAGCTTTTGATGAAGGTATTTCTTCAGAAGTTTTACTATTCATGTCAGTGGCGAAAGACAGATGCTAAAACACAACTGTTGGGGAGCTAAACGTTTCAATAGAGTAATTACGGAATTGCTAATGAATCATAAATTCTAAATTAAAAAAAAATAATGCAAATAATAGTATGATGCAAATATTCTATCGTAAGAGAGTAATTTCGTAAGCTGACCCGTTTAATACATAAAAAATTATTGTTGCCCGAGCCGAACAAAAAGTGAAAATGTGTTGTATTCTATGGTGTAGCTAAGGAAGGGCTACTGCCATTATTAATATAGAAAATAGCGCCCCTTAGAAACAGGTACTTTCTTATTGGTGGTTGACCCCACAATTATCAATTTTTAAATTAGGTTTAGGTATTGAAAATTTCGTTGTACGGAAGGTCCTTTTATGAAAAATCGCTACCCTTTGTTCTCGATTTTGAAATTAAGTATAAGTTTTTGAGGTTCTACTGTAGGTAAAGGTTCCTTTTTATGAAAAATCTATCACAACTCTCACACCCCAATCATCAATTTATAGTTTACTGGGCTGAAAAGAATTTACGCCTTTAGAGTCCAATACAAGGGAGGTTTATTTTTCATCAAGAGACTTTACCAAACAATTGTCGTTTGGCACCCTCCCATATATTGTTTAGTACCTCCCTCTATAAGCAGCCTAGTCTTTAGGGTTATTTTTTTCCTTAAAAAATTCCCTTTACATCGACATGCCCTTCCGACTCATTGAATCTAGCTACGCCTGCGATTACACTGCGTTACTTTATTAATGTCTAAAGATGACACTGGATAAAGTTTAGAAACATAAAATTTTTATGTATGATTTCAAACCTGTGTATAACGAGAACTAATTATACCATTGTAAACATTTAATTTTTAAATTGAATCCTCGTCTTGATTGTTTTATTTCTCAATTACTATAAGTAGCTGATTAATAAATGCAGAAGAAAAACTGAAAAAGTAATAATTTTTCCAACATACAAATTGTCTTTCACCAGCTTCTTAACTTGATGTAGTTTCTGCCATGTTTATCTTTCACTAAATCAATGTATGCTTGGGTTGCGGCATTCTTTATCAATTCTCTAGAGAACTACTTTAAAAAGCTTGCTTTTTCGTCTCTTGCTTGGTTAATTCGGGTTTCTTCTAAATTTGCCTGGTACTTTTAACAGCACATGTTTAAATTTGAGGCTCTATTCTCCTCATTTTTTTTTTTGAACCTGCTAATTAATCGACAAAATAATCCAGACTAACTTTGCCGTTTAGCAAATCCTACTGACTGCGCCACTTTTAGATTTGTCAACGAGAACGTTTTTTTTTTTAAAAAAAATTCAAAACACGAGAATTATCAAAAATGATTTTATAATATTTTTATAGTATTTATAATATTCTGTTTTCTTAAAAATAACTACATTACAACTTCGGAGATGCCTGTATCAGTATAATGGTTTCCCATGATAATGTCTATTATTGTAGTTTGTATAACTCACATTTGAAATCACATAACAAACTTTCAATATTTGTTTATTTTTTTACGTAGTTTAAGTAAGAAAAATAAAAAAATGTAGAAATCGAATTTAGTGGTCCTATTTTAATACTTTTACAAAATTAAATAAATATATTTCTTTTGCATATCTACAAACGTCGAGTAGGGTGTCAAATGAAAGCTTGTAAAAACACGGGTTCAAAAATATATATAATATAATACTGGCGTACACTATTCTTTGTTATTATTTTTTAAAAAATTTTAAAAATCGTTGTCTCCCTCTTATTCCAAAAGTACTGACAAAAAATTTGGAATATTCTCCACAGGGTGTAGACTAAACGAAAATTATCACGAGTGCATTACCTTTAATAATTTATCTGCTATATAAAAAAACAAAGATTTCAAGGTCTTCAGTTTTCAGTAAAGATCGGAAAAAACTTTATTGAAAACTCATTTTGGGGTGTATTTTGTGAAGTTATTAATCATTTTATACCTCCGTAACTAAAATATTTATTTTAAAAGCAATTAACGTACGGAACACTAATTGTGCAAGTCCGGCTTGCACTTGACCTTGATTTTTAAATTTAAATCTAATATTAACAAATAAAATAAAACTACTAAAAAATTACCACTTAAACCGGTACAATAATATATTTTCGGATGATATTAACACAAATGAAATTAAAAATATTTCAAATTGGAGGATGTACTCCTGCACCATTCTTTTACCCTCACAAAGACCCTTGTAATAATGTTTTTAAGGCGACAAATTTTTAGCAAACGATTATAAATAAATTTATGACCTGGTATTGGTCCATAGCTGTTACCCGACCACACGACTGGTTTAAATTATTTGCATTTAGTTCAGCATGACTTAACTCAAATATTAATCTTTAATGTTCGACAAGTAATGTGTTTGGATACGAATAAATATTTTAACATCCAAGTCCACTACACTGCAATCTTTGTGATCTTTGCCTCTTAGATTTTACTAGCCTTGCCCGCGGCTCCGCTCGCGTGGACTTTATTCACCTTTATCGTTACTGCTTATTCGTTATGTTTATATTATTATATAGCTCGAGGGGCTTTAGAGGCCCATGGTTGGTTGCATACTTGTTTCCCTTCTTTTTGTCTCCTGTTAGCTTTTCCTAGTGCGGAATTCCCATCAACTCTGGATCTTACTTTATTATCTGAATCCATCTAGATCGAGGTCTACTCTTGCCTCTTCTTTCAACCACTCCTCTTATTAGGGCTTGCTTTGCCTCTCTTTCTTCCTTCATCCTTGCCACGTGTGTCAACCATCTTAATAGCTGATTTCTTATAATTTGGCTTATAAGGAGTTTCGTATATAGGCATTTTAATTCGTAGTTTGTTCTTCTTCTCCACAGTCCCTCTTCTTTCCTTTTTCCGTAGATTCTTCTCAAAACTTTCCTTTCCCATACCTCCAACGTTTCCTTTTCTCTTGCATTCAGTTTCCATGTTTCGCATCCATATGTCGCCGTGGGTCTGACAACTGTCGTATATATTCTTTCTTTTGCTTTTCTTGATACAGTCTTTGATTTCAATATTGGATTCGCTGCCTCCAAACATCTCTGTTCTTTCGCTATTTTTTCTTGTATCTCCGTCCTTTCTTGTCCACTCTTTGTTATTGTTACTCCCAGATAATTAAATTTGTCTACATTTTCAAACATATATCTTTGCTCTAAGTTATTTATTATATCTAAACTTTTATTGTTTTTTATTATCCTTCTTCTTTGTAATTTCCATGTATTTTGTCTTTTCCTTATTTATCTTTGGTCCTCTCATTCTTCTCCTTTCTTCTATCTACTTATAGCTTTTTTGAGGTTCTTTTTTGCTCTTGCACCATGTGAATCAATTTACTTGGAATTTTTAGTTCTACCATTATCTTGTAGGGCTCTTCTCAATTTACAGAGTCATATGCTTCTCTAAAATCCACAAAGACCAAGTATAGTGCCAAATTTTGTTCTAAGCAATTATCTTAGATTTGCTTAATCGAAAATATCTATTTTTTCTAAATCCACACTGGTACTCTCCCAGAATAGACTCGGCTTTCTCTTCTAATCTGTTTTTGATAGTCACCACTACTATCTTGTACACGACATAGAGTAAGGCTATTGGCCTATAATTAGCACATATAATTTTTTCTCCTTTTTTGTATATTGGACAAATGAGAGACTCTTTCCATCTCACTGACATCTTTTCTGTTGCCCATATTTCTTGCACCAACCGGCATATTTCATTTTCCAGATCTACTCCTCTATCTTTTATCATTTCTGCTCTTATACAATTTCCACCCGGGGCCTTATTTTTTTTTGGGTTCTGAGTATTTCTCTTATTTCTTCTTTGCAGGGTTTGTTTGTCCCCTCCAGCTCTTCAGTTAATTTTGCTTCCTATTTTTCATTCAACTCCTCATTTTCAACTCCATTTAATGTTTCTTTAAAGTATTCCGCCCATCTATTCAGTCTTTCTGCCAAGCTTACTGCTAAACTTCTATCTTTTTTGCTACATATTAACATTTTGTCTCTTTTTATTCCCTTTGTATTTTATAAAAAAAAGCACATAAATTGGATAAGCGGTTCTTGAGTGCTAAGCGCACTATTGGACAGACAGAGGGATAGAGAGACGTCACGTTTTTATATATATTATAGGTTTTTTTTTTGATATATATTAAATTAAAAATTAAAAAAAAAAAAACACGTAAATCGAATGAGTGGTTCTCGAATGATAAGCACACTAACGGACAGACAGACAGAGAGACGTTGCATTTTATATATTACAGATATTCTTTGCTACATGATATTGTTCCATAGTTAATGGTTTAGGCAGTGTATTCCTAGAGAACGCGCTAGCGGCAAACTTTTTTCCGACTTGCACTGTTATCGTCACTGCTTATTCCTTATGTTATCTAACGTAAAAAAATATAGCTTATAACCTGGCTAGAGAAGATATGTATGTTTTAAAAAAAAAAAGCACGTAAATCGGATAAGAGGTTCTCCAGCGATAAGCGCACTAACGGACAGACAGACAGAGAGACGTTGCATTTTATATATATTATAGATGCACATGTTAGTACACGAAACCGTGATAGAGATAATTAGGGGATATAAGGCATATAGGACAAGTGAAAGAAACAACTTAAAAAACACTCTGTGTAAAATTCGTCGATTATATGAAACCTAACTAATGAGTCATTTTCCTCATACTTAAGATTTTACAGTAAACCTTGTTACTAGATTACATTTTAAGAAGATCGTGCTAAAAATAATTTCTGTGCTTGGGTGTTAAACTGACAATTTGTGATCATAGTATTAATCTTATCGAATAAAACAATTAATTTAACTAAAACACGTTCCATTGTTTGGTTATATTAAACGAACTATTGTTGGTTTACAAGCAGCTTGTGTAATTTTAATTAAAAATTCTCGCTTAAGTCAAAAGTGACATAACTTTTTAATTAAAAAGTTAATTGTGCTGTCATACTGATAAATGGTTCTAGTTGCCTAAATCAGTTTAACTAGCTTATTGTTTTTGGGATTTTTCTGATAAAAACATACATCAAAAGCTTGTTTTCAAAGAAAATGGAAAATTTGTCTTAATATTAAGGGAATTTTTTTTCTTGTTGATTAAAAGCTTTTAAAAGCTCTGTTGTTGAAGCCTATAATGGACTTTGTAAACCTAAAAGAAAAAACCCTTAATTTTCCGAAAGCTACTGTACGTTAAGCCTTGTTATTAATACGGGAGTTATTACTTAATTCCTTCTGATTTACACTCTATTGCCCTTTTAACATTATGCTTTTGTTGGCTACCGGCAGAAAACTGTTTTCATTTTACTTACTTTATATTTAAAGTATTCGGCAAAAATATGAAGACATAGGACAATAGATTAGAAACTAGCACTTTGCCAGCGTGGCCAATGCGATTTAAATATTTTAAGCAACAAAGTTGATGAAAAAAGTGACAACCTACTGCGTATTTCAGTCAGATTCGTCGGCTATCCTGTACAGAAAAAGAAATATCATTTTTAGACGTCAGAATTTTATCAATTTACGTCATTGTGTTTAGATTTGTGGATAGAATTCTAAAATTACATAATATGCAAAGTGCATTATTATGACAAATCCAAGTTGTATTAGCTACCCTTATTTGAACCACCCTGTATAAAATAAATAGTAGCTTAATATGTTAATACATCTTCTATAGCTTCCAAGTACTTGTTTGGAAGTGATGACGAAAGAAATATACGTAATTTTAACAAAATTCTTCATTTTTATCGTTTATTTTTATTATTATTAATTCATAAATAAATACAAATTACCTGGTCTTGTGTTGGATAGTTTCACAACTTTATTTGGTTTACTGGTAAACACCTCAATTTAAACTGCCACATTAAACCAGTTTGAAGTTAAGTTTTAATAGATGGGAAAACGTAAGTTTTCCAATATTACTGATTTTAATCAAATGTACTTGAAAACCTAACGAGATGATGTTTATGAAGGTAAAGGAAGACGGCATTGAAAGGGAATTATTTATTCTCAAGTTGTAAAACTATATAAATACATTCTTACAAAATTGTAAATCTTTGCGCAAATTTAAGAGACTTCACAAATTTGTTACTGATGGACAGTCAGTCAATTTAAACAATTAACGAAATGCATTTTTTTATATTTTTACCACCAATTTATAACCTGATTTCGTCCTTCTTTTTTGGTTAAGATCGAAATAATAGAGACAAAAAAATCTCAAAATTAGAAAGCTAAAACTATTTTACCTTAACTTGATTCTTTAGCAACCGAAATAAACAGAACATAAGAATAACACAAGCATATATAAAAAAGGATTCTCTGTCTTTTAAGACACGTGTTTTCTTAAGTACTTTTTATGCTGTATCCAACAAAAATCATAAAAAAAGACATCCACCGTTAAGTTTTTTCAGAAAACACACTTAAATTTGCCAGAAAACTATTAAATTGAAAAAATACATTTTAGAAAATAATGTAAAACTCTATAATCATTAAAATAACTAAACAAAACTATTATTTCGGACGTTTTTAAATGTTCTGAATCTACATTTATCATAAAAACTTAAAAATATTAGATTTTAGTGTTTATATTTAACAAAACACACGCATACAACACCTTTAACTAAGAGACTTTAAAATAAATATGTGCAATCGCTAAATTAAATAACGGTCAAGTGCAAGTTGAACTTGCACAATTAGTGTTCCGTACGTTGATGGTTTTTAAAATAAAAAATTTTGTTAGTGTGGTATAAAATGATCAGTGACTTCACAAAACACACCCCAAATGAGTTTTCAACAAAGTTTGTTTCCAATCTTTACTAAAAAACTGGTGACCTTGAAATTTTGGTTTTTTTATATACCAGATAAATTATTAAAGGTAATGATAATTTTCGTTCAAACTATACCCCGTGGAGAATATTCCAGAATTTTTTCAAAATTTTTCGATCAGTACTTTTCGAGATAAGGTAGGGGACAGCGATTTTTCACGATTTTTTAAAAGTAATACGAAGAAAAGTGTGCGCAAGTATTACATTATATATATATATATATATATATATATATATATATATATATATATATATATATATATATATATTTTACTCGTGTTTTCACAAGCTTTCATTTGACACCACACTCGATGACCTAGTAAAAAAATTTTTTTTTCACTTCCGATTTCACCCCTCAAAACGAATCAACAAAATTATGTTACGGTGAAATAAAATGATCAGTGACTTCACAAAACACACTCCAAATAAGTTTTCAACAAAGTTTATTTCCAACCTTTATTGAAAATTGATGACCTTGAAATTTCTGTTTTTTTATATACCAGATAAATTATTACAGGTAATGCACTCGTGATAATTTTCGTTCAATCTACACCCCGTGGAGAATATTCCAGAATTTTTTCAAAATTTTTTGATAAGTACTTTCCGAGATAAGGCGGGTGGACAGCGATTTTTCGCGATTTTTTAAAAATAATACAAAGAAAAGTGCGCGCAAGTATTACATTATATATATATTTTTTTTCTCATATTTTCACAAGCTTCCATTTGACATCACACTCGATTACCTAGTAAAAAAATTTTTTTTTCACTTCCAATTTCACCCCCCAAAACTAACCCCTTAAGTCAAAATTTAACTTTCAAAACTACATGGCTCTGATGAGGCCATCAATTCCTTTATTACTACCAAATTTCAAATTTCTATGACAAATAGTTTCGGAGAAAATCGGGTGTGACAGACGGACAGACAGACAGACACCGAAGTGATCTTATGTGTTCTGTACGGAACACTAAAAATTGTTTTTAATTTTTATTAATATTGAACAAAACTATTATTTCCAAGGTTTTTTTGAAGTTCTTAATGACATCAAAAAATAAAGTCTTGTATTCAGTTTCAACAAAAAACTCACTTTTAACATTTACAAGTATGCTATGTGGTTGGTAAAATCCTTTTTTAAGAAAATGAATACAATGAAATAATGGTCTTGTTCAATATTAATAAAAATTTAAAACAATTTTTTAATGTAGCGGTATTTATTTTAAACAGCATATTTATTTTAAACAGCATTTTACTACGTAGCTTAGTTGAAGGTGGTGTATGCATGGTTTTTGTTAAACATGAACACTAAAATCTACTATTTTTAAGTTCTAATGATAATTGTAGATTCAGAACATTTAAATATGTCCGAAATAATAGTTTTATCCATAATTTTAAGGATTATGTAGTTTTACATTATTTATTGGAATTTATTTTTTCTATTTAATAGTTTTCTGGCAACTTTAAATATGTTTTCTGAAAAATCTTTTTTTTATGATTTTTTGGATTCATCATAAAAAATACTTAAGAAAACACGTGTCTTACTTAAAAAACAGATTTTTTTTTTGTTTACCTGTATAATTTATTTATTGACAGAATGAAATGATTTAGAAGTTTTTTTGTTATTATTTTTTTAGATGGTATTAAAAATTGAAATAAAACGGGTATTTATTATATGGACTACAAATTTTCTTTTAATGATGAGCAAAGAATTAATTTTGTGGTAGAGTCGTTTACTTTAAATGAAAAATCAACTTTGAACACACTAAAGGAAATAAAAGCAACTTTACGCGTATGGATAGGCATGGTAGAATTTAATGTTCCTAAATTACAGACTTATTACCTGTTTAGTAATATATCCAAATTCTAATTAAACTGTACGTCATCTTGAAAAATGAAGATCTTCAACGGATTGTGGAGAGGAGAAAAATGTAGCCAATCTTTTTTACGTAATTTTAATAACACCTGCCTAAATATTAAAATTGGTGAAATTATTACTTGACGTTTTTTCTTAAAATTCTCGTTTAAACCCTGGCATGGGAAAATTAGCATTTGTAGGAGTTTTTTTTTTTATGATCTGCTTAAAAACATTTACTTTAGATTTCTTTTTCGGCCTCCTAAATTTAGACCATCTTAACTAATTTTTAATTAACAATAATAACTGAGAACTCTATTTATGCCTGTAACGGTATTCAGTAAATTAATAGTTAACATAAACAAATAAAAATAATATTATTATTGGTTACAACATATTTAAAATGGACAAAATTAGCAGTAAAAATAAGGTACATGTCAGCACAAAAGAGTGATATATATCGGAAATATTATCTATTAAAGGGCTGCATACATCTGGGCGCTGCAAACAGTATTCATATTTAAAAAAAAAAGTATTTATTAGGTGAATAATACAAAAATTCATTTGTTTCGGAAATTGATTTGATTGATTGTTTCCGTTGGGCAGGGAGCATCGACAGCTAAGATCATTTAGCGCCCACTTGAGTTAGTTTGATATAAATAAGTCAGACTATGAAATTGAATTCTTTTAAGTAATTAGTTATATTTCCTTTAAGTGAGACAAAAGTTTTAATGAGGATGGTGATGTTGGATGGGATGCCGTGTGTGTCCCTCAAGTTTTGATGTTGAATGGATTCGAATAGAAGTAACACTGATAAGGGAGAGTCACATTTAGGGCAGAATGGAGGAGGTTCTCTCTTTAATAGATGTACATGCGTAGAGTAGGTGTGTCCCAATGCCAGTCTTCTCATTATTACATTATGTCTTCGATTCAATTCAGTGGAGTTTAGGGGAGGGAATACATTGGTTTTAATGGACTATAATTTGTTATTGGGATCTTCCAAGTCCCATTTGAGTTGGAAGAGGTGTTTTATAAAGCTGTTAAAATCAGAGTAGTGGTTCGCTCCCGTGCTCTTACTGCCCCCTTCTATGGCAAATTTAGCAAGATAATCCGCTCTGTCGTTATGAGGATTGCCTATGTGGCTAGGCAGCCAGAGCAAGGATACGGTACTTTTTTTAAGGTAGCCGTGTACATCAGGTCCAAAATTTGCCTGATATAGTTGAAATTAAGGTTTCTAGAATTGATGGCTTTAAGAGCGCTTAGGGAGTCAAAAATTATGGGTGTTGGTTGTTGTAAGTTTGATTGGAGGGAGTATCTAATAGCCTCCTTAATTGCCAACAATTCTGCGGAGAAAATGGAGATGTGTTTGGGTAATTTAAACATTTGGACGATATTATCAAAAAAGAAAGAGCTTGTTAAAGAATGTGTTTGAGTGCTCTGATTTTTTATAGGAGTTCATAGTTAGGTCAATGTTGGGGAGAGGGGAGAGCTAGGGAGGAAAGGTGGTTTGAAGGGGGTAGCTGTAATAAGGGGGGGCGATATTGTACTGGATGAGTAGTTTGTTGATTCTGTGGGAAATAGAATCAGTGAGGAATGTAATATTAGGTCTGTGGACATAGACCAGGTTGAGAGAGGTTCTGGTATGAGGTCGATGGAGAGAAGTTGAGTAAAATTTTAACAGTAAGAGTTGGCGGGACAGTTGGAGTGACTGAGCGGATGCAATGCACTGTAAGCTAGTGATTGGTGTGGTTCGGAATGCGCCAGTGGCCAGCCGGAGACAGCAATTTTGAATGGTTTCAAGAGGTTTCTTGACATGAAGGCTTGCAGAGTCATAGATGAAGTCGCCGTATTTGATTCTAGAAAGGACGAGAGACTTGTATAAGTGAGTGAGGGAATGGAACTCTGCGCCCCAGGACACACCGGAGAGCATTCGAATGAGATTAATATCAGAGAAAGATTTGGTTTTAAGGGATTGTATATGGGGTTTCCAGGAGAGTCTGCAATCAAATATTAAGCGAAGGATTTTTAATTGGTCTGCTGAGGGGATGGGGTTGTTTGCAATAGTTAGCGGATTCATTCTAGGATAGCATTTCTTCTTGCAGAAGTGAATAGATGAAGATTTATGGGGGGAGAAAATGTAGCCGTGATTAGTTGCCCAGGTGGATAGTGAGTAGATGGAGCGTTGCGAAGATCTGGTGCAATCTGAAGAGGAAGGAGAAGAGGTATACATGAGGATATCATCAGCGAATATTTTGCACTTTGTGTTGGGGGTAATGTGTTCTGTGATAATACTAAGGGCGATGTTAAAAAGGGTGGGGCTGAGTACAAATTTTGTACAGGGTGACTCAACGATAGAGTAAACTTCATTATCTCATTTGTTTCGGAAATGACGAAAAAATGTTAAATACAATAGTTTTAGGGAATGTTAAGGTGCACAATTTAAAATTATTTTTGAGTATATAGGGTACTTCAAAAAAAGCGTGGCCGATAAAACATATGTTTTTTTTTAAATGGAATATCCTATTTTCTAATTTATTGTTAAATTCTGCGTAAAATTTTATAACCTTTTTATTGATTAATGTTATATACCTAAACCTAGTAGTTTTTCTAATATTTTATTTTATTTTTTTTAAAATACTAGTTTTCAGTTTTGCAAAAAATAGCCAGTAGCACCATTGTTTCTGAAGGTAGAATATTCATAATTGGTACGAGCATTCTATAGAGATGAAAAAAAAGATATATGTAAAGAAATTTGAGTTAGATATTACAGAATGTTCAAAATAAATTTATACATTTCGACTATTTTAAATTGAAAAATCGCAAATTTTTTTTAAGTGGCACACCCTGTATATTATCATTTTTTCTGATAGATTTTAGAAAACCCTTCAATTTTATTAAGTATGTCATATACCTATTTCTAATAGTTTTTGATTTATTTTGAATTTTTCAAATTTTTACCCTTGTTCTTAATACATTTACGTTATAACATCATAGTTGCCAAGACAAAACAAAAATGTAGGCATTGTCAAATTTAGACATGTCTATTAAGCAAGTAAAAATAGTTTAATTTGTTGTAGTAAGTGACGTATAAAGGTAATAGTTATGAATTTTCCTAAAAGCGAATTAATTGATATGGTTTATATATTTGGCGAGGCGGGAAAAATGTCTTTTGGCAGTAACGCTTTACGGAGTGAAGTATCCTAATAGACGTATACCATCTAGAAAACATTTTCAGTGCTTAATGGAACGGTTTGATGGTAATTGAGTATACGAACTGGAAAGTAGTAAACCAGAATGCTACCATTGTGGAAAAAGAAATGGAGATTTTTTACTTCATGTTGAAAATAATCCCCATGCCAGCAGCCGTCAATTACTGACTTATCTGACACATCCCAATCTACGGCTAATCGCACCACGAGAAAATACAAGTATCATCCTTTTCATATGGAACTACACCAAGAACTTCAAGACCGTGATCTTGAACGACGAGTAAACTTTTGTACCACCATGAATGGAGCAATAGAGGCCGATGAAAATTTTTTATCCAAAATAATGTTTTCTGATGAAGCTAGTTTTCGCAGTAATGAAGCAGTTAACAGCATTATTATTCAACAGTTAATCCATTTTGGGTCCGGGAAGTTCAAAACCAAAACCATTCGTCGCTTAATGGGTGGTGTGGAATATTAAATTTTCGAATTATTGGTCCATATTTTTTCCGCGAACGAATTACCCCAGCTTCCTGAAGAAGTTGATAACTTTGAAAGGGAACAAATGTGAATTCAACAAGACGGAGCTCCTGCTCATTACAAGCGGGAAGTTCGGGAATTTTTAAACGATCGTTACCCACAAAAATGGATCAGTAGGGATGGATTTATTCAGTGGCCCCTTCGATAATGTGACTTAACACTTTTAGACTTCTTTTTGTGGGACTACATTAAAGATCGTGTTTATGTGAATCCTCCTACAACACCAGTAGATACGGGATGCGTGCAGGACAATAACGCCCTCTATGCTAAGGAAAGTGAAGGAAAATATAGTAAAACGACTAAGCATGTGTATTCAAGTGGCCGGGCATATTACGTCAAAATAATTAGTCATCAGATAAGCTAAACTATATTAAAATTATTATTAATGATTTGTTTATGTTTTTGCAATAGCGTAAGTGTATTAAAAACAAAGCTAAAAATTGAAAAATTCAAAATAAATCGAAAACTATTAGAAATAGGTATATGACATACTTAATAAAAGTTGGAGGGTTTTGTAAAATGAGTGCAGTATAAGCATCTATTTGTTGTATGTTAGTTACTTGGATAAAGGACTAAAAATGTGTTCTCGTATTTGCTAAGCCTAGCCCAGCTGATGAGCCGTGATATGGCGAAACGCGTCTTGGAATAGTTCAGCAAATACGAAGAACACTTTTAGTAACTTCTAAAAATACGATTCTTTTCGTTTCATCTTTAGTTGTTATACCAATGCTGCCATCTATGCCTTCGAGCAGTAAGCTCAAGAAAGGTGCGTTTCTGCAATAAGTGCCAGCCATGCTGTGCCGCTCTGCTTGAATAGACTTAGTAAGTCGCCGACAGAGTGCAGTATAAGCATCTATTTGTTATAGTTTTCCGTTAGTTACTTGGATAAAGGACTAAAAATGTGTTCTCGTATTTGCTGAACCTAGCCCAGCTGATGAGCCGTGATACGGCGAAACGCGTCTTGGGATGGTTCAGCAAATACGAAGGACACTTTTGGTAACTTCTTAAAATAGGATTCTTTTCGTTTCATTTTTAGTTGTTATACCAATGCTGCCATCTATGCCTTCGAGCAGTAAGCTCAAGAAAGGTGCGTTTCTGCAATAAGTGCCAGCCGTGCTGTGTCGCTCTGCTTGAATAGACTTAGTAAGTCGCCGACAGAGTGCAGTATAAGCATCTATTTATTATAGTTTTCCGTTAGTTAATTGTTGAAGGGTTTTTATTTTCAAAACTAGAGAAATTACATTGTTTCAAATTTTAGTAAGCAATTTGCGACCAAAAAATGTATGTTTAATTATTTACAAAAAAAAGTCTATTAGAAAAATTTTAAAAACCTCTAGACATTTTGTAAAAAAAGTAGTTATTAATATTTAATAAAAAAAGTTTAAAAATTGGCTGAGTAATATTGCAGACAGTGTCTGAAAACCTGTAGTGGTTCCAATCCTACGCCAGGTCACGTTTAATGCTTTAAACTTTATAATGGAATGGAACTTGGTATTATTAATTCCGTCAAATTCTCATTCCTGTAAACATTTTCTTCGTGCTCTTTTTTTTTACAGCGTTGTAAGATGGAGCTTTTTTAAATATTATTTTAATTCTGGGGAAAAAAGCGTATTTAAATAGGTTCTTTTAAAATTCTTTAAAAGCTTTTTAAATTTAAAAACAGGTTAGTTCAAGTTATCAAGATTATTATGGTTATAGAATACTATTTTTTATAGAAATATTAACGAGTTTGATGTTATACAAGAAGACACAAGAGTAGCGTTTTTACTATTAAGTTTCGCACATCTTGTGGAGAAGCTGTGCAGTTTCTTATTCCTGTATTTTTTGTTCTATATTAATATGGTATAAAAAATTCAGCAAAAATCTTGTGAACTTGAAATCTTGCTATACTGTAGTTTTTGAATTTCTAGTCTAACGCGTAGAGCTAGTTGTGGTTTACAAGCGTTTAAAGATTAAAATATGGTAGGATGAGTTCCGTTAAATTAGCTGAATCTTTGGTATAAAATGGTTCTTAACTTTTGGGCAAAAATGATTATTGACAGCAGCCGCCTATAGAGCTATTACTGCTATAGATTTACATATCTGATATATGGATAGAAAAGACACAATTCTAATGACTTATAGGACAACAACAGCTAGAAAGTTTTTTTGTGTCGATTGTAACTCTTGCTAAGAAGGAAAGCTACTTGGCCAGACTCCCTTTTCCATATTCTTAAAATACTTTTTATGGGAATGCCTGTTTTTTTTGAAAATTTGTTTTTGCTGCCCAAAAACAATAATAAAATGAAAAAAAAACCGTTAGGCTTTAAAGCAGACATATTGAAACGTTATCTACTATCCAATGTCTTCACTAGGTCTTCAGAATTCAAGTGTTAATACGGAATTTTTGTTCCTCCTTGTATAACAATACATTCATCAATATTTGTTGAAAACTAAAACCGTCATTTTAATCTCGATGAGTATGTTCACGTTGTGGCTATTAATTATATTGGTGATCCTATTTGGATTGATATTTTCAAAGATAAGCATAAACATTTAAAACACATACAAAATAATAGTGTTCTGCTCTATTATTACACATGAAAGACAAAAATTACACTGTCAGAATTTTGATTTAGGTATTTATGGATCTTGATGAGCAACTGCGTAAAGTTTGCGCTTTCTTTTAGGCCTTAAATAATCATTGAAAAAAATACTCTGTAATTTCATTGTTCATATCTTAGCGTCCCTAGATCATCAAAAATAGAATTCCTATATTTTATGCTCATAGCTACGTACTGAAGGCAAATCTCTAAAGCACCACAGGACGACGCATGTGCGGAAAAGGTGGTCTTGAATCGCTGTAAATTGTACTCGGTGGAAAACACAGCCCTGGGCAAATCATTCCATAAAGATGAGGTTCTCCAAATAAAAGACTACTTGAAAGGGGTTGTACGAGAAGTGACGGGCTGAACTTCATACAGATGTCAATTATTAGGACGACGCGTATTTCTAATATGCACGCCTTTGAAAGGAATTAAGACGCCAATCTTTCTTCGATGTTCCAAGGACTCAAGGTTTCTGATGAGTTTTGGGTCTCCAATCAGGCGAATGGCTCTCTTCTGAATATAATTCAACAAATGCAGTCTATTTGGAAGCGGAGCCAAACATAGGAGCAATATTCCATCGAGGGTCGACAGCAACAGTTGTTGTGAAGTGTAAAGCTTTCCAGTTCGAAATAATATTCCCAGCTTAGATCACAAAGATTATACTTCCCAATTTCTGTATACATGTCGATCTGTTTATCTGTTTTTTGCCGCAATAACTTCCAAACAAACTGAATTATTAAATTTCATAAACGTCGGGACTGGCAGGATCAATAAACCTAATGAAGTTTCCAAAGTATCAGAAGAATTTTCCCTTGTTTTTGGGTGGGATAAAATAATAATTAGGTTGAAGAGTCAGTTACAGGGGGTAGCTTTGAACATATCACAATATCTAGTAGTCTGATATTCATTTTATTTTCGTTCTATCCAATCTTAATTAACACTACATATAGATACAACTAAAATGTGAATGTTCTCAAAGAATAAAAGTTTAATAGCTTTGATTGAATTTTTCATGGTTTTTGGTTGCAGGAAATGCCAACAGTAAAAAAAATTTAAATTAAATATACAATAGATATAAAAGTTTCGGAGGAGGTAACTTCGAATATGTCGTATATATGTTAGTTTTAGGCACTGATACCTCAGAATTTCCAGCTGAAATATTAAAAGTCGCCACATAGAGAAGGACAATGTTCAGAATGAAATTCTGATTTAAATAATATCTAATAATAATTTATCAATCACATGAGAAATTTTTAGTTGCTCATATAGTTCTTTTTTTATAAAACTCTTGATATTTTAAATAAAAAGTTATTTATAAAACTCTAACCAACATGGATATTTCTATGCATTCAATTAACCCTATCTTTACTTCCTATAAAAATGACAATAATAAAAGTTCATTAAAAATGCATATATTTGATGTCTTAAATAGTATTCAGTCTTCCCATCTCAGAGACGTTTTTCATGCTCAACTTTGTTTATGATATATACCCTATTTTTATTAATGATAACCAGATGTAATAATTCAATTAAGATAATCTTTATTGTAAGAAAATCAAACCAAATTTATTTTACGACTTACATTTGCCAGGAAAGTCTTCGCTACATCATTTTACCCTAATTGAAACAATATGTATTAATCAATGGCAATGATGGTTTGCAGATTTACCTTTAATAATTTCCAAAATATTCTTTTAGTTTTTTTTATTATTTCAAATCTCCCAAATTTAAACTTCACAATGATAAGATTGTTATAAAAAAGAATAAAACTTAAAAATGTGGAATATTAATTTTTATCTCATTATCTATCAAAAAAAGCTGGCAGAGAAGATTAATGTCTTACAGCATATGGAGCGGACGTTCTTATTATAAAATTTTAATTAAGAAAGGAATAAAAGCTTGTGGTAGCTTTTTATATCCGATAGAAAACTACGTCCATAATCAGAGTAAAATTGATTACAGAAAATAGTTTTCTTATAGGCAAGTTCCTTTTAAATTTCCGTTTATTTATTTATCTATTTTTTGCTCAAAATTAAAGTAAACTATTCACAAAACGACTACAAAGCCTGCTAACGACAGATCCATTTTTCCCTAATGGTGAAGAAAACTTACTTATGCATTTCAGCAAAGTAATCTAAGATATGCGGATGATACTGTTATACTTGCAACGTCAATACAAGAATCAATTATGGAGCGCCTTAAAATCACTAGCAAAAACTATGGATTGACAATTAATAGAGCGAAGACCAAAGTAGTGATTATTGGTCGTAATGCAGATCTGTCACACATAAATGAAATTGCTGGTTTCACTGTTGTAGTACATTTAAACTATTTGGGAACCGTCAACTAACAATGGTGGCTGTGAAGCGAAAGTAAGAAGACGTTCAGCTGTGGCTAGAAACTTGACGATCAAACTCACTGAGGTCTGGAAAGATCCAGCTGCCAAAAAAAAACAAGTTAAGATTGCTATCGATCCTTATATTCCCCATAACTTACACATCGGAAACATGACCAATTAAACAAGCTGACAAAAGACGAATCAATACGTTTAAGATGTGGGTATATCGAAGAATCCTCAGTTTATCATATATCGAAAACCGTACTAATGTATCTTTTCTTGAAGAGCTTAGTATAAATGACCGACTTTCAAATAGAATTAATAGACAGTACCTGAAATATATTGGTCACATTATGAAGAAAGTAGATGTCATGGAAAAGCTTGTAGTAACGAAGAAAGTAGAAGATCAAGAAGACGGTCTCCAACAAGATGGTCCGGCTAAGTAAGATCTCTTCTTGGTATGGGTATGCATGAGCCAAGTAAAGTCGTGTCGGATCGAGATGCCTGGAGAATGACTGTTGAGACAGCCGCTGTATAGTATCACCGATATTCCTATCGGGTGAAAGGATTGAGAGTGAGAAAGATTCAAGCAATAGTCTTTAAAGGGTATATTATACAAATTGGTGATAGTAGTTAAAACAATAAATTCATCTAGTCTTCAGAAAGGCAATGACAAACCACCCGTAGTATCCTGCCTAGTAAAGTAGTAGTAACAGGTACTTTGGACGTTCGGAGCCGGCATTAAACTGTAGGTTTCCTTTGTTGTGAAACACTTAAAAAAAGCACCAATCTCAGGCAAAGGCGAGAAGGAGACAAGCAATCATGTTAAGAGTCTATGTACCCAGATGGTAAAATTGAATATAAAATTGACTTAAGTGCTGCTAATATAAAAAAGTACTAGAGTTATAAAAGTTTAGTGATATTTTATATTATGAAACTGCGGTCAACTGAGTAACAAAAATATATTTACAAGCAATAATGTACGCTTTTTAAAAATTTTATAGAATCTACGTATTATTGATAAGTGTGATTGGGTTGTGTGTTGATAAAAATTATGAGACGACCGAAACAGTGAGTTTAAAATGTCTTTTAGTTTCAGATTTAAGTTGATTTACTTTCGGAAGTGTTCATGCATGTTGATTCCTGCCAGGTCTTAAATATGTTTTGATTCTAATTTGAAAATATCTGCCAGTTAATAATACATATTCAACAGAAAGAACGCCACACGACAACAAGCGAATTTCGTTTTTATACAAACTATTTGATTTTTCCTTCAGTCAAAAGGAGTGTAGACCGAATTATAACAAATTTAATATTATTTCTAATTTCGCCATTGTTGTACTTATAATTGCGAATAATATTTATAGGAGAAGTAAAGACAAAGCGAAGGAACACACAACAACGATGACTGAACCTAAATCTCTATACTTTTAGACTTTGACCAGAAGCCATTTCTTGCACTCATGTAATATATAATATCCTTGCCTTTTCGTTGTATTCTTTACACATTGGGGTTAAGGAAATCCGTTGGAAAATACTATTGAGAGCTAATTTATTAATTAATTTTTTTTTTGTTCGGTTTTTATAGTAAATTTTATTTCTGGATGAATACTGCTTAAAGATCATTCAACCAATGTATTTCAGGCAAACTGATATCAAAATGTTTTTTCTTAAGGTTAAGTACAGAGGACAGAAATTTATTTTTAAAATCATTCATTAAGATCTGCTTAATTAATGATGAGAGGAAAGAGCCCATTGTAAGATCATCAGGATCTTTCTTAAATTTGTAGAGAGTCTATATATTTTTAATTCCCTTGCTAGATAGATAGATAGATAGATAGATAGATAGATATTTACTAATGGCGCGTCGACATCGTAGGTCATTTGGCGCCTTAACTAAAAGGTTGTATTAAGTTGTTTTTTTTTTATATATATTTGATCTTTTATATGGAGTTTAATAGATCTATTTCTTTCAGAAATTCCAATAGATTTTTTATAGTTTCATATTCAGGCTTTAGGATCTGGTGAAGAGATAGGGGGAGGTGGTGTTTTTCCCTTTGAGGGAGGTAGTGGATTGCTGTGAGTATATGTTTAGTAGTTAGAAGAGAAGAACAAATATTACAGGTGGGGGGAGGATCCCTTTTGAGGAGGTGGGAGTGAGTTAGATGGGTGTGACCGATGGCCATTCTCCTCCATATAACGTTCTCTCTTCTAGTTAGTTCATCAATGTGATAAGGAGGAAATATTGTAGGTTTTATCTCACTGAGTTTATTCTGTCCATCCATAAGATCCCAATCTAATTGGAACAAATTCATTATTATTTTGTTTATATGTTTGTTAAAATCGAGCGGGGAGCTATTTGAAATGATTGGAGTGCCCGATAATATTGCTTCCTTGGCCTGTCGGTCTGCCATTTCATTTCCCTTAATGTTCATATGGCTTGGGACCCATAGGAAGGCGATTTCTATGTTTTTGATAACACATATCTGAATTAGATTAATAATATCCAATCCAAAAAATTGTTTGATTTGATGGCCTTTATTGAACTTAATGAATCTGTTATTATTAAATACTTATTGGCTAGCTTGGAGGTAACTGCAAGTCTCAATGCTTCTCTGATGGCCAAAAGTTCAGCAGAGAATACCGAAGCGAACATTGGTAATTTATATTTTTTAACTGCGATGCTTCCAATTACTGCCGCCCCAACTCCCGCTTGAGATTTAGAGCCGTCCGTGTATAGATGATGGTAGTCGCTGTATTTTTGAGAGACTAAAGAAGAGAAAGAGGCCCTTGTTAGGGTAGGAGGGGAGTTGTTTTTATCTATGTTTGTTAGGGATAAATCTATCAAAGGGCACTTAGCTGTCCAAGGAGGAAGGAGAGGGACATTTGAACAATCCTTTGTGTCAACAAATAGGTTATGCTGCATTAGGAACGACTTTATTTTAGATTGGATGGTGCCTGGATGAGGGAGGAAGTTGTTTAATCTATTTAATTTGAGGGGAATTTTGAGGTGAGGCTTGAACATGGCGGAAGAGTAGAAATGCATAAGGGACTTCAACCTTGTAAGGGCTAACGAGGGAGTTGAGGATATGCACTGCACACTCCCTTGCTAGAGGGTAGTATTGTATTGGTAAGTAAATACCCATTTCTTCACTTTTTAGAGTCCTCAGGTCACGAAAAAACACAAATTTTTATTTTTGTCTGACCCCTTTGCTATATTTTTGTTTGTCTCTCAAATGAAATAAATTTTTTCGTTTGGTACATATATGATATTCAAGTAACAAGACCTATAGTTTTTAAACAACACCACTTAAAAAAAAACTGAAAGGGATGGCGGTCGTTAAGTAATGTACAGTTTCAACAGTATTCTGGGTTTTGGTTGAGGTAATGGATACATACAATCAATATAGAAGCTGAGGATTACAATATTTTATTTAGGTTTTTTTAGTGTGAGAAAATCACATTCAGTGTTTATTGTAGAACAGTGGGTTTGCGATGAAAGTAAATCGCTTTCTTTCCTTACTAAAGGAAAATATTCTATTCGAGAAAAAATCACCCTCTGATATTTTTGCTTTTCTTTACGTTTAAGATCTTCTAATTCACAAAACACATAGTCATTCGTTTCCGTCGGTCTGTCGGCTGTTGGAACGATAATTCGCAAACGGAATCGGATATTAATGTCAATTCTGGTACACATATAATGCTTAAAGAGAGAATAGTTTTTGAGCGATATCACTTTAGGGGAAGAGGCTGAATGATTTTAATAGTGTCATGGTAATTTCGTCTATTTTTTTTGTTGAGATAATAAACAAATTTTATACAGGATTAGTTATAGTAAACCATATGAAGGGTTAAAGAAGGTTACACAGATTTCTTTTTATATAACTTGTTATTTGTCCTTTTCATGGTTCTCAAGAGACAAGGTGTCTGAAAATTACATTTTATTTCTATTGTTTTCAATTTTAATAGGAGAAAATAGTAAATGACGTGAAACTAGCTATATATTGAGCAGTTTCTATAGTATTATGAGATTTCTTTTAGTTGTCATAATTTTTAAACTTATTATTTAAGCATATGCGGGATTAAAAGGATAGAGGAGCAGGTCAGCGAGGTTGCTTTGTATATGCATATATTATATTATCAAGGTTTTTGACTCGAGGGATTTGAAACTGTTTTTTCTTTACTTTCAATGTTAACATTGGAAAGACGTTAGAATAACCGAGCACGTTAACTATTATACAGTTTCAATAGTATTATCAGAATTTTTTCCTAGTTTTCCGTTGAAATACGGGACAAGTTTTTATGTATAATTATTTAGAGCAAATTTTATAAATTATTTATGGATGGAAAGGAAAGTTAGAAGGATGTAGTGATATTTATCGCATTATTGATCTTTTTAATGATTCCTGGTGGCAAGGCATCTAAACACTTTTTATCATTTATACTGTTAACAGAGAAAGAGTTTCATGGGCGGAGTTTGCATAAGTTTGAAGCATAACTATATAATATGGAACAGCAAGACACATAAAGGTTTAAAATGGTGAGAGTAGTGATTAGAAGAATGCCTTCATATATATATATATAAAATATATATATATATATATATATATATATATATATATATATATATATATATATATATATATATATATATATTATATATATATATATATATATATATATATATATATATATATATATATATATATATATATATTTATATATATATATATATATATATATATATATATATATATATATATATATATATATATATATATTATTTATACGCCCTTTTCAAAGTTCTTGGAGTTAAGGAATCTGTAAAGTTTAGAATGAGGGGGGGGAGTAGAAGTGTTGAAAATCGTTATATATCGTTTAGTTTCAATGATATTATGAGAATTTCTACTAGTTTTTGGTTCCAATACTGTACACGATTTTAGTATACTCGTAATTATTTATAATCAAAGATATATAGAGTTAAGGAAGTGGCAATATTAAAATTATATTGTTATATAATTTATTTTTTCAACCTTCAACCTCCGTTGCTGCAGCATATTTTATTAATATCTCTCTATAAACAACATATTATGTAAAATACCTAATTTTAGTAATTGTCATCAAGTTTAGTGATTATTTTAGACTTCGTGTTTGCGAGAAAATGAGTGGGCAAATCACATTAACATTTTTTTTTTTATTTGAAAACAAAGGTACTTGTTTTTCGGTTATTCTTGAAGAAATTTTCAATAAATTGCAACATGTGGACTTCGTGATTTTCATATGTCGTGAACAAGAGTTTCAACATCGAACGACAAAAGAATTAAGTTGTTTCTTGATGCTTTTTGACTTTACTATTCCATGTAATAAAAAAATTGTTACGATATTCCCCAATCATCCATTTAAAGTGTCTACTAATCACAGCATTCAGTTTTTGTGTGACTTGTATGACTATTCGAACATTGGTAAATTAGAATATGAATCACGATTCCAACAGTATATTAGCAGTATATGATCAATTATAAAACTGTACAAAAAATCTTAACGAACTTAACAAAATTCGCTCGTGCTAGGCTAAACACATTGCAAATTATTTTCTTTTTTTAATCAACTATGGAGAGAGAAATGCGTAGAAAAATTTTATCAATCAATCAGAATAAATATGACGAGAAATAATATTTTCCATTTACATTTAGAAAATATTTTCTATTAAATTTCTCCAATTATATCCATTTATTAGTAAACAAGTTCAAAATGTTTTAATTGGGTCAATTTAAAAAACTGAAACAGAACGATTAATTGACGAACAGATAAACAAATATTTTTATTAATGTATTTTTGATTTGAAAAATATTCTCCAATTTTTATTCTGTTTTATTTTTTTATCGTATCAAATAATATTTGTTAATATTTTATTTTACATATTTGTTTGAATAAAATAAATTTCCGAATATACTATCAATATTTCAAAAAGATTATTTCAATTCTATATATTGCACGAATATTTTTTTTTATTTAAAAATTTGAAAAAGTCATTTGCCCAAAGCTTCCTTGCACTTAGAAGGTATCAAGTCAATATGCATTTTGTTGAGGTCATATAATATTTTTGTTAAAAATAACGAAAAACATAACATAATTTTGAGATTCCTCGTTTCCAAGATACAAAGGATTTATACCACGATATATTCAAAATAACTTTCTAATCGTCTACCCCATCACTTTATCCCCTTAGATGTATAATTTTAAATAATATTACTTATAGTTTGCTCATTTCCACAACCGAAAACCAGAAAAAATTATAATGAGAGTGTTGAAAATTTACAAGATTTGTCCATTTTCACCCCCTTCACGCCCTTCCTCTATAGCGAATTTGCTTAAATATTACAGGTTCCTTTTCTAGTTTAAGTATTATATGTATACCCAATTTAAGGCAGTTTTTTTTGACTTTTTCAATACTTGCCTTAGCCAGGGAAGTAGTAATAATATTTTCCACATTTCCGAAAATAAAGAGAGTAAAAACATAACAATAAATAAATTTAATAATTCCAATATTACTATAATTGGAGATACCATGTCAAACTGACATTTTTATTAGATAGCAATTGATCAAACGAAAAACAATTTTTTCTCAGGGTATTTAAAATAGTGTGTCACCAACATTTTAGATTTAGTGACTTACGGGATTGTGACACACACATTAGTAATATTATTTGGTTTGGAATAGATAATTTGAAATTTTCATTTCATTGCACGAAACAAACGTAAAGTAGATGATATTCTAAAAATAAATATAATTTGTTTTTTTGAGCTATTACGACTTATATTTCCAAGTTGTATAGATTTAAATAAATTATATGTGCATATGAAATATGCTTAAATTCCCGTAGGGACAAAACCCCAAGGGTGTGAAATTGGAGTAACTTTCTTATGTTTCGACTACGATTTCACGAGCCATCTTCAGGGCCTCCTACAATCGAGAGCGTACAGTTCAAACATATTTTCTTCGATCACAACTGATAAGTCAACCATTGTCATTTTAATAGAATAACTATTGATTTATGATCGGCATTTTTTACGGTTTTCTATTTCCCTTGACAAGGATAAGAATTGTATTCCTGTAAAAATCGCATTGCGATTTGGTTATATTTCTTCATGTTTCTGAGTCCATACTACAAGAATATCTCTATTATGAAAAGCATAGTTTAAAAATTCCGTCGCTCTGCCTATATAACGCTGTGGCCTGCGTGAGCATCTTAACGCGAGCGAGGCAGGCGGCGCAGCATGAGCGACAAGATCAAAACAATAGATTAACGAGGTTGGATTGATAAATCTGGTAGATTTCTAGGAAATAGCAGGAAATTGGTTTGAGCGGCATAACTGTTGGTAAGTTTTGATTCTTGTAACGGCTGTGTTCAAAGTTTCAAATAGTGTAGACTGTAGAAGGAACGTAGATCCACCATTATACCTCGGATGATGGCAGTCAAGAGAGTGGGTTAGCGAAGATAAAGCTGCACAGAAAAAAGCGAACAGTTATATCTGCGACAAAACTAATGGCCAGTGTTTTGTGGGATGCAGGGTATCATGATTGACTATTTGGAAAAAAGTGAAATAGTGACTCGCTCTTATTAGGTAACCTTAATGGACCGTCTGCTTAGTGAGTTAAAGCAGAAGCTACCAAGATTTCCTCGCAAAGGAGTGCTTCTCCACCAGGAAAATGCGCTTGGTCACACATCGGTCGTTGCAATGGCAGAAGTACACAACCTGGGCTTCGAAGTATTTCCCTACTGACCCTAGTCCCCAGGGTTAGTCTCAAGTGAGCGTTTTGATTCCTAACCCCAAAAATCGGCTTGGAGGAAAAATTTTTGTCGAATGGAGCAGTTGTCTATGGTGCAAACGAATAGTGTGCACAGTTAAAAGCAATTTTTTTTATGAGGGAATAAAAAAATGGAATCTCCTTGGATCAAATATATTGAACTCAATGGAGATTATGTTGAGAAATAAATTTTCGTTTTCGTAAAAAAATGTTGTTTAACTTTTCAATCCACCCTTACATATGGTGTTCTATATAGAAGCGGCACGCATCCAGCGCGATGCAGACCATCAGGTCCTAATTGAATTTAGCAAAAGTTACAACCTGTCACAAGAAAATGGAGTTTAGAATACAGAGACATTAATCAGAGCAATAACAATTTGTAAAATTTTCTGGAATTTGGGCCATTACAACTATCTTTATTGTTTACTAGTTGCTAGAGAATAGATATAGATATATATATATATATATATATATATATATATATATATATATATATATATATATATATATATATATATATATTGCGACGGATTTCGAGTAATAAGTAAGACTACAGATTATAACAAAAGTTTCCAGATTAATATTACCTGTGCCCATATCTGTGTGAAAGTTATTTTACCTAGTTATTCTATAGTGCTGCAGTTTGCACATATCATAATATAGTTTCATACTATTTCATATACATGTTCTAAAGTAAATTTGTTTTTATTTATACATATTTAGTGCCCCATCCTATATGCTAGAGTAGCATTTATAACTTCAAAATGTAGTACTTCTATATTGTTTGTACATATTTTTGAAATATATTCAATAACAAGACAAAAGGAACGTAATTTTTTTAAGATTTGTTTAAAAGAAATTCTGTCAAAACTCGAAAAATCAAGGCAAATTTTTTGTTTTCTTTTGTCAACTCAGTTTTTAACTTTTTTCTATAAATATATGGTGGTCTCACTGATTAGCCATTAAGCAGTATTTAGAACAATAAAATAAATAGAATAACGCAACAATGTGCATATTTTATAAAATAAAAATAATATAATATAAAGTTTTATTTAACAAAGAACGTGTTATTTTATAAATTTTTAATGAACGATAATGTTTAAATACGAGTCGCTTCAGCACCATATTATCTGCCTTTGATATTATATACTAAGCGTTTGTTAACTTATACAGTGTATTTTTTAAATTAAAGCATTATATTTGCCTGGTTAGAGCTTACACTAAATAGTTAGTTCACCAAATATATTCTATATAAAAGTTTTCAAAGAATTGTTTTAAAAACGTCACCATAAAATTATACAATGGCAAAACAGGGTGTATAAAAATATCATTTTTTTAAATACCGTTATCATGCCAGCACCATGGTATCACTGTCGTATTCTTCTATTGACAAAAGATCGATACGAATTCCTTTACAACCTTATGTTGTACTCTACGTGGACGTGTGTTGCTAATGACACAAATGACAGTTAAAGCGATAAAGTCAGACCAATACATTAATTTTTTTTTATTGTTCTAGCACACGTGCTGCAGGGAAGTCCCTAAAGCTCTCCAGGAGCGGCAGGTGTGCGGAATGTTCTACTTATTTTATCTCTTGGGACACAACTAGAGCTACACCATCATAACAACATATTTTAATGTATTACGTTTTAATGTGTTGTTCTGACTTCATCGCTTAGTCACGTCGCTTACGTCACTCACGTACAACACAGCGTTTTAGTGTAGTTTTGTCTTTTTCTATTACCTTTCTATTTTCCCTGTTTAATCAAAAACATAAAGAAGTCTAAAATAGTGCCAACTGATACCGCACTGTTGGAATTTGTTATTTAAGAAAGAAATGTAAACCAATCTGAAATGAAACTCTTTAGCGATATCGAGTATTTTAAAGTTTAATGATCTAATGAAATAGCAAGTAAACTAAAACTTTATCATGGGCTTAGTTACTTTTATAAGACTATATTTGTTTAAATGAGTGATTATAGTGAGTACTGTAACCTGTTAGGAAGTAAAAAACATCTTAGGGCCACCAAATGTTTTGTTGCGTACAAATGTTTACAGTTAAGGGAAAATTTTGAGCAAAAGGAACATTCTGAGTTACTCTCCAGGCTATAATTCGGTTTTTATATTATCCTCACTGGTTTCCGAAATTATATTTTTAAATTTATTTATTTATTTTTAACTTATCTTTTTGTGTATCATTACACCTTTTCTAGAACTTCTTTTTATTTTATACATCTTCTTCTTTTCCCTCCTTTTTGGAGCAGCGACTATTCTATTTAATACCCAGACATTTATGTTATCTATTTTGCATGTCTGTTTAATGTTGTTACTCTTCTTCTTACCCAATAGGGACTTTCACGCCATTATATGCCCTATTTTAGTTTATATGGTTTCGAACATTTGTTTTGCTTTTAATGTTTAGGTTCGGATTTCGGCTGTATAGGTCAATATAGGTCCATTAGTAGTCTTGTATATTCAAAATTTCGTTCCAATTTTTAGATGGGTCATAAAATTGCATCGTTCAAGTTGTGATTTGCATTTACGCTTTGTTTCTCACTTCTATATCGATGTCCCTAAAACTTGATACGTCTGTGCTGAGATATTTAAAACTCATTTTTTGTTATGCAACTTTTCTATCAACAATGTAACAGTGCTTTAGATTTTATCATGTACTTTATTTTTGCGGCATTCCAGGTTTTCTCTTTGTTAAATTGTAAACCTCTGGAGATGGTCTTCGTTCTCTCGACCACAAGACATGGACCTCATAGCATAGTATTTTTAGTGTTCCGTACGGAACACTTATGAGATCACTTCGGCGTCTGTCTGACTGCCTGTCCATCTGTCTGTCACACCCGATTTTCTCCGAAACTATTTAACGTAGAAAGTTAAAATATAGTACTAATATAGGAATTGATTGTCCCATCAGAGCAGTGTAGTTTTAAAAGTTAAATTTTGACTTAAAGTGTGAAAACACGAGTTCAAATATATATATATATATATATATATATATATATATATATATATATATATATATATATATATATATATATATATATAACATTATTTTTAAAAACGCTGTTCCCCTTATCTCGAAAAGTACTGATCAAAAAATTTTGAAAAAATTCTGGCATATTCTCCACAGGGTGTAGATTGAACTAAAATTATCACGAGGGCATTACCTTTAATAATTTATCTGGCATATAAAAAAACGAAAATTTCAAGTTCGTCAGTTTTCAACAAATATCGGAAACAAACTTTGTTGAAAACTCATTTGGGAAATGTTTTGTCAAGTCAGTGATCATTTTATACCTCCGTAACAAAAAATTTTATTTTAAAAGCAATCAATGTACGGAACACTAGCTGCGCAAGTCTGGCTTGCACTTGGCCGGTTATTTATTTCTTTATCTCTCGTTTTATAACTGTTTAGTTTACCAACGTATTTATTTATTTTCTACATAATATCTCTGAAAAATAGCCAGCGAAATGATTCTCCGTGGCGAATTCTCTTTATAACAGCACTGGCTCTCTGACATAGTTATTTATTGTATTTACCATGTATGTTTTGGTTTCAATAGTGCTCTTAACATAAAATTTAACAGAAATAATATGCTAGTAAAAAATTTAATTATTATTTTCTTTTCTCTGAGTTTGATTTTAAATATTCTAATGATATATATTCTAGCAATAGACATCGATCACACCACGTCTGGACCATAAAGTTCAATCTTCCAGAAGAAAGAAACCAATTATAAGATAAACTAGAAAACCATTATTAGTAAGTTGTTAGTCTAACGAAATAATTTCTCATTTTATATTGAATTCTTATATTGTTCTAGACATTCTAATTGGAGGACAGTGAAAACAAATTTTTATTTAATAATATTTCTCTGGGATTTTCTTTAAACTGCTTTTAAAATGTAATTTAAAATCCACTAAAATTAATATTTTTGAGATACTAGATTAACAACAATATAAAGGTTTTCGATAGTTAAGATTTGATTTTATTGAACTACAATATTGGCAATTCTGTGTATGAACATGGCTGTTAAGATGGAAATAGGCCTGATGTGAACATACGATGTTGGCAAGTTTCAAAACATAATTAACACATTTAAACTTCTGAGCAGTATCACTGGGGTTGAATTCTGGCACAAACTACACCTTGTAGAGGTGGAGACGTACATTTTGACGAAAAATGCGTCTGGAAACATTTGCGGCACTTGATCGTTCGCATATTCTAAGTCGAAAGTTTCCCAAAACTAGTTTATTTCAACTTCTATATCCATTTTCCATCAATCAGTTATTCTGGCGTACCAAAAGTACACTCTGTCCCGATGAAATGCTTCATAGCAAGAGTCAAACTATGTTTCTGGACCCTCGCTTTACTCATGTTGCCAGTTGCGTTCATGCAATAAGCCAAACAAATTTGAATTTCCATATGGGTCACCTTGTACTGGTGTGTTGATATTTAAGAAAGACATCATCCAATATTGCGAATATGCAGTCAAATATGCCTAAAATTTTCTTCAAACCAGCATTGTAGTGAAGTTAGATACTAGGAGAGCTCTTAACGGTAATAGAATACCTGCCATAATATTTCCTTCCCGCTAAAAATACGTTAGAATTCGGCTAATCTTCATAAAAGACAAAAATACCTTACCAAACAACTACCGATCAATCAAATTGCTTTCAATAATATAGAAAGTTATCAGGTTTACAATATTTGAAAATATTTATTATTATTATTTTTTTTTTTTTGGCGACCATGAATATGGCTATAGTAAGCAAAAATCAACACGAAATCTTATAATTTATGTGACACATATTTAAAACAACGTAACTGAATTCTTGGAAAATTTGGAACAGTTGTACTTTATACATAAACAGCATTAAACTGTGTTTGGTATAACGGATTGCTTGCTAAGCTACTCTCTTATGGAACGTCTGTTTTGGTTATGGTCTCGTGTTTCCTTACGAGTAACGCTTGACTAATTTCTTTCTAATATCTTTACTACTAACACAAAGGCTTCTGTCTCTTACTCTCTTTTTTCTTTTCATTAATAGTCCGTTGAAACAGAACAACAATCAAATCTACAACTTTTCGAATGCTCGAATATTAGTTACCCATGCAAATATCCACAGGTACAGGAAAAACTTGTTCAATTTAACAAAGACCTGAAACAAATTCTGCCTTGAGATGACAGTAACCAAGTAGCATTTAACTGTACAAATTCCCGGGCTGCAGTTAACGTTGGAGAAGCGACATAGTTATTATTCAACAGCTTTCACCACTACATCAAACACTTTATTTTTTCTTCTCCCATGCATTTCACTAATAATGTTACCATCATGATGATGGTTGGCAGTTAATCGAATGACTCTATCATGGTTAACGAAACGCACACCAACAGCAAAAATAAAGTATTTTGTATACTGGTCATAACTGTTGTGTAGTGTCATTACGCCAAAAAATTCAAAATTTCAACGTAGTCGACATAGTTATGTTGGGATATTCCATTGTTATGGCATCATTACTAAGATTGCTGGGCGCTAATTTAAGAGCTAATATGCCTTCATGGTTATATTGCAGCATCTCAAAACCTAGCACTAGCGTTCCGTTCTAGAAAGCTCTATACTCTGCAATAACTTTTAATCCCGTACAAAGCTCAGATTCGACCAATAATGAAATACTGCTCCCATATTTGAGGTTCTGCTACCAAACTTGCGCTGTATTAATTTGATTCTATTTACAGGAGAACTATTTGCTTAATTTGAGATTGTTGAGCCACCAGCCCTTGTAATGATTATGTTGCATGTATAGAAGCTTCTCAAAACCAGGCAGTAGCTTCCATTCTAGAGAATTCTATACTCTGGAACAACTTTTAATCCCGTACAAAGCTCAGATTCGACCAATGATGAAATACTGCTCCCATATTTGAGGTTCTGTTACCACTGTATTGGATGGATTCTATTCAGAGGAGAACAATTTGCTTGATTTGAAATTGTTAACTCACCAGGCCTTGTAATGATTATGTTGCATGTACAGAAGCTTCTCAAAAGCTGACAATATTATTCCGTTCTAGAGAGTTCTATACTCTGAAACTTTTAATCCTGTACAAAGCTCAGATTCGACCGATGATGAAATACTGATCCCATATTTGAGGTTCTAGTACTAAACATGAGTTGTATTTGTTGGATTCTATTCAGAGGAGAACTATTTGCTTAATTTGAGATTGTGCAGCAACATTGATTCCTCAAAACATCGACGAACAGTTTTTGACTTAACATTTTCCTGATTCCTTCCAGAGTGTTGCATACACGAAATACACGTCATGTTAATACATTACATCCGTATGAGATTCAGCTCGCTACTCTGCATATGACTTTTTTTGTAGGGGAAAGTAATTCTTTTGAAATAAATGGCTTAGGGCTGTGTTTTCCATAGAGTACAATTTGTAATGGTTTAAGGCCAACGTAAATCACTTTTTCCGCACATGTCGTTCTCCTGTAGCACTTTGGTAATTTCTACGCAGCACTTATGCCCTGCTACAAAAAAAAATCATCAGTAAATATCAATTTGATCCTCGGCCCCAGCTTTATTGTGTGATCCTATATAATATAAAACATTTATTAATTATAAATCAAAATAAAATAAAGCTTAGTCCTCTGACGAATTTTCATTAAATATCAACCATTCCTGAAATATATCAAATTTTATCAACAACCTATACAAAACAAATATTTGGCTACCCTACATTTCTAAGCATATGTTATTCAAGTCAACTTGGGAACAATTTCAATAATTATCAGATTTTTAAATTTTCAGGTTTCATCTAAACCATATGTACTTTCTACCAAACATTTTTATTGTAAAACCAAGTAATTTTATTACTTTCTATATAAACTAAATCGGACATATGTTTTCCAGAAGAGTAACTTAATTACTTTACTTACTTACCCAGTTCCGTTTAAGACTAAAATCTTGTAATTTTCTGGAAAAATGCTTGTAAGAATTTTATATCTAATTACGAGTATTTCAAATTTTAGTTTTCAAGATAAATTCGTTAGAAAATGTTATCAAGTTATAGTTTATTTTATATTAAAGTTTTTACCTTCTTTACCTTTCTCTCTGTCCTGCATGGTTCTTTTAAAACCGAGTAATTTAATTACGCTATAGATTGGGCATTAGTTTTTAGAACTTGAAGCACATGTTTTCTAGAAGTGTTCCTTTACTATTCGCCAATTTTACTTTGAAGGTATAAGCCCAGAAACTACTAAAATAAATTGATTTTCATATGCGTTATATATCGTACTTGACACATGAGATCCACGCCAAATTATAGAATAAATATTACTTACTAGAAACATTTCCCATTTTTTTTTAACTTATAAAGAAAATTATATTATAAGGGCCCCACTTTATCTATAACACAGGGGAACAGCTGTTTTGGTGTCGAGGTTTTTTGAGCTGATTCTATATCAATTTGATGTCCTGAATTCAAATAACGTATTCATTTGTACCTAGGAGCTCAAATTTTTAAGATATACAATTTTAGAGAAATATAAGTTACATTATTGTAACTCAAATCCGTAAGTGTAGTAAACAAAAGTAGATACGAAATTTTTATTTTAGTTATACAAAATACAATATTATGTCGTACTTACAAACAAAAAAAAAACATTGAAGAACTGAAATAGTCACTCAACACTTGGAAAGCTTCTTTTCCGCGACATTCTTGAATGTTTTTTTAAACAGTCCCTTTTTAAACTCCATCAGTAATCTGCCATCATGTGCATGTCCCATCTTCCTTGGTAGCGGTCCTCCATAACTTTAATATCTTGGTGAAATCTTTCACCTTGTTCCTCACTCATGTCTCCTAAATTTTCTGGAAAACGGTCTAAGTGGCTGTGTAAATAGTGTATTTTAATACTCTTATTGCACCCTAAGGATTTGAAACTATTAAGCATCTTGTTAACCATTTCAACATAGTTTTGAGCTTTATGTTTGCCTAGAAAATTTTCTACAACTGCAACAAATGATGTCCAAGCTTCTCGTTCAACTTGTTTCATTGAATTTATGAAGGCAGGATCCTTAATTAATTGTCTTATTTGTGGGCCGTCAAATATCCCTGCTTTGAGTTTTTCTGTGCTCAACTGATGCATTTTTACCCCTATATATACAAAACAAGACCCATTCTTATCAAGGGCCTTTACAAATTGCTTCATTAAGCCCAACTTTATATGTAACGGAGGAAGTATGATTTTTTCTCTTTCAACCAAAGCGTGGTTAATGACATTCTTTTCCCCAACGTCCATGTTTTCTCTCTGAGGCCAATCTTTTCTAACCCAGTGGTGTGTTTTGTCCCTACTATCCCAGAGGCACAAGAAACACGGATATTTCGTGTAACCACTTTGCTGCCCAAGAAGAAAGTTTACCATTTTTAAGTCTACACAAATCATCCATTGATGTTCGTAATACTTTATCTTCTGCAAGACCAAAGCTATGGTATTATATTCTTCTTTCAGTTTCGTTGAGTGAGCTAGTGGTATTGAACCATATTTATTCCCATTATGTAGGACACATTTTAAACTTCGCTTTGAACTGTCAATAAATAGGCGCCAATCATCTGGAATATATTCAGAAAGTCCCATTTCTTTCATGAGTCCCCTAATTTCGTGACAAAATACAAGATTGTCTTCTTGAGAAAAGAATGGTAGCAGATCTTTTTCTCTTGTACGGTAAAAGGTAATTTTGGTTCCTTGTTCCAGTAAATTTTTGTCGTTCAACCTAGAAGCCAGTACTTCAGAAGCTTTTTTTGATAAATTGAGATCCCTGGTGAGATCATTTAATTCATTTTGATTGAAGCGTTGAGGTACTGATGACGTCCCCTCATAGTCACTGTTAGTTTCATTAGCATCAGAACTTTTATTAGCATCAGAAGAGCGATCAGAGGGAAAATATTCGTCATCAGAGATATGTGGTAGCTGATGAAATGTTGGAATCGGTATTTCATCTGAGTGCGGGATAGGGCGTATTGCCGAGTCTAAATTGGGATAAGTCCACTTACTGCGGTTATTTCGATTGATTCCATTAGTATTTACTAAACAGAAATAACAATCCAAACCATTGGTACGCCGAATTTTAGACATTTTCTTTTCCCGGTAGTCCACTGCCGTAAATGCTCTGTACAAGTTTAACATACGAGATGCGGGGCCCACGTTTTGTCCTGATCACCAAGCTTAACTCCAAAGTATCCAAGATATGCTCGCTTTACAAAGTCAGTAATAGTTTGTCTGTTTTGTTGAAACATGTATTCTCCGCATATATAGCAAAACACATCAGGTTGATTTACACAACTTCTTCTTGAACTGGAACCTGAATTCATTTTAATTCTGTTCAATAACACAAAAACACTCTTTTCTTAACATAAAATAACACGCCGAATTCGATCTACTCTCATTAGTAAGAACGCACAAACTGACGAGACTTACCCGAGTTAGGTGATTAAAAGGGTCAGGTCAGGTACCTGATAGGCAATGGTTCCACTATTTATAGATTTACCTGGAATTTACTCAATTACAGACTGACAATAAAACCATTGTACCTACATTAATGAATATATAATAATTTTAGAACTCTCATAAATTAATATACTGAATAAAAACCACATTGGTAGATAAGTTGATGTATCTAAAAAAGTAGAGCTGATAGAGAAAAACGGATTGCATGTATAGATTTAGCGTCCCAAATATAGTTAAAATCAGCTCTAAAATCCCAGGCACCAAAACAAAAATATTTTTTTGGTGCCCTGTGTAATATATATAAAATGCAACGTCTCTCTGTCTGTCTGTCTGTCTGTCTGTCTGTCCGTTAGTGCGCTTATCAATGGAGAACCACTTATCCGATTTACGTACTTTTTTTTTAAAACATACATATGTTCTCTGGCCAGGTTATAGGCTCTATTTTATTACGATAAGTAGCATAAGGAAAGCAGTGCGTAAAATAGTGAATGAAGTCGGAAAAAAGTTTGCCGCTAGCGCATTCGTTTGCAATACACAGCCTAAACCATTAAATATGGAACAATATTATGTAGCAGAGAATATCTATAATCTATAATCTATAATATATATAAAATGCAACGTCTTTCTGTCTGTCCATTAGGGCGTTTATCACGCGAGAACCATTTATCCGATTTACCTGTCTTTTTTTAAATTCATACATATATTCTTTGGCCAGGTTATATAATAATAATAATAATCTATATCTATAATATATATAAAATGCAACGTGTCTCTGTCTGTCTGTCTGTCCGTTAGTGCGCTTATCCCTCGAGAACCACTTATCCGATTTACGTGATTTTTTAAATTCATACATATGTTCTCTGACCAGGTTATAGATATATATTTTATTACATCTATAATGTATATAAAATGCAACGTATCTCTGTCTGTCTGTCTGTTCGTTAGTGCGCTTATCACTGGAGAACCACTTATCCGATTTTCGTACTTTTTTTTTTAAAACATGTATATGTTCTTCGGCCAGATTATAGGCTATATTTTATTACGATAGATAGTATAAGGAATAAGCAGTGACGATAATAGTTAACGAAATCGGAAAAAAGTTTGCCTGCCTAAACCACTAAATATGGAACAATATCATGTAGCAAAGGATATCTATAATATATATAAAATGCAACGTCTCTCTGTCTGTCCGTTTGTGCGCTTATCACTGGAGAACCACTTATCCGATTTACGTGCTTTTTTTTTAAACATGCTAAACCATTAAATATGGAACAATATCATGGAGCAAAGAATATCTATAATATATATAAAATGCAACGTCTCTCTGTCTGTCCCTTAGTGCGCTTATCACTGGAGAACCACTTATCCGATTTACGTGCTTTTTTTTTAAACATACCTCTGGCCAGGTCATAGGATATATTTTATTATGTTAGGTGACAGAAGGAATAAGCAGTGACGATAATAGTGAATCAAGTCGGAGAAAAGTTTGCCACCAGCGCGTTCTCTTGCAATACACTGCAGCAAGCATTAAATATGGAACAATATCATGTAGCAAAGAATATAATATATATAAAATGTAAGGTCTCTCTGTCTGTCTGTCCTTTAGTGCGCTTAACACTCGAGAACCACTTATCTGATTTACGTGTTTTTATAAATTTATACATATACATAATTCGATATAAGCCTAGATAATGGGAGATAAGATGAGATAATGGGAGATAAGGAGAAATAATGGGAGATAAGTCGAGATAAGCCTTGATAATGGGATATAAGGTGAGACAATGGGAAATAAGTATAATGGGAGATAAGGAGAAATAATGGGAGGTAAACAGAGATAAGTCTGGATAATGGGAGTTATGGTGAGATAATGGGAGATAAGGAGAAATAGTGGGAGATAAGGAGAAATATTGCGAGATAAGTCGAGATAAGCCTAGATAATGGGAAATAACGTGAGATAAGGAGACATAATGGGAGATAAGGAGAAATAATGGGAGATGAGCAGAAATAAGCCTAGATAATGGAAATTATGTAGAGATAATGGGAGATAAGGAGAAATAATGGGAGATGAGCAGAGATAAGTCTAGATAAAGGGAGTTATGGTGAGATAATGGGAGATAAGGAGAAATAGTGGGAGACAAGGAGAAATATTGCGAGATAAGTCGAGATAAGCCTAGATAATGGGAAATAATGTGAGATAAGGAGAAATAATGGGAGATAAGAAGAAATAATGGGAGATGAGCAGAGATAAGCCTAGATAATGGAAATTATGTAGAGATAATGGGAGATAAGGAGAAATATTGGGAGATAAGGGGAAATAATGGGAGATATTTTATTTCGTTAGGTAACATAAGGAATAAGCAGTAACGATAGTAGTGAACCAAGTCCACGCGAGCGGAGCCGCGGGCCAGGCTAGTATATAATATAATATACAAATAATATATTACTAATTAATTCTTTTATGGGTATAGTACTCGCTAGCCTCGATGGCTTAATTGGTTGAATAATAACCGAAATGTTACCTGTTCGATTCCAGCCAGCGGCTAGGTGTTGTATATGTATTCAGGTAGTCGTTAATATAGAAGTACAATAAAACCCATGGTAGCACTACAACGTTGTCTTAAAAGTATCGTGAAATACAAATTATGTTTCAGCAGCTGCAAAACTTTGACGGATATCATAACATCCCTACTACTATCTATAAAATATGTATTAAAAGGGGTAAATTCCTACTGAGGCAGAGGCTAACTTGAACGATAAAAAACACTGCAGCTGCGCGGAAACGCATCTAACGATTCACTTTGCTCTCGAATTGGTGCAAGTTGAACTCCTAGATTAGGTACTCGATATAAAAGTTTTCTTAACGGCGGTGGTAGATACCTAGAAAGTTGAGTGACGATGCTAATGGAATAGCATATGCCGACATAACTTTGTCAGGTTCTTTAACGTTAACATTTTTTAGAAAGAACTGCTACTTCTATTTTTCTGACATAATAATGCTACTCTGTTATTGTAATTCCAAGATAAATTTTTTCCAGGTATGTAATAAATTGTATAACTTCTTGCTCTCTGTAGGTATTTGCATGGACAGCTGATGTTCGAGCGATTAAGTTAGATTAAGTAAC
This sequence comes from Pachyrhynchus sulphureomaculatus, assembly GCA_019049505.1. NCBI lineage: Eukaryota > Metazoa > Arthropoda > Insecta > Coleoptera > Curculionidae > Pachyrhynchus > Pachyrhynchus sulphureomaculatus. The sequence continues at coordinate 186,598,446 of CM032447.1, read as the reverse complement.
GATCACGCTGATTTTCTATGTTTTTCAACGGATCAGTAACATAACGGAGAAAGAGAGTAGTAGACAATATGGAGTTCTGGGGTACATCGACGTTGATAATGAAGGTCTCGGAACGAAATTCATTAACTAGCACTTACAACGAACAATTCGTGAAACAAATCGAGAGCATAAATGAAAATCCTTCATACATTCGATAACAACCATGCCAAATATTCTTGAATACCTTACTCAAGAGTCTTTATAATTAATAAATGCGTTGTTTCAAAGAAACGTGAGACAAGTTAGTAGCTCTCCTGCTAATCTTTGTTTATAAAAGTCATATCGGCTACCGATATTATGGAAAGTAGTGTGATAGCTGGTAGGCTTGGATTTTTTTTTTTTTCGTTATCAAGTGAACGAAAATATTCTTTTCCTGTATTGCGTTTAATTCGAAATCTCTTCAAATTTTGTAGGGAGGCAATCATAAGTGTGTCATCATAGACTTTTATTTAATTAACTTTTAAGCTTGTAGTTTTGCGTAAAAAAAATTGAAAAAACTTTAAATTAATTTATTTATTTTATCCTGACATCCCTCCTCGTCATCAGTAACTTGTAATTATATTTTACTGGTTGCTCCACAGAGACTCTCGCTGAAAGCTAACTCTTATTCTATATTTCTAGATTGTCGTTTCAATTCTGTTTACGGGACAAAGGAGATAATTATTTTACGTTTTAATGTATGAAGGGTGAACTTTAACTTACTTGAGTCCATAGCCTTGTTAGCGTTTGGTTTCCACATCATAACTATCACAGTTACGTAGCTACTCATCCAGAAACAACTTTAACTGGTAATGCTTCCTCACTTTTAACTTTCAAATAATAAGGGCCTATTATGGCACGTAAAAAAATTGTCAGAAATTTATATTAACACAAAATATTTCCAAGCCTCTATTATGATGATTAATAGATTTATAATTTTTGAATAACAAGGATAGGAGGCAAAACAACAACATATACGATGTTTAGTAAGACCATTTTCAGAAATAAGAATTTTGATTCCAAAAGAATTATTAGAATAGAGTCATTTTTGATACCCTAGAATTAAATGTGCAAAAGCTAAATTGGCTTGGCATGTAATTTTACGGACCTAGCTTCGTGGCGTAATACCTTATGTCCATAGGAAGTAACTTACCGGCTTCACAAAATATATTCTTTAAATCGATAACCTTATGTTTGATGGGATATTTTAATTCTGCTACACATTTTTGATATTTTGCATATAACGTACTTTAAATTGTTTTCTATATGAACTGACCCACAGACAATGCAAAAAAATATATATTAGCGCCTGTTATTGGAGTGACATTAATGAAAGTGGCAACTTTCAAGTCAGCTGTTTTTTGAAACCTGTTCTATTAGTTGCCTAAGAATAAAAGTAAGAGTGAACATTTTCATAGTAGGACAGAAAATAAGTTTAAATGAAGCCCTACAATTGACCTAGCAACCTTATCGGATTAAATGCTTCAAAAAGCATACAATATGAATGGTCATCACATATTCAAGTGTAGGCCTGATTTAAGTGCTTTTATATAATTTAGTGTTGAAGATCTTAGGAAGGACGATGAAAAGTCGGGCTGTCCAAAAACCAGACTTAGTAAAGTTTACATTTAAAAAATACATGATTTTGTCATAGAAAACCCGATATCGTTGATACAATTGTGTCAAGATGAACTAGGCATTCCAACGTCAATGATAAATATCATTTTAACCGCTTGTAAGGGTTCAAACTTATTTGAAACCATATTTACTGACAATAGAGCGTATCATTTGAACATTTTGAGGTAATTTTTGAGGAAAACCAAGTTTGTATGTTAAATTCCTTGCCGAATTCACCTGATTTATACCTAGTTGTGATGACTGTGACGCTGTCTATGTAGGACAAATGGGACGGAGCCTACAACAAAGAATAAAAAAATAAAGGCGCTCTATTTTAAATAAACAAAAATTAACAGGCTTTGCTGCACACTGCATAAATAATAATCACCTTTTTAATAGCGTGAGAGTAAAGTTGCTATACAGTGCTCCAAAAGGATTATTTAGAAATTCTTAGCATAAAAAACTCATTAAAAATAATATAGAAATAACTAACACCCAAATAAAATTTGGAAATACCCCCATATCAGACGCCGTGTGAAGAGAGACTGCCTGTAATTAATCCAATTTTATTACCTCTTAATTTAAATTTAGTACCAATTAAACATCCATCTTTTAGAACTCAAATTTAGTCTTATTGTAAACCTCTTCGAAAATGGTCGCGAGACCGAAACACGTGTCAGAGTGATCTGAATAAATTCAGTGAAACAGTTTTACTGTATTTTATTTCAAAAGTGTAAATATTAAGATGTTTCACCTAGAACCGACCGAAAACTTCATAAATTTTAAGTTTAAAATATATTTGTTCAGGCATATCAGACGGCTTTTGAGCAAGAATAAGCTTATATACTACTCGCCAACTAACCACATTCAATTTAGCACGATGTGACTTCACAAGGCAAATATTGTCCAGATCCGTAATGGGATTTCTAGCTTTCTTAAATGAAATAAATGATTGAGGTACAATGAATATACAGTTAGAAACTATTATATACTATTACAACCCTACACGTGAATATCTAATTAACATCGAGTAATTAAATCATAGAATATACAGAATTAAACAAATTTAAATAGAAAAAATTTCATCTTAATTGCATTGTGCATACTTCAAGAACTGAAACTGGTTCGTTAAATTTATCAGAATATCGTATTTCAAGAATCTGCTGCCAATGAAATATTAGTTTCAAGAATTAAATCATCCAAGTTTTGCATTATCTATCCAAAATTGTCAACTTTTAGTTCAAGTAAAAGTGAAAATGGTTTCTGTTGCTTATGGTCTAACATCAAAATATTTTCCGAAATATTTGGAAAAGCCAGAAAATTACTTCCTATGGATAAAACAATTTTTTCAAAAAAAGAAAATCTTTGTTGCTTTCTGCGCAATTTTAACTGATAACTAAACTTGACGCACTCAGTGTAGATGTGAATCTTCTCCTTGTCATATTATTTCTTACTTCAAGTTTCTGAATTCCTACACAAATTCCATTTTAAGGACAGAGAGGAAAATTAGTTTACGCTTTAAAGTATGAAGTGACAAGCTCTTGCTTATTTCAACCTATAGCTTTAAGGTTGGCTTTTAGTTTTCAGTTAATAACCATCAAAGTTATGTAGCTGCTGGGCCTGTAGTAATATTACTTCAAAGTATTACCATGTTTCTCATTTTCAGATCATAACAGCCTATTATGGAATGTAAAAGGCTTATCAGTAATTTATATTAATACAAAATATTTTGTTGTTGTGATAAACACATGTCCATTATAAGTTGTTTAAAGAACACGAGAATTAAAATAACCGGTCAAGTGCAAGTTGAACTTGCACAATTAGTGTTCCGTACATTGATTACTTTTAAAATAAAAAATTTTGTTACTGTGGTATAAAATGAACAGTGACTTCACAAAACACACTCCAAAGAAGTTTTCAACAAAGTTTGTTTCCAATTTTTACTGAAAACTGATGGCCTTGAAATTTTTGTTTTTTTATATACCAAATAAATTATTAAGGGTAATGCACTCGTAATAATTTTCGTTCAATCTACATCCCGTGGACAGCATTTCAGAATTTTTTCAAAATTTTTTTGATCAGTACTTTTCGAGATAAGGTAGGGGAAACAGTGATTTTTCGCGACTTTTTAAAAATAATACAAAGAAAAGTGAGTCCAAGTACTACATTATATATATATATTTTTTACTCGTGTTGTCACAAGCTTTCATTTGACACCACACTCGATGATCTAGTAAAAAAAAAAAATTTTCACCGATTTTACCCCCCAAAACTAACCCCTTATGTCAAAATTTAACTTTCAAAACGGTGGTATAAAATGAACAGTGACTTCACAAAACACACTCCAAAGGAGTTTTCAACAAGGTTTGTTTCCAATCTTTACTGAAAACTGATGGCCTTGAAATTTTTGTTTTTTTATATACCAAATAAATTATTAAAAGTAATGCACTCGTAATAATTTTCGTTCAATCTACATCCCGTGGACAGCATTTCAGAATTTTTTCAAAATTTTTTTGATCAGTACTTTTCGAGATAAGGTAGGGGGAACAGCGATTTTTAAAAATAATGCTAAGAAAAGTGAGTCCAAGTACTACATTATATATATATTTTTTTACTCGTGTTGTCACAAGCTTTCATTTGACACCACACTCGATGATCTAGTAAAAAAAAATTTTTTTCACCGATTTTACCCCCCAAAACTAACCCCTTATGTCAAAATTTAACTTTCAAAACGGTGGTATAAAATGAACAGTGACTTCACAAAACACACTCCAAAGGAGTTTTCAACAAGGTTTGTTTCCAATCTTTACTGAAAACTGATGGCCTTGAAATTTTTGTTTTTTATATACCAAATAAATTATTAAAAGTAATGCACTCGTAATAATTTTCGTTCAATCTACATCCCGTGGACAGCATTTCAGAATTTTTTCAAAATTTTTTTGATCAGTACTTTTCGAGATAAGGTAGGGGGAACAGCGATTTTTCGCGACTTTTTAAAAATAATGCTAAGAAAAGTGAGTCCAAGTACTACATTATATATATATTTTTTACTCGTGTTGTCACAAGCTTTCATTTGACACCACACTCGATGATCTAGTAAAAAAAAATTTTTTTCACCGATTTTACCCCCCAAAACTAACCCCTTATGTCAAAATTTAACTTTCAAAACGGTGGTATAAAATGAACAGTGACTTCACAAAACACACTCCAAAGGAGTTTTCAACAAGGTTTGTTTCCAATCTTTACTGAAAACTGATGGCCTTGAAATTTTTGTTTTTTTATATACCAAATAAATTATTAAAAGTAATGCACTCGTAATAATTTTCGTTCAATCTACATCCCGTGGACAGCATTTCAGAATTTTTTCAAAATTTTTTTGATCAGTACTTTTCGAGATAAGGTAGGGGGAACAGCGATTTTTCGCGACTTTTTAAAAATAATGCTAAGAAAAGTTAGTCCAAGTACTACATTATATATATATTTTTTACTCGTGTTGTCACAAGCTTTCATTTGACACCACACTCGATGATCTAGTAAAAAAAAAAATTTTTTCACCGATTTTACCCCCCAAAACTAACCCCTTATGTCAAAATTTAACTTTCAAAACTACACGGCTTTGATGAGGCCATCAATTCCTATATTATTACCGAATTTCAACTTTCTATGACAAATAGTTTCGGAGAGAATCGGGTGTGACAGACAGACAGACAGACGGACAGACAGACACCGAAGTAATCTTATAAGTGTTCCGTACGGAACACTAAAAACACCGAAAACGCTATTTTAAATTGCCATTGACAAGAATTAAAGTGTTTTTAGATACTTTGACATCAATTTTATGAACTAAACTCGCCCGTGCCCGCGGCTCCGCTCGCGTGGACTTGATTCACCCTTTATCGTCACTGCTTATTCGTTATGTTTATATTATTATATAGCTCAAGGGGCCTTAGAGGCCCATGGCTTGGTTGCATACTTGTCTCCACTTCTTTTTGTCTCCTGTTAGCTTTTCCCGGTGCGGGATTCCCATCAACTCCTGATCTTGCTTTACTGCTTGAATCCATGTAGATCGAGGGCTACCCTTGCCTCTTCTTCCAACCACTCCTCTTATTAGGGCTTGCTTTGCCTGTCTTTCTTCCTTCATCCTTGCCACGTGTCTCAACCATCCTAATCGCTGACTTATTATGACTTGGCTTATAAGGGGTTTCGTATATAGGCATTTTAACTCGTAGTTTGTTCTTCTTCTCCACAGTCCCTCTTCTTTCCTTCCTCCGTAGATTCTCCTCAAAGCTTTCCTTTCCCACACCTCCGACGTCTCCTTTTCTCTTGCATTCAGTTTCCACGTTTCGCATCTATATGTCACCGTAGGTCTGACAACTGTCGTATATATTCTTTCTTTTTCTTTCCTTGATACATTCTTTGATTTCAATATTGGATTCATTGCCCCCAAACATCTCTGTCCTTTCGCTATTCTTTCTTGTATCTCCGTCCTTTCTTGTCCACTCTCTGTTATTGTTACTCCCAGATAATTAAATTTGTCTACTTTTTCAAACATATATCTTTTCCCTAAGTTGTTTATTATATCTAAACTTTTGTTGTTTTTATTATCCTTCTTCTTTTTAATTTCCATGTATTTTATTTTTTCCTCATTTATCTTTAGTCCTCTCATCCTTCCCCCTTTCTTCTATCCTACTTATGGCTTTTTTGAGGTTCTCTTTTGCTCTTGCAATCACTGCTGCATCATCCGCATAGGCCAATCATTGGCAGGTTTGTTGGTATATCGTTCCATTTGTTTTTATTTCTGACTCCCGGATTATCTTCCCTAGTACCAAATTAAATACACATGTCGACACTGGTTCGCCCTGTCTTAATCCTCTCTTCACCTTAAACTTATCTGATACTTTGCCTTCAACCAACACTCTATTTTCTGTATCGTTCAGGGTCATTCTCACCATGCGAATCAATTTACTTGGAATTTTTAGTTCTTCCATTATCTTGTAGAGTCCTTCTCTATTTACAGAGTCATATGCTTCTCTGAAATCCACAAAAACCAAGTGTAGTGCCAAATTTTGTTCTAAGCTATTATCTTGGATTTGCTTAATCAAAAATATCTGGTCTGTAACCGATCTATTTTTCCTAAATCCACGCTGGTACTTTCCCAGAATAGACTCGGCTTTTTCTGCTAGTCTGTTTTTGATAGTCGACACTACTATCTTGTACACGACATCCAGTAAGGCTATTGGTCTATAATTAGCACATATAGTTTTTTTCTCCTTTTTTATATATTGGACAAATGAGCAACTCTCTCCAGCTCACTGGCATCTTTTCTATTTCCCATATTTCTTGCACCAACCGGCATATTTCATTTTCCAGATCTACTCCTCCAGCTTTTATCAGTTCTACAATTTCCACCCGGGGCCTTATTTTTTTTGGTTCTGAGTATTTCTCTTATTTCTTCTTTGCAGGGTTTATTTGTCCCCTCCTGACCTTCAGTTAATTTTGCTTCCTATTTCTCATTCAACTCATTTTCATCTCCATTTAGTGTTTCTTTAAAGTATTCCCCCCATCTTTTCAGTCTTTCTGCGAAGCTTTCTGCTAAACTTCCATCTTTTTTCCTACATATTAGCATTTTGTCTCTGTTTATTCCCTTTGTATTTTATAAAAAAAAAACACGTAAATCGGATAAGTGGTTCTTGAGTGCTAAGCGCAGTAATAGATAGACAGACAGACAGAGAGACGTTACGTTTCATATATATTATAGATTTTTTTTGACATATATTAAATTAAGAATTAAAAAAAATCACGTAAATCGGATGATTGGTCTCGAATGATAAGCACACTAACGGACAGACAGACAGAGAGACGTTGCGTTTTATATATATTATATAGATTATTATTATTATTGTATAACCTGGTCAGAGACCATATGTATGAATTTTAAAAATCACGTAAATCGGATAAATGGTTCTCGAAGGATAAGCGCACTAACGGACAGACAGACAGGCAGAGAGACGTTGCATTTTACATATATTGTAGATATAGATTATTATTATTACTATATAACCTGGCCAAAGAATATATGTATGAATTTAAAAAAAGACACGTAAATCGGATATAAGTGGTTATCGCCTGATAAACGCACTAATGGACAGACAGAGAGACATTGCATTTTATATATATATTATAGATTATAGATATTCTCTGCTACATAATATTGTTCCAAATTTAATGGTTTAGGCTGTGTACTGCAAGGGATCGGGCTAGCGGCAACCTTTTTTCCGACTTCATTCACTATTATCGTCACTGCTCATTTCCTATGCTACCTATCGTAATAAAATATAGCCTATAACCTGGCCAGAGAACATATGTATGTTTTAAAAAAAAAGTACGTAAATCGGATAAGTGGTTCTCCAGTGATAAGCGCACTAACGGACAGACAGACAGACAGACAGACATTTTATATATATTATAGATATATTAAAGCAAACTTTCCTAGCCTGCAATTCCATAAAATACAACTAATGATATGCTATAAAAACTAGAGCACTGCGAAAATACACGTAGTTTATTTTGGTTCCGTCTCCTATCGGAGAATGGAGATCATCAGTGCTATTCTAACTTTATTTACCGCTATCCTAAATAATTCCGTGGAACTGCAGCCAAACTACTCCCTCAAATTTCGCAACCAGGATACTTTTCTCCTTGCTGCATTTCTCTTTCCCCTTATCTTCACCTGAATAATAAGTCTGAACATTAAATATGTCTCCCCCCTTATCATATGACTAAAGTATTCGAGCTTTTTTCATTTTACCATGTTACGTGTATCACTCTGGTCTAATTAACAGAGGAAAGAATCACGATGTGACAAAGCAAAGTGCTACCAAAATACTGCTGTCTAATATCAAAAATTCGTAACTAACATTGCGTAATTTTGAATATTTTAGAAAAACACCTCTGAACTTATTTTAGAAGATCCAGCGTTATCAAATCTTATTGCCACTATCACTATAAGCCTAATTCTATCCAATGCTGGATGTAGGCCTTCCCCCTGAACTTCCATCTCAATCTATTTGCAGCTATTATCAGTCATCCAATGCCCGCGACCCTCTGTATATTATCCCTTCATCTTGCTTTGGGACGTCCCACGCTCCTTTTCTGTTCTCGTGGTCTCCATTCTAATGTTCGCTTGGTCCATCGATCATCGGTCGTGCGGGCTACATGTCCAGCCCCATTGTCACTTTCTTTCTGCTACGTGCTCTATAATATCTGTCTTTCGTGTGCTCTCTGGGTCCAAGCTAGTTTTTTTTATATATCGGCTTTATTGAGTGTCCCAAGTTTCAACGCCATATGTAATTACGGGTAGGATGCACTGATCGTAAACTTTGGCCTTTAACTTATTTGGTATGGCTTTATCTTCTATAATATATATAAAATGCAACGTCTCCCTGTCTGTCTGTCTGTCTGTCTGTCCGTTAGTGACCTTATCACTGGAGAACCACTTATCCGATTTACGTACTTTTTTTTTTAAAACATACATATGTTCTCTGGCCAGGTTATAGGCTATATTTTATTACGATAGGTAGCATAAGGAATGAGCAGTGACGATAATAGTGAATGAAGTCGGAAAAAAGTTTATCGCTAGCGCGTTCCCTTGCAATACACAGTCTAAACCATTAAATATGGAACAATATTATGTAGTAGAGAATATCTAGAATCTATAATATATATAAAATGCAATGTCTCTCTGTCTGTCTGTCCACTGGTGCGTTTATTACGCGAGAACCACTTATCCGATTTACGTCTTTTTTTAAATTCATACATATATTCTTTGGCCAGGTTATATAATAATAATAATAATCTATACCTATAATATAAACAAATTGCAACCTCTCTCTGTCTGTCTGTGTGTCCGTTAGTGCGTTTATCCCTCGAGAACCACTTATCCGATTTACGTGATTGTTTAAATTCGTACATATGTTCTCTGACCAGGTTTTAGATATATATTTTATTACATCTATAATATATATAAAAATGCAACGTCTCTCTGTCTGTCTGTCCGTTAGTGCGCCTATCACTGAAAAACCACTTATCCGATTTACGTACTTTTTTTTAAAAACATACATATGTTCTCTGGCCAGGTTATAGGCTATATTTTATTACGATAGGTAGCATAAAGAATGAGCAGTGACGTAAAATAGTGAATGATGTCGCAAATAAGTTTGCCGTTAGCGCGTGCCTTTGCAGTACACAGCCTAAACCATTAAATATGGAACAATATTATGTATCTGTATATGTATAATCTATAATATATAAAATGCAATGTCTCTCTGTCTGTCTGTCTGTCCATTAGTGCGTTTATCACGCAGGAACCACTTATCAGATTTACCTGTCTTTTTTTAAATTCATGCATATATTCTTTGGCCAGGTTATATAATAATAAAAATAATCTATATCTATAATATATATAAAATGCAATGTTTGTCTGTCTGTCTGTCTGTCCGTTAATGCGCTTATCCCTCGAGAACCACTTATCCGATTTACGTGATTTTTTAAATTCATACATATGTTCTCTGACCAGGTTATAGGTATATATTTTATTACATCTATAATATATATAAAATGCAACGTATTCTGTCTGTCTGTCTGTCCGTTAGTGCGCTTATCACTGGAGAATCACTTATACGATTTTCGTACTTTTTTTTTTTTAAAACATACATATCTTCTCCGGCCAGGTTATAGGCTATATTTTATTACGATAGGTAGCATAAGGAATGAGCAGTGACAATAATAGTAAATGAAGTCGGACAAAGTTTGCCGCTAGCGCGTTCTCTTGCAATACACAGTCGAAACCATTAAATATGGAACAATATTATCTAGCAGAGAATATCTATAATATATATAAAATGCAATGTCTCTCTGTCCGTCTGTCTGTCTGTCTGTCCGTCCGTTAGTGTGCTTATCACTGCAGAACTACTTATCCGATTTACGTGCTTTTTTTTTAACCATACGTATGTTCTCTGGCCAGGTTATAGGCTTCATTTTATTAGGTGACCTATGGAATAAGCAGTGACGATAATAGTGAATTAAGTCGGAGAAAAGTTTGCCGCTAGCGCGTTCTCTTGCAATACACTCCCTAAAGCATTAAATATGGAACAATATCATGTAGCAAAGAATACAATATATATAAAATGCAACGTCTCTCTGTCTGTCTGTCTGTCCGTTAGTGCGCTTATCACTCGAGAACCACTTATCCGATTTACGTGTTTTTATAAATTTATACATATGTTCTATATAATTCGATATAAGCCTAGATAATGGGAGATAAGGTGAGATAATTGGAGATAAGGAGAAATAATGGGAGATAAGTCGAGATAAGCCTCGATAATGGGAGATAAGGTGAGATAATGGGAGATAAGTATAAATAATGGGAGATAAGGAGAGATAATGGGAGATAAGCAGAGATAAGTCTAAATAATGGGAGTTATGGTGAGATAATGGGAGATAAGGAGAAATAATGGGAGATAAGGAGAAATAATGGGAAATAAGGAGAAATAATGGGAGATAAGTCGAGATAAGCCTAGATAATGGGAAATAAGGTGAGATAATGGGAGATAAGGAGAAATAATGGGAGATAAGGAGAAATAATGGGAGATGAGCAGAGATAAGCCTAGATAATGGAAATTATGTAGAGATAATGGGAAATAAGGAGAAATATTGGGAGATAAGGAGAAAATAATGGGAGATATTTTATTACGTTGGGTAACATAAGGAATAAGCAGTGACGATAGTAGTGAATCAAGTCCACGCGAGCGGAGCCGCGGGCCCGGCTAGTTGATTATATGATTAATTTCCGGAATACGCACCATCCAAGCCTGACTCTTCATGAAATTTCATCCGAGACACTGTCTCTTGCCGTAGTAATTTTTTGCCCGAGATACACATAATCCTTAACAATTTCGAGAGCTGTTCCTTCCAAATTTATAACTATGTTGTTATTAGTGTTGGTTAATATTTTTGTCTTACACTTATTTATCTTAAGACCAGTTGTCTTTGAGTGATAATTTAACTCATTTATCATTTCTTTTATCTCATGTGGATTACTACTGATGACTACAATATCGTCGGCGAACCTTAAATGACTCAGATATATACCATCTATCTTTAGGCCTTTCTTTGTCCAATCTAGTTGGAGGAATACGTCTTCTAGAGCTGTAATAGATAGCTTAGGAGAGATAGTATCTGCCTGTTTTACGCCTCTTCCTATGCGTATTTGTTCTGTACAAAGTTTAATGTAAATCTTTGCATTTTCATATATATCTTTGAGTAGGGTAGTATATCTAGAATCAATTCTACAATTGTTCAAACCGTTGATGATTGCCCACATTTCGACTGAATCAAAAGTCTTCTCATATTCTATGAAGACTATGTAAAGTTCGAAATTGTATTCATTGCTCTTCTCTAGGATATCTCCCATTGTTTGTAACTGGTCGTATGTGCTATAGCCGGATCTAAAACCAGCCTGTTCGCTTGGCTGGTAGAAATCTAACTTATTTTTTAATCTATTGGAAATGATTTTAGCCAAAAGTTTATAAATATGAGATAGTATTACTTCTGATGTATGCCACAATGTTGATATTTTGCCAGTTTCTAGACCCATGTTGAATAGTTTGACTAGTTCTGGTTTTAAGTCTTCTCCGCCCTCCAGTACCATTTCTGATAAAATACCATCAGGGTCTGTTTCTTACGCTTCACTTCCTTCAATTGACCTCCTCCACAGTAACCTCTAGTAGTTCTTCCGAACCTATATTATGTATTTTCTTTTCAGTTCGTTTTCTTTGTTCTTCATTGGTTGTTGCTTTGGACCTGTAGAGTTCCTTATAGTAGGTGTTTATTTCGGAGTTTACTTTGTCCCTATTCGTTATTACTTGTCCCTCACTATTTTGCAATTTACTAATCTCTTTTCTTCCGGTATTCAGTTTCTGGATATTACTTTCGGGTCTTTATTGACTACAATGGTTTCCAAAATCACTTTACGCTTGTGCGTTCTTATATCTTTTCTGATCTTTTTTCTGATTAACTTGTTAAGCTCTGTCTACACTATTTTGTGCTCATCTCTGTTCATATTTCTTTTTCATTCCATGAGTTGTTTTGTGTTGTCACTTATTTTGTCCTCTTGTTTTCCAGTTTTTGTGGCTAGTGCAGCGGAAGCTGCTTTAATTATGAATGTTAGTTCTTCAGCTTTTGTATCTATTGTTTCCATGATTGTATTATCTTTAATCCCTTGTAATAGCTCTGTTGTTTCTAATTAGTACTCTGTCCTCTTTCTCAATAATTTAATGGTGTCAATGGTTTCGATCTATCGTTAAATGCTTTTGCTCTTATAGTTTTCAAATTTATGAATACCCTAGCCAACACGAGTCAATGGTCGCTCCCTATAGTATACCTATTCAACACTGTGACATCCTGTATTGTATTTCTGTGGCTGAAAATAACAAAGACTATTTCATTTTTTTGTTTCAGATTAGGACTTCTCCAAGTCCATTTAATATTGTCGCTTTTCTTAAAGAACGTATTCATTTGATAAAGGTTATGTTCTTCCGTAAAATTGATTGTAACGGATACGAAATCAACAATTTCAAATTAATAGCCCTGTTATTTGATTGCATATTAGGATTTTTTTACCATCCATTATTTTCGATAAATTAACGTGTAAAAAATCACGTAATTTTAATTTTAACAGACAATAATTTCTAACAGATTGACCAGAACCAAATAGGTTTTCTACTTATAAATAGAAGGAGAAGATTTAAATGCAGGAACCATATTTAACAGGCGACAGGGGACTAAATCATAGAATTTAGAGAATTTGACAAATTTAACTAGTAAAATGTCCATTTAATTAAAATTTCCTTTCAGAAAACTTTGGTATTCTATTCATTAAAATTGTAGATTTTTTTTCGATATCAATTAAATATTTATTTAAGATTGAATTAAATAATGCTCTATGGTTTATCATTCTCTATTGGTGGCAAAATGTCCGGCACCTGTCCCTTTAGATTTGGCATGCCAACATCAAATATTTTAAATAGCTAGAAAACTACTACCTCAGATACAACGAAACCATAATACAAAAGCTGTATTGCCGACTGGATAAGTTAAATAAACCACTGAGTTTAATACAACCTGTTAGTGAAAGTCAAAATCAAAAATCTCTTTTATTATGTGAAAAATTAGTACATAAATACTTAGGCTTACAAAGTTTTTTTGATTGTTACAAATACAATTTGTTAAAAATATATCCATTTCTAAGGAAAACACCTCACACACCTTACACCTCACGGTAGAAAGACTTAGGAATAAGTAAGTAAGTAAGAAAAACCTTTTGGTTGACTGATGTGCCACATGGTGAGCCCGCGTACCTTTTGATAAGTTGGTTTCATCATTTTCATCTTTTTGTTATTTATTGTTTTATTAGTGGTCCGAACGGAACATTTATAAGGTGACTTCGGTGTCTGTCTGTCTGTCCATTTGTCGATCTGTCTGTTTGTCTGTCTGTTACACCCGATTTTCTCCGAAACTATTTGCAATAGAAAATTGAAATTTGGTAATAATATAGGAATATTAATTACATATTAATATCAAAGCCGTGTAGTTTTGAAAGTTAAAGGGGTTAGTTTTGGGGGGTGAAATCGGAAGTGAAAAATTTTTTTTTTACTAGGTCATCGAGTGTGATGTCAAATGAAAGCTTGTGAAAACACGAGTAAAAAGTATATATATCATGTACTACTTGGACTCACTTTTCTTTGTATTATTTATAAAAAGTCGCCAAAAATCGCTCCCCCCCCACCTTATCTCGAAAAGTACTCATCAAAAAATTTTGAAAAAATTTCTGGAATGCTCTCCACGGGGTATAGATTGAAAGAAAATTATCACGAGTGCATTACCTTTAATAATTTATTTGATATATAAAAAAACAAAAATTTCAAGATTATCAGTTTTCAGTAAAGATTGGAAACAAACTTTGTTGAAAACTCATTTGGAGTGTGTTTTGTGAAGTCACTGATCATTTTATACCACCGTAACAAATTTTTTTATTTTAATAGCAATTAACGTACGGAACACTAATTGTGCATGTTCAACTTGCACTTGACCGGTTATATTTGCTTAGTTACTCTGTGTTTATGTTGAGAAAAATAATGACTAAAAAACCCTGGATTTTTTATCAGGTATTCCCTGTATGTGTTTCAATCTTCCCTTGTAGTATTATTTCATCAATTACATTTTCTTGCTAGATATAATACGCCGCCTGGTAAAAAGCGTGAGTAATAGCTTTTAAAGTCGCAATATCTCGAAGGTGAGGGCAAGATACTAATATGGATCTCTTAACCGAGATTAGCACTGTTTCCGCTTAAATTATCGTTTTAGTGTTCCGTACGGAACACTTATAAGATCACTTTGATTCTGTCTGTCTGTCACACCTGATTTTCTCCGAAACTGTTTGATATAGAAATTTGAAATTTGGCACTAATATAGGAATTGATAGCTCCATCAAAGTCATGTAGTTTTGAAAGTTAAATCTTAACTTAAAGGGTTAGTTTCTCGAGGTAAAATCGGAAGTAAACAAAAGTTTTTTTTACGAGATCATCGAGTGGGATGTGAAATGAAATCTTGAGAAAACACTAGTTCAAAAATATATATATTGTAATACTTGCGCACACTTTTCTTTACATTATTTTTTAAAAATTGCAAAAAATCGCTTTTCCCCCCTTATTACTGGTCAAAGAAATTTGAAAAAATTCTGGAATATTCTCCATAGGGTGTAGATTAGACTAAAATTATCACGAGTGCATTACCTTTAATAACTTATCAGGTATATAAAAAAAAACTTCAAGGTCATCAGTTTTCAGTAAAGATCAGAAAAAAAACTTGGTTAAAAACTCATTTAGAGGTGTGTTTTGTGAAATCATTGATCATTTTATACCACCGTAACAAAATTTTTTATTCTGAAAGCAATCAACGTACGGAACACTAATTGCGCAAGTACTTGACGGATCAATTATTTATTTTCGAAGTTACCGCTAAACAGTTAGGGGTTACATATACCTGGGTGCTGCAAAAAGTATGTATATTTATAAAAAAAAAATTAAATGTAAGTGAATAGCACAAGAGAATGGCGATAATATATTTTTATTGTATTTTAAATTATACGAAATTTTTTTTTAAATATATTTTAAATGTTAACATTATGTTTTATCGGGTTAAATGGATGACTGATGAAAACTATGGCACTGCCTTCTCTTCAAGATAACTTCACAGAAAATGATCCAATCTGCCAAAATAAAAATAAAAACCGGTCAAGTGCAAGTTGAACTTGCGCAATTAGTGTTCCGTACGTTGATTGCTTTTAAAATAAAAAATTTTGTTACATAGGTATAAAATGATCAGTGACTTCACAAAACACTCCCCAAATGAGTTTTTAACAAAGTTTGTTTCCAATCTTTACTGAAATCTGATGACCTTGAAATTTTTGTTTTTTTATATACCAGATAAATTATTAAAGGTAATGCACTAGTGATAATTTTCGTTCAATCTACACCCCATAGAGAATATTCCAGAATTTTTTCAAAATTTTTTGATAAGTACTTTTCGAGATCAGACGGGAGACAGCGATTTTTCGCTATTTTTAAAAATAATACAAAGAAAAGTACGCGTAAATATTACCTTATATATATATATATATATATATATATATATATATATATATATATATATATATATATATAGATATATATATATATATATATATATTATATATATATATATATATATATATACATATTACTCGTGTTTTCACAAGCTATTATTTGACACCACACTCGATGACCCAGTAAAAAAATTTTTTTTTTCACTTCCGATTTCATCCTCCAAAGTCAAAATTTAACTCTGGAAACTACTTGGCTCTGATGAGGCCATCAATTCCTTTATTATTACCAAATTTCAACTTTCTATGTCAAATAGTTTCGGAGAAAATCGGGTGTGACAGACAGACGCCGAAGTCATCTTATAAGTGTTCCGTACGGAACACTAATTATTCTTGTAAAGTATTATAGTAGTTAAAAATTTTCGGAGGGGTTTTTGTTTCAAAAATAAAAAATTTGCGGTGTTTCAAAATTTAATATGCAATTTTCGGCCAAAAAATTTATGTTCATTTATTTATAAAAAATTGTCTATTAGAAAAATTTAAAAAAAAAAACCTCTAGACGTTTTATAGAACAAGTGATTATTAAGATTTAGAAAAAGGAAAAAGTTAAAAAATATTAAAAATTACGTGAGTAATATTGAAGACAGGTAGCGGTCCCAATCCGACGCCAGGTCATATTTGATTATAATGGAATGAAATTTTTTTTTTGGATAATTCTTAGAAGTCTAGAGAATAAAAATCCGTAAAAAGAATCTAATTTCTGAAAATTCGGGGTATCCGTAACCACTTAATAACGATATTAGTACCCTACTTCCCAAAGACGATGGTAGAACATTTTTTCAGTTCCGGGGAGCTTTGTTCTTGAATTTCAAGTTTTAGCTGTTTTCCATCAGATACTAATGTTTTTTAAGATGTGATTGCTAGTTATTTTCTGCTATCGTGATATAACTATAACATAATGATACAGATAATAGTAATAAAGGAAACAGTATGTAGAACATGTTTTAAGAAAAATTCAGGAGGCTAGCCCACAACCTTCCTTGTTCATTACGTGATTGAGTAATAACAAAATAAGGTGATCAAAATTTATTTAAACAAAATTACACCGAAAAGATAATATCTTCTCTTAATCCTAAAAAAGTTAATATCTGCCTGCTTAAAGAAGTAAATATAGTCAGGTAGCGCGAAGTATTGTTTTCTACTAATGGTTTTTAAGATGTGATTGCTAAATATTTTCTGCTGTCGTGATATAACTATAACATAATGATACAGTTAATAAAAAAAAAACAGGTTTTTTTTTAGAAAAATTTAAGAGGCTAGCCCACAACCTTCCCTGTTCAGAACGTGATTGAGTAATAGCAAAATAAGGAAAAAAATTTTTTTTTTAAAGAAAATTAAACCGCCTTCAAAAAAAGTTATACAAACAACAAGATTATATCTTCTCTTAATCTTAAAAAGTTAGTATCTATCTGCTTAAAAAAGTAAATATAATAAGCAAAAAAAAATATATACTCAAATCCCAAAATATAATACTTAAACACAAAAATTTAAGCGAAATTTTTAAGTCAACGTTAGTGGCTTTAGCTTTTTAATGTTCCGTACGGAACACTTATAAGATGACTTCGGTGTCTGTCTGTCAGTCTGTCTGTCTGTCACACCCGATTTCTAGGTCATCGAGTGTGATGTCAAATGAAAGCATGTGAAAACACAAGTAAAAAATATATATATATAATGTAATACTTGCGCACACTTTTCCTTGTATTATTTTTAAAAAATCGCGAAAAATCGCTGTCCCCTACCTTATCTCCAAAAGTGCTGATCAAAAAATTTTGAAAATTTCTGGAATATTCTCCACAGGGTGTAGATTTAACGAAAATTATTACGAGTGTATTACCTTTAATGATTTATCTGGTATATAAAAAAAACAAAAATTTCAAGGTCACCAGTTTTCAGTAAAGATTGGAAACAAACTTTGTTGAAAACTCATTTGGGGTCTGTTTTGTGAAATCACTGATTATTTTATACCGCCGTAACAATTTTTTTTATTTTAAAACAATCAACTTACGGAACACTAATTGTGCAAGTTCAATTTGCACTTGACCGGTTATTTTTTATTTATTTTTAATTGCAGACTAATTTATTTGTATGAAAGTTAGATTTTAAGAGAGTACCTAACATACTTTGTGTTAATGACTTTCCTAATAAGTTTGTAAATATTGATTGATTTTTGGCATTAAGTTATTTAATAGGTTTCTTCTTAAATGTAACACTTTCTTTGACTCTAAAATTTGGTTTCATATACAGGATGACCAAGAGATTCCTAATTAAGCTCTTATTTTAACGTGGAAAAGAAAGATATTATAGTCAAATTTAAAGGATTTATGTGGTTCAATAAGTGCAGAATTCGATAATAAAAACAAGTGATTATCACTTTCAGTTTAATTGGGAACGAGACCAGCTTCGTTATTTCTTATGGACCATCGTATGAATCAGATTATTTTTAAAAAACAAAAACATGAAAAAAACGTTCTATTCTTCTCTTTGTCAGTTAATGAAAAAATGGCGTTTGAAAATGTCAAATAATGCATACTGTATTTTTCTCAGCAACAATGAAGACGTAAACAAAATAATACCATTATTTGTGCTGACGTTTCGGAGATATCGATAATTAAAGGTTCCGCTGTACCTTCCTATCATTCAATCTACCTAAACAATACTATCATGCAGTCATTTAATCGAAGATTATTGAACTTTAATGTTTCCATTTGTTTCATGACACCATTATTATTATATAGTTGAAGATGTTCTTTTGACAGTCAACGGTCGTAAAAGAAAAGTTAATTTATTCCTTTACAACATATTTTAATTAAAAGTCTTATTGCTTTAATTTTAATTGAAATGTCTGTTTTTACCCAAGAGCCTCAAATTGAAATGTGATTAGTATACGGAAAGGCCAGAAAAAATTCTAAGCTAGGCGAAAGCATTGAATATTCAACGGTATCCAAAATATGATCCACCCTGTTAAAATTGTTTTCCTTAGTTAGAAAATCATTTAGAACAAGAGAATTTGAAATGAAAATTAGATTATAGTGAGGGAAGAGGCAGAAATAAACACTTTAGCTCCTGTCGAAATCGATCAAAACAGTTTCCATACGACAAATTACTGGCAGATAGGTCGCAGAAGTGAGAGAAAGATTTGACATAAACATGGCTTCAGATCTTATAAATATTAGGTCCACCAATACTTGCATGAAGGCAACCACTCACTAAACTTGGACTTTACAAATTGATCTTTTCAAGAGGAGCGTCAACACCAAAATTTGACATTTTTTATTTTATTTTCGAACGAATCACAGAATGTTGTACAAAAATAATATTAGATTTTGATCAATGAAACTCATCCTTTAGTGAGAGATGGTGCTTTCCAGCAAAGATTTGGAAATAACATTTCGCTTGGCGTTATGGGAAGGAGAGTAATAGGATTTTATTTTGAAGAATCTTTAAATAATGAAAAATATTTAACTTTTTTAGTAAATCAAATAGCAAATTTTATAGGAAAAACTAACATGTTACCGACTTCATAGAAATTATTAATCGGTAAGACGACATCCCTGCCAATAATGCTAGAGGAGTAAACTTTTTCAAATAAGGTCACTAAATTTTACGCCTCTTGAATTCTTCTTGTGGGGCCATATTCGAGAATATAAGGATTACTCAAGTCATTAATTCTAATACGTCTCTGCAAATAAAAAACTTCACTAGATAATTTTAAGAATGATTTGATTTATAGGGGATTCCCATTGTAACTACGAATAAGGTATATGACATGAGTCGAGTTGTGTTTGGGATGGCATTGGTTTTTTTCAGAATAAATGGATTAAAAAAATGATATAACGTTCAGGGTGTTCCATAGGAAATAACAAAGTTAATTTTGTGTCCGACTAAACATGGACAACGACGATCATTTGTTTTTATGGCCAAATTCTGCACCTATTTGAATGTGATAAGCCCATAAATTTTATTTCATTTTTATGTTAAAAGAAGACCTTGGCAATAATCTCGTGGTCACCTGGTAGTTTGTATATTATTATTTAAGTATTGCTTACATTTATTTCACTTTATGTTTAAAGTAAGAATAACGAAGCTTGCTTTGCTAATTATATTTTTTTTTATAAGCATATTGGTACTAAATTTTTTAAATTAAAAAGTCTTCGATCTTTTTAGCACAATTTTTTGGCACTTTTTAAAATCTTAATCATATATATATATATATATATATATATATATATATATATATATATATATATATATATATATATATATATATTTATATATAAGTTGGATTGAATTCTTTCTTGAACCTTGGAGTATTGAATATATATTTTTTTCAATTTCTTGGGCTTTATGGTTCTTTTGTTTTAAGGATAGAGAAATTACATCATGTTCTAGTTAGAATTTATTGAAAAACGTTTCGCCCGATTTTCCGATCCAAAACAGAAAATTTCAATTTTTAGATGAACTGAAGAAGCCTGAAAATCGGGCGAAACGTTTTCAATAAATTCTAACTAGAACATGATGTAATTTCTCTATCCTTAAAACAAAAGAACCATAAAGCCCAAGAAATTGAAAATATATATATATATATATATATATATATATATATATATATATATATATATACATATATATATATATATATATATATATATATATATATATATACATATATATATACATATTATAAACTCCTGGACAAAATTAACGCAACAATCTGAAAATTAATTTATCTTTTTCTTATGTCAGTTTTAAAGTTTATCGAGAATTTGAATAGTAGGCTATGCATATTTTGTTTCGTTGTTCATGACAGAAATCAAAACAATTCGTTTAGATTTACAGTTTTAAAGAATTTTTTAGAAGATGAACAATTTTTCTATAATGCAATAGATTTTCTCTAAAAGTAAGCTTATAAATTGTTTCCTTTTTCAAAGTAATACGTTTTTGTGGTAGACTAAACATGGACAACGACGATCATTTGTTTTTATGGCCAAATTCTGCACCTATTTGAATGTGATAAGCCCATAAAATTTATTTCATTTTTATGTTAAAAGAAGACCTTGGCAATAATCTCGTGGTCACCTGGTAGTTTGTATATTATTATTTAAGTATTGCTTACATTTATTTCACTTTATGTTTAAAGTAAGAATAACGAAGCTTGCTTTGCTAATTATATTTTCTTTTATAAGCATATTGGTACTAAATTTTTAAAATTAAAAAGTCTTCGATCTTTTTAGCACAATTTTTTGGCACTTTTTAAAATCTTAATCATATATATATATATATATATATATATATATATATATATATATATATATATATATATATATATATATATATATACATATATATATACATATATAAACTCCTGGACAAAATTAACGCAACAATCTGAAAATTAATTTATCTTTTTCTTATGTCAGTTTTAAAGTTTATCGAGAATTTGAATAGTAGGCTATGCATATTTTGTTTCGTTGTTCATGACAGAAATCAAAACAATTCGTTTAGATTTACAGTTTTAAAGAATTTTTTAGAAGATGAACAATTTTCTATAATGCAATAGATTTTCTTTAAAAGTAAGCTTATAAATTGTTTCCTTTTTCAAAGTAATACGTTTTTGTGGTAGACTGTTTTATTTTTGACCCCGAAGAATTAAAAAAATTTGAATTGAACGAAGAATTTAACTGAACACGAGGTAGTGCGAGCCTCAGTTTTTATTGGAGGAGGGATATTGTCAGAGTTATGTTGCCAATTTGTTAGGCAAACATCGTTCCATAAGTCGTATGGTAAGACGCTCGAATGAAGTAGGAACTTATTCTAGAAGGCTATATACAAGGGCGAAAGCGATGCACTAGCGACCTAGATGAACGTTTTATAAGACAATATTCTTTAAGAAACAGGACTGTCACTAATTCTATAGTAAGAAACGAACTTGAAGCTGTTCGCAATGTCACAATTTCTTCTAAAACAGTTAGAACACGGTTAAATGAAGCTGGATTAAACAGTAGGAGACCAGCCACTGCGCCCTTGCTTACTAGAGAGAACAGAGTTGCCAGGTTACCTTTTGCTTGAAATCACGAAAACTGGTCTGTGGATGATTGGAAACAAGTTTTCTTCACAGATGAAACTAGGGTTAGTCTAAAACATCCAGATGGTCGTGAGTGAGTATGGCGAAGACCAGGAGAGAGGTTTGCTTCTTGCAATATCTCTGCAAGGATTCAATTCGGTGGTGGCTCTGTTATGTTCTGGGGTGGCATCTGCTTTGATGCTCGCACAGAGTTAGTTCCTGTCCGTACGAGATCCATGAATGCTGACTACTATCTTGAGAATATTATAATAGAACATGTGATGCCTTTCGGTCATTTTGTGGGGCCCAATTTCCTGTTTATGCAAGACAACGCTCGACCTCACATAGCTAGGGAGGTACTCGATTATCTTAATCAAGTTGATATACCGATTATGTAATGGCCACCAAAAAGCTCGGATCTGAATCCAATAAAACATGTATAGGATCACCTTAAGAAAAATGTGAAACGTCATATACCTACACCTAGAAACCTGAGGGAACTTGAAATGTAGTTATCGCAGAATGGGATCAAATTCCTCAAGATTTTATCCAAAATTTAATTAGAAGCATGCCTAGGCACATAAACGCTGTCATCCGAAGTAGAGGAGGCAACACACGCTACTAGTGTCCCAGTTTTTTTGCTATTAGTGTCCCAGTTTATTTTTTTTATTATTACATAATTTCAACGATTTTGTTATTAGGTCTTAAGAATAATTTTAATTTAAATATTATAGAGAAATTTGGCAGCTAATTCACTTTTAAAGTATCCGAATAAGTTGTTTCTAACTTTTAGTGTAACCAATGTTCATAAAAAGTTATTAAAATTAATTCATTATAGAGATTTGTATGATTTAATATATTGTTGCGTTAATTTTGTCCAGGAGTATATATATATATATATATATATATATATATATATATATATATATATATATATATATATATATATACATATATATAAATAAATTAAAATGCAAGAACTCTTGACTAGTTTCCTCCTACTTTGCAACCTAATACATAGTATTGCAACAGTAGAATAAGGTTAGCCAGGCAATCAAAAAGAAAGGAATTTTAAAAGCTTTTGAAAGAACGAAAAATTTTACTGGGATTAAGGATTAAATTCCGTCAAAAAATATTGGTCAGAAAGGCTCTCTAGTATCTGCAAACATTTTACTAGAATATTTAACAAATACTAGACTAGAGATAATCAATTCGTGAGTAGTTTCATTTAATTTTAACATATGATTATTAATAGTACTTTGTTAAATAAACCCTCGTAGATTTATCGAAATTATAACAATGATCTGTTTGTAAAGCAAACGATATACTACAGTGCATTCGACCAAGCGTTTATGCAGCGTAAATTAAGCAGCATTCGATATTTGTTAGACCGATGTATTAAGGGATCCATAGTGATATATTAAATAAACTTGCACACACAAATTAAAATTACTTTTCTTTCATTATTCTAAATCAAAAAAGAAAAAACAATTAAATTTTAGCGGCATTACATTAGCACTGTGCAGGAGCTTTTAACTTGAACGTAACTAAAGTGTACTCAAAACGTGCTCACGATTTAATTTAAGGAATTTATAGTTCTTTCATATTGTGGAGAAGAATATGTCAAAATTTCCGTTAGGCTGCTTTATATCACTTTCATAAGTCAAACGGAAATAACCTTATCATATGTCGATGCTTAAAGCTTCCCCTATCATTTCAGTAATACATCTGGACCATCTGCCGCGAATTGACGAACTGTTTAATTCATGTCTGATGTTCGAATTCATATTGATGTTCGAATGTGTTTGACATCTTTAACCTATTCTCTCCAAAAAATATTTATACCTGTAAAATCCTATATTCCTTATACCCAATAATTCCTATTCACTTTTTTCATCACATGTTTTTTGTGGCATTTATGACAGATTGAACCAAAAATTCAGTTACAGCTCTCTGTTACATTTAACTCTACCACAACGTTCATAGTGTTTCCAAACATTTAGCCTTATTTTTATGGTAGTTTGAAATAAACCACTCTGATCTGCAAATTGCCTTTCTTAAATTCAGATTAAGTCTTGCATCACCTATTACAATTTTCGTCACATATACAAAATTCTTTTCCACAACTTTTGCATATTGTCTTGTATGATAGATATACTTTTTTAAAGTATATCTATCATACATATTAAATATTACTTACTACATCAAAATTAAATTCTGTCTAAAACTGATACTTTAATTTAAAAGAGTACGCTAAAAACTCTATGAAAAAGTTTATGATGGCAGTTTTACACATTTTCTGACAGTTCTATTAAATTTATTTTATATATGTATATATATATATATATATATATATATATATATATATATATATATATATATACATACATACATATATTTATATATATATATATATATATAGTGTGTCCCAAAAAGTTTTATACAAATGGTTTATCTTACATTTTACAAAAAAAATTATTCCGGATAAAAAGTTCTGCATCACATGGAAATCCATAATCAAGCATCAAAAGTGTAAAATATTTATGGTATAGAGGGAACATAGAAAATAATGATTTATACTGAAGAATAAAGTGTGTTTAAATTTAAATACAGAGAAAAATATTAACTGAAAATGTTAATAGAAACTAAAAAATTATGTTCACGTTTATATTTGTTGGCTTCCTAGTTAGAAATTTAAAAAAAACTCCAGTAAATACGTTAGTAATTGTTGGATTATTTATTGAATAAAAATCACTACAAATTTTAGGCCGAAAATAAATAACCATATGTTTGAAAATACCTAACAACTGTCAATAAACTTAAAAGCTAACTTCAGTCTATATTTGCAGTAATTAAAAATGCCAGTAAAATTGAGTATTGAAGATAAAATTGAAATTGTTCTCATAGTTGGAGGAGATAATTATAAAACTTTTAGGGAAGCAACAGAAATCTGTAATAATAAACACCTGATAAAACTGTCGGTAGTAAAAAAGCCAAAAGATTCACTTCGGAAAAGATCAGCTTTATGTGAGTAAAACTACTACAGTAGAGAAAATTTTAAGATCAACTAAATGTAAACCACACAAACCCCAATTCATCCATACTTTAAAAGCAGCAGGTTTTGAACGAAAATTTGAATTTTGCGCTTGGTTTCAAGAAGAGTTGGAAGATAACAGGTTTATGGCAAGACAAATACTTTTCTCTGACTAAGCGATATTTATGTCTAATGGGACAGTAAGTTCTCAAAACTATCGCTGGTGGAGCGATATGAATCCTAACTTCAATATCCAAACGCGAGATCAATACTCGTTTAAAACCAATGTATGTTGTGGAATTTTTGATGATAGAATAGTTGGACCATTCTTTTTTCACTATGATCTGCAAATTGCCTTTCTTAAATTCAGATTAAGTCTTGGATCAGTCAACTCAACAAACTCTGCATTTTCTAATCTTCTTTATACCCAAAAAAAATATTAGCCCTATCGTCGTGGAAATGTACGTATTCTTTATAAATAAAAACATGAAATATTTTTAATGTTATATTTATATAGTAACAGTTAATAGGTTGTTGCTATAAAAGCCACTACAACGTTGGTGGGACATGGGCTTTAGAGGCAAGAACTTTGTTAAATGGCTGAAAATTATCTCGTAGGTTAATTATTGTTATTGAAAATCGGATCTATTAGAAATTTGTTGATTGTTCGTGTTCAGATATCGTTTTCGTGAATACAATATTGTTTAGCGAAAGTATGAAGCCTTATGCATGATAGTGTTATTATGTTAGTCAGGCAAAATTAAAATATAGGATTAACATGCATTTAATATAACTTTGGTAGTTACAGTTAACAATTTTTTTTTTCCAATTTTACAGTTCGTTCGGAAACATTGTTTTCGACTCGTTATACAGTTTATTTTCTAATCGTTCGAAAAATATGCCACTCTAACATTTATCTCCAATAAGAATCTCCAAATAATCTTTATTCAGCGTGTTTGACTAGAGCAATAAACCACTCGCCACTTAGAAATAAAGCGATGGAGTACTAAACCGATAATCACCTCAAGCCTTTAACCACTTAAAAAATATAGTGAAAACGTTTATGTTATAATTTAACAGTGAGTTTGACTTTTAAGTTCTTTGGACAGTGAATTATACTAAATTTATGACATATATTTCCTGTGATTATTTGTTAATCAAACTAAATCTGGCGTCTATCATACAATACTAATATATTATAACACCTAATGCCATTCTGTTGCGGAAATGCCATAGTTACAGATTTTTGTTACCGAGACTTATTATTTATGTATATTATTAATACTAATTAGTAGTAGTGCCTAACTAAAGTAGGATTCACTTTAAATTGAGCCTAACATTTAGAGTTATTTGTCCTGGAGAAGCTAAATTTTTCTTCTATCGTTTGCATTCTTTCTTCCATTACATGTAGAGCTGAAAGGCACGAAGCGCCGTCCAATGGACTCTTCTTCACGAGAAACACAGGTATTATGTTCGTTCTTGACGATATAAATGAAAGGGAAAAAAAACTTTGCAAAAACAGTCACAAATTTATTAATAAACTTTAAAAAAGGTAAACACTGCACGCAAAGAAACCTAAAATTTTTACGCAAACAAAAGAAGGACAAATTGAAATATTCTTCGAATCTTGAATTTCTCCGTTAGAACAGACTCTCTCGTAAAACCTTCCTATTACTGATGACCCTAGTTTTAACACGTAAAACCTCGGTTTCAACGCGACACCATAGGCTCCCGTACGTTTGAGTACCAACTTTCAAAATCAATTAACTCCTAACAGCGTGTCATGCTAGTTTAAAATTATTTACTTTAACGTACCTTTTCGAATCTAACAATTAGATTCGAATATTTATTACCTACGTTTTGTAATCCAAGTGGCAAAGAATCCATATATTTAGTTGACATTGAAACAATATATCTATCTAAGATTAAAAGTAAAGAACTTTTAAATCAGTGATACAAAAAATTCTTGCTATGTCTTTACGTAAATTTTAGCAATAATAATCCCAAACATGGCTAATATTGGGCTAGTTATAAAATTTTAAAAAATTTAAAATTATTTGCTTTAACGTACCTTTTCGAATCTAACAATTAAATTCGAATATTTATTAACGTCGTTTTGTAATCCAAGCGGCAAAGTATCCATATATTTAGTTCACATTAAAACAATATATACATATATATATATATATATATATATATATATATATATATATATATATATATATATATATATATATCTAGGATTAAAAATAAAGAACTTTTCAATCAGTGATACAAAAAATTCTTGCTATGCCTTTACGTAAATTTTAGCAATAATAATCGCAAACATCAATATATTTCATATGGCTAATATTGGACTAGTTATGGAATCGAAATCTTAGCGGGCAGTTCAAACCACAATTCACGGAGATGTTGATCAATTTCGCTTTATTACAAGATTATTTTAACATTTAAACAGGTAAATTCTACAAAGACTCAAAAAATCAAAGTTTTTTACATTACCATTTAATGTTTACCAGAAGACAATTATTTAAGAAATGTAAAAGACGAAGCCTATACTAAGGCAAATAAATTAAATAAATATCTATACAAGAAATATGTAGTTATAGATTTCGCTACAGTTCAAAAAACTGTAAGAAACAGCTTCATGATATAGTAACAAGATTTCAGTTAATTTATACTTGTAATCGTAGCACGATAAGCTTGCGGCACCCCCAGCGTAAACTATATAATTTTCTTCAGTGAACCAACTAAAAACATATAACAGTCACAGAAGTACCATTACCTTCCACTTACTACTCGCGCAAATAAGCCTCCCTGCGTTTTGCCATATGCATTAATGCAGTAAAAGTAGAAGTAACAATTTATTCCAACCCCGTCGAAAGTGTTAAGTATAAAATTACTTTTTACATTTATACATATTATTATACTAGCAACCGCCCGCGACTTCGTTCGTGCGGAAGCGCTATTTTTTTTAAACATTTTTTTAAAATTTAGGCACCTATGGAAATTGGTTAGAGCTTCTCTGAATACTATATTTAATATTTTATTATTTTCTGGTAGCAAAATATATGGTTTTCTGGAGTTCCAGCTCTTAATAACCCGACATATAATTGGCCATGAAAAAAACATTTCTATCTCAAATCGACTTCCGCGAGTTTGAAAGCTTGTCCCTAGGACTTATTTATTGTGAGAACAAACAATCCTTTCACAGAAAACTGTAACTGCTTGGAATGAATCGGTAGATCCGGTGGGATCATAGGAAATATAAGGAGTAGACGCTATTTTTCTTATATTTTGCCTGTCAAGCGGCTGTGAGCTTTCAGCGCTAGACTCTCCAATTCGACCTATTCTAGCCGCCATTGCCTCAGTATTTCTAGAAAGGTGCTATTTTGTTTTTAGATTATTTAATTTTTAATAGCAGCCACAAATGCCTAATTTCCTAAAAGTAAAAAAAAACGCTCAAGTGCAAGGTGGACTTGCGCAATTAGTGTTCCGTACTGTAATTGCTTTTAAAATAAAATAAAATCCTTAACTAGACTAAGTTAATTAGGTCCCTGAAATGTATATATCTTAAGATCCAATATGTATTTTCACGTTTTTTCTTAGTAAATCAGTTTAAAATTCTTATTCGTTCGAAGAAGGCATCGTGTGCCGAAGCAATTGTCACAAAAAATAATAATATAGTGGAAATTAAAAAACATTATTAGTGTTTTATTTGTGTTAAGTTACAATCAATTTCCATCAAGTAACGGCTAACTCAGTAAATTTTTCAGTAAATCTTTGTTTAATTATAAACAAATAAAATAAAATTATTTTGTCTCGGTACAGCGACGCGTGATGCGGTAGTAGTAATGTACTGAAAACTATATTAAAAGAAACTCCACCATATTGTCATACAATATACTATTTTTCTTATACCATGCATGACAATGTAATGCGCTCGTAATAATTTTCACTCA
This sequence comes from Pachyrhynchus sulphureomaculatus, assembly GCA_019049505.1. Lineage (NCBI taxonomy): Eukaryota > Metazoa > Arthropoda > Insecta > Coleoptera > Curculionidae > Pachyrhynchus > Pachyrhynchus sulphureomaculatus. The sequence goes on along the minus strand of CM032447.1, from coordinate 186,568,996 downwards.
ATCTGCACTTTAGAAAGAAAATTTTTTGATCAGTACCTTTCGAGATAGGCTGAGGGGATAACGATTTTTGACCATTTTTTTAAAATAATACAAAGAAAAGTGTGCGCAAGCATCATATATATTTTTGACTCACCTGGTAAAAAATTATTTTTACCATTTTTTTTTTAAAATTCAATTCCCCCTCTTAAGTCAAAATTTAACTTTCAAAACTATAAGGCTTTAATTGGGATATCAATTCCTATGTTTATGCAAAATTTCGATTTTTATAATTACATTAACGAAGATTACTAAAATAATATTTGGTCTTTATTGAAAAAAAATACACTAGTAAAAATCAAAAAATATAATTAAATGTTTTTATTGTTATTTACTACCTATTGACACCAACAAAGTACCTACAATGTGCCTACAAAAAGAATGAAAGAATCTTAAAAGTACAAATAACAAAAAAAAACTTTTCGTCTTCAAAAACATAACATTAAGTCATCGTGTCACTAAACTTCGAAAAAGTCAAATTATAGACTGAGACTGCAAGTGCAAGAAAACACAACAACCCTCAAGTACATTGGCTGGTCTGTCGATCATCCAGCGCTCGACGCCGTTTCCCATCACGCTACCAGCGAGCAGCCCGGCGCTCATGATTCTTTTTTTCTCCACCGCGTCAGTTTCCTTTTGTGACAACTTTATAAAATCTAGCCTATGGTCACTCCAACAGTACAGGCTACATACCAGCAATTTATATATATATATATATATATATATATATATATATATATATATATATATATATATATATATATATATATATATATTATAAAACGCAATGACTCTCTATCTGTCTATCCGTTAGTGAGCTTATCACTCGAGAACCACTTATCTGATTTACGTTACGTTAGGTATCATAAGGAATAAGCAGTAACGATAATAGTGAATCAAGTCAGAAAACTTTGCCGCCAGTGCGCCTTCTTGCAGAAAAACCTAAATAATAATTCTATAGTCCACGCGAGCCGAGCCGCAGGCACAGCTAGTTAAATATAAGAAATAAATAAATTTATAGACAATAATAATTTAATGAAAGAACCTTCCAATCAAAACAATTTTTGGTTAATTTTGAAAAAAATACATATGAAATAAACTCCTAAATAAGTTTTATTTAAAAAATATATATAAAAGAAAGAACTATTAATTTAAAATAAATAATAAAACAACAATAGCTTTAGCAAGTATATGTTTCTTATTTTTGTAACTATAATTGTTAAAATTATTCTTAATAGTCATCTATAATCAAATAAAATTAATATTTTCTTAGTACGAGCAGTATCATGTATTATTAATTAAAATTTAAAACTGAAGGTTTATGAAATCATCAAAATGAAAAAGCCAATACCTACCTTTTATTTATCGTAATACTTATGAGAAAAATGTTTTAGATATAAAATCATTTTTATTAAAAGTTATTTCGACTTTTTTTAAACTATTTTGTATTTTTATTTATTTTGAGTCCATTTGTCCTATTCCTAATTTTTTAAAACTAGAATTTAATAAAAATATTTACCAAATTTGAAGCCTCTTTCTGTTCAACATTAAATTCACAGTATTGAATACTATGTATTGCAGTCATGTGATTACTCGATCCTACATAAAGTGTTTGTATTATATTTTCGATTTGAACATTCAAGCTAATTTTAAATAGGTTTACTTTGAGTTTTTCATGTCTCCTTCAAAAAGTCAATACAAATCTACTATGGCGTTAAAGTATATTTAAAACTTAACAAACACAACTCATACGGATTCGTTTTAATGTAGCCAATAGCTGCTTCACAATCGTTATGAAATTATAGCTACTTGGAGGCCCACTTATATTACCTCCTTTGGAGAAACCGTTTGAAAATTTGTGCCTCTGCGCAGTATCAGTTCGCTTTTCTTGAACCAATTGTATCCTGTAGAGGTACAGGCATAAATCTTGACGAATAATACGTTGTAACGAACTCCCGGCCACAGTAACGGTATTTGATGGTTTGTGTATTAAGAGATCGGGATTGTATTGTCTGGTACTTAGTCACCCTTTCCAAGGTTTATTTAAAGTCAAACCAGTTTCTCAAAACTTCTACACCTATTCTTTAGCCAAGTCAGCACAGGGTTTTATTTACGCAGGGTAAATATCATTTAAAACAAATTATTGTTTTTGTAAAGCGCTTGAACTCGGAACACTCCAGAGTAACTAAATTTCTACGGATCACGGTCATCCTCTGACCTTCTATCTTAGCCCTCCCACTGGTTGCGTTTATGCAACAAGACAAACAAATTTTAACATATTTATAAGACATCCTATATTTTAAATTATATATATATATATATATATATATATATATATATATATATATGTATATATATATATATATATATATATATATATATATATATAATATATATATATATATATATATATATATATATATATATATATATATATATATATATCAATCGGTTTTATAAAGTCTTCCGTCTTTCATATATGTATATATGTATATATATATATATATATATATATATATATATATATATATATATATATATATATATATATATATATATATATCAATCGATTTTATAAAGTCTTCCGTCTTCCGATGCCTAATTTCCACTCCTTCCGGTTTCTCCATCCCTCCTCCTCCAGATCTCTCTCTAGTACTTCCTCGTTGATTCCTGCTCTCCAGCTTTGGCGTGGTCTTCCTCGCTTTCTTTTTCCATGAGGGTTCCAATTTAAAATCTTTTTAGGTAGTCGGTCTTGTGACATTCTCTGTACATGTCCGTACCATACCAACTGTTGGGTTCTGATTTCGTCCACTATATCGTGCTTTATTTCTAAAGCTCGCCTTATCGTGTCATTTGGTATGCGGTCTTTTCTGGGTTTTCTGGCTGCTCGTCTCCAGAAATCCATTTCTATAGCTTTTAGTATTTTTTCTGTTCTTTCCTTTAATGGTCACACCTGGGAGCTGTAAGTTATTATACTTTTCACTATTGAGTTGTAAATTCTCTTCTTATTTTCAATGGTTATGTTTTTGTCCTGGTGTGTCCTGTGGCCAGTTTCAAGTCCTTCTGTTGTCCTCCGACGCACATGTACTCGGTCTTTTTACTATTGACTTCTAGGCCCCATTTTTCATATTCCTCCATAAGTTTTCGTGTCATGTATTCCATATCATCGATGTCCTGAGCGACTACTACCTGGTCATCTGCGAATGATAGCGTGTGCAATGTAGTATCGTCATCCAGTGGTAATCCCATACTGCTACATTTCCTTTTCCAGTTCTTCAATGCACTCTCCAAATAGATTTTAAATAGCGTTGGGGATATACAGCAGCCCTGTTTGAGACCCTTTGTGACCGGGAACCCTGTTGTTATACCATATTTGGTTTTCACACTACTTCTTGCGTCTTGGTATAAGGATTTTACGGCTTTAATTATTTCGGTGCTTACATTACTCTGTTGTAGTGTTTCCCACAATCTCATTAGGGGCACGCTGTCGTAGGCCTTTTTTAAATCAACAAACAAGACATGGACTTCCTGATCAAATGCGGTTTTCTTTTTTAGGATTTGTGTCAGTGAGAAGAGGTGGTCTATTGTGGATCTTCCTGCTCTAAAGCCTGCCTGTTCTTCAGCTTCTACGTCCGCGTATTCCGTTTCTATTCTATTTTTAAGTATTTTTCCGTATATGCTGCTAATAGATCCTGTAACCGTTATTCCCCTATAGTTATCGCAATTATTTTTGTCTCCTTTCTTATGAATTGTTGATATGTATGATATTTTCCATTCCTCAGGTACTTCTGATGTGTTAATGCATCTTTGGAATAAGTTCCTCAAAGCCCTAAATAGCTTTTCAGTTCCGTATTTTACTATGTCTCCTGGGATGTTTCCTGGTCCTGGAGCTCTACGATTTTTTAGCATTTTACATACTTCTTTAACTTCTGATGTGGTTATCCTTATTGGGGATCCTCGTATAACTATATTTGGGTTTCCATGTTGGGTACTTTTGAACTCTGATCTATCTTCTGTTAGCATATTTGTAAAATATTGGTTCCATTTTTCTGGTGTTATTGGTGAGAAGATTTCTCTTTTCCGTTCTGTTCTCAGATTTTTAAGAAGTCTCCAGCTTTCTGTGCTTTTTCTTCCTCCTGTGTTAGTGTTTAGTCTTGAGCATGTCTTTTCCCATTGGTTGTTCTTTTTGTCACTAATCATTTTGCGTACTCTAGCTTGGGATTCCTTGTATTTTACTTTGTCGTTTGTGCTCTTTGAACTTAAGTATTTGTGATAGCTTTTCCGTTTTTCTTCAATTTCGTATTTAATTTCTTCATCCCACCAATATGGTTTTTGCTGTTTTTCCCTTTTCTCTTGGTACCCTAATGCTTCCAGTGCGGCTGCGTGTAGGCATTCTTTTATATACTTATATTCTTCTTCTATATTAACAAATCCCGTCCGTTGTATCTTTTGGTCCAGTCTACTCTTGTATAGATTTCTGATACTTTCATTTTGTAAGCTATCTGTATTATATCTTATTGTTGTTTCACTTGTTGAGTGCTGTGTACTTGTATCTTCCAGTTTGCTTTCCCGTGTTGTTCGTGAAGTTATCTTTCCTTTCACGAGATAGTGGTCGCTGCCACATGAAGCCCCTCTTTGGACTCTTACATCTAGGAAGTTTAATCTAGATCTTGTTATTTGTCTCCACGTATATTTATGAATATCCCTATACTGGTAGTGTCCGTTTAATATTGTAAGGTTGTTTTGTTCACATATCTCTATAATTCTTCTTCCGTTGTCGTTAGTAACTTCTTCGCCATATTTTCCTACCACTTTATCGTGTTCTTTCCTTCCTATTGTTCCATTTAGATCACCCAAAAGTAATATCTCTCTTAATGTTCCAATTTTGCATATTTCCTCATTTAGTTGTTCAAAAAATGAATCCTTGTTATTAGCCAGATCGTCGTCGTTGACAGGGTATACCCCCAGTAAGGTTGTGTTATTACCTAGTGTTTTGAGATTCATCTTTATGATTCTTTCACTAATCGGTTACCTGGTGGTTATGAATTTCCTCAGTTTTCTGTGTATTAGTATGGATACGCCTTGTTTTGCTCTATCTTCTTTGGGCACTCCACTATAAAAGTGATCGTAATGCCCCCAACTTTCGGAGCCTTTTCCTTTCTTCTTTGTTTCCGTCAGTACTGCAATTTCGACTCGAAGATTTTCTAATTCATTTACAACTTATTTACTTTCCTGGAGAGGCCTTGTATGTTCCATGTACCACATATCGTTGTCCTTCTTCTTTGCTGTTTTCGTCTTCGTATATCCGTTCGATTCCGAGGCTTTGGATTAAGTTTTTTAGCAGAGGCTTTTTTTACATAGGGTAGGGAGCTGGCCTACCGCTAAAACCCTCCTCCTTTGTCCGGGCTTGGGACCGGCAGTGACAACTGTAAGCTACTCAATCCACCTACAGCCGCCCAGGCGGAGTTCTATATTTTAAATTATTTATTAAAATTCGTGTAAGGTAATAATATACCGAGTATATAACAATGTTGAGGTTGAGGCATTAACTTCACAAAGGCAATATTTAATTTAGTAATCTCTTATCACACATATTAAGTGGGTACAAAAAACAGGGGGAAACTAATCATAAATATCCTTATCGATGAAATACTTTTCGCTGTTACTCATAATACAAATACTATTTTAATTGGGTTTTCACCAAACTTTTTGCGATGTCCTAATCATTTTTTCTACCTTTCTTCTAATAATACCTTCGAATCATTAAACCTTTGAAAAGAAAATAATTTAAATAAAAATGTATTTGTATTTTTATATTATAAACATCCTATTAAATATCGCTAGATAAAGGTTATCAAAATGATTTGTATTATTTGCTCATCCAAATTCCGTTAGTTGGAGCATTTCTTTAACTCATCGAAGTAATCCCTAAAATAAGTCACATTACCAAACACAGAAGGTGTTGAAATTATTTAAAATTTTAATTGCAGTCCTTAAAAATGTTATAATGCTAATGTCGATGCCATCAAGACAGATTTATGTACTGTTTCTTCAGACCGATGCAGACCACTTTACACTTATCGGTAATTGGAAAAATATCCATTTTTAATTCCATTACGATCTATTTATATGTATATATATATATATATATATATATATATATATATATATATATATATATATATATATATATATATATATATATATATATATATATTATATATATATATATATATATATATATATATATATATATATATATATATATATATATATATGTATATATATATATATATATATATATATATATATATATATATATATATATATATATACATATATATATATATATATATATATATATATATATATATATATACTAGCCGTGCCCGCGGCTCCGCTCGCGTGGACTTGATTCACTACTATCGCCACTGCTCATTCCTTATGTTACCTAACGTAATAAAATATCTGCCCTTATTTGCCCTTATCTCCTATTATTTCTCCTTATCTCCCATTATCTCTACATAATTTCCATTATCTAAGCTTATCTCTGCTCATCACCCATTATTTCTCCTTATCTCCCATTATCTCACCTTATCTCCCATTATCTAGGTTTATCTCGACTTATCTCGCAATATTTCTCCTTATCTCCCATTTTTTTCCTTATCTCCCATTATTTCTCCTTATCTCCCATTATCTCACCATAACTCCCATTACCTAGACTTATCTCTGCTTATTTTCCATTATTTCTCCTTATCTCCCATTATTTATACTTATCCCCAATTATCTCACCTTATCTCCCATTATCTAGGCTTATCTCGACTTATCTCGAAATATTTTTCCTTATCTCCCATTATTTCTCCTTATCTCCCATTATCTCACCATAACTCCCATTACTTAGACTTATCTCTGCTTATCTCTCATTATTTCTCCTTATCTCCCATTATCTCTACATAATTTCCATTATCTAGGCTTATCTCTGCTCATCTCCCATTATTTCTCCTTATCTCCCATTATCTCACCATAACTTACATTACCTAGACTTATCTCTGCTTATCTCCCATTATTTATACTTATCTCCCATTATCTCACATTATCTCCCATTATCTAGGCTTATATCGAATTATATAGAACATATCATATGTATAAATTTATAAAAACACGTAAATTGAATAAGTGGTTCTCAAGTGATAAGCGCACTAACGGACAGACAGACAGAAAGACGTTGCTTTATATATATATATATATATATATATATATATATATATATATATATATATATATATATATGTATATATATATATATATATATGTATTGTATTCTTTGCAACATGATATTGTTCCATACTTAATGGTTTAGGCAGTATATTTTAAGAGAAACACGCTAACGGTAGCCTTTCTTCCGACTTGATTCACTATTATCGTCACTGCCTATTCTTTATGTTACCTAACGCAATAAAATATATCCTATAACCTGGCCAGAGAACATATGTATGTTTTAAAAAAAAAGTACGTAACGCACTAACGGACAGACAGACAGACAGAGAGACGTTGCATTTTATATATATTATATATAGATAACTTGGCCAGAGAACATATGAATGTTTTAAAAAAAAGCACGTAAATCAGATAAGTGGTTCTCCAATGATAAGCGCACTAACGGACAGACAGACAGAGAGACGCTGCATTTTATATATATTATAGATATAGATTATTATTATTATTATATAACCTGGCCAAAGAATATATGTATGAATTTAAAAAAGACACATAAATTGGATAAGTGGTTCTCGCGTGATAAACGCACTAATGGACAGACAGACAGACAGAGAGACATTGCATTTTATATATATTATAGATTATAGATTAAAGATATTCTCTGCTACATAATATTGTTCCATATTTAATGGTTTAGGCTGTATATTGTAAGGGAACGCGCTAGCAGCAAACTTTTTTCCGACTTCACTCACTATTATTGTCACTGCTCATTCCTTATGCTACCTATCGTAATAAAATATAGCCTATAACCTGGCCAGAGAACATAAGTATGTTTTAAAAAGAAAAGTACGTAAATCGGATAAGTGGTTCTCCAGTGATAAGGTCACTAACGGACAGACAGACAGACAGACAGACAGACAGAGAGACGTTGCATTTTATATATATATTATAGATATATAGATAGATAGATAGATAAATAAATAAGAGCTTTAAATAATATTTCTAATATTACCAACCCTATATTAACCAAATATAAGGCAGATCTCTTTTAGTGCATTGCTCAATATATAACTCCAAGCCAATCGTTCTTATAAATCGAAATAAGCGAGTTATACATAATAACTGTCTAATGTCGCTGCTGCTTTTTTTTATCATAATAAAAATTGTAATTTTAATGGTATACTTCAGCCATTATGCGCTTAATAGAAGTGAAAATTTATTTCATATTCCACAACGTATACCGTAATAAATCACCTAGCAAACAAACATCGAGTGCCTATTAATTTAAACTGAATAAACAACTAGTCGACTGCATTTCAGTGTATTGTTTTTTTGATTATAGAAAAAATGCATCATTGTTTTAGTTACTATAATAGGGTGTAATTTCCAGTGTTATATAAACAAAGACATAATGGAATTAAATTTAAATTTTTGCTTACTTTCATAGATTCTAAATAAAAAAACAAACAATATAGGGTGTACAAATACTAGATAACATAATATTATATTTTAATATAAATAATATTAATTCTACTAGTTTTGCGGCAAATGAAAAATGACCCACTCATTGTTGGTCACGTACATGAAATGTATATTAATGAGTATCAGTTGTCATTGATAATTGGTTATAGATCAAAACTTATTTTCCTCAAAAGGAAGTAAAATAACAATCAAACATTATTAGAAAATTAAAAAACTTTAAAATCAGGTGCCAACAAAATTTCATGTAACAATGACATGTATTACGTAAACATAGCATATATTATTTAATTTCGACACTAAATCTCCTCGGAATCTAAATTTAAGTAAAATTGTTAATGTATTATACGATGATCACCTATTACAATTTTCGTGACATATACAAAATTCTTTTCCACAACTTTTGCATATTGTCATGTTTGATAAATATACTTTTTTAAAGTAGTAATATTTATATTACTTACTACACCGAAGTTAAATTTTCTCTAAAAGTGATACTTTAATTTGAAAGAGTACGCTAAGAACTGAGTTATGAAAAAGGTTATGATGGCAGTTGTACACATTTTCTGTCAGTTCTAATAGGCCGTTAGTATTTATTTTATATATGTATATATATGTATATATATATATATATATATATATATATATATATATATATATATACATATATATATATATATATATATATATATATATATATATATATATATATATATATATATATATATATATATAAATATAAATATATATATATATATATATATATATATATATTTATATTTATATATATATAATATATATATATATATATATATATACAGTATGTCCCAAAAAGTTTTATACAAATGGAAAAGTTTATCTTATATTTTACAAAAAAAATTATTCTTGATAAAAAGTTCTGCATCACATGGAAATCCAAGCATCAAAAGTGTAAAATATTTGATGGTATAGAGGGAACATAGAAAATAATGATTTATATTGAAGAATAAAGTGTGTTTAAATTTAAATGCAAAGAAAAATATTAACTGAAAATGTTAATAGAAATTAAAAAATTATGTACACGTTTAGATTTGTAGCCTTCCTAGTTCAAAATTTAAAAAAAATACTCCAGTAATTATTGGATTATTTATTAAATAAAAGAAAACGATATCACTACAAATTTTAGGCCGAAAATAAATAAACATATGTTTGGAAATACCTAACAACTGTCACTAAACTTAAAGCTAACGTCAGTCTGTATTTGCAGTAATTAGAAATGCTAGTAAAATTGAGTATTGAAGATAAAATTTAAATTGTTCTCATAGTTGGAGGAGATCATTATAAAACTTTTAGAGAAGCAGCAGAAATTTGTAATAATAGACACCTGATAAAACTGTACACTTCACATCTGTAGGATATCTAATAAATAAATTCAAGATTTATGGAAGTGTTGAAAATAAATTTAAAAAGAAACATCGGGCATAGGATTGAAATGAAGATAATCAAAATCAAGTAATGCTGTCGGTAGTAGAAAAGCCAATAGATTCACTTCGAAAAAAGGTCAGCTTTATGTGAGTAAAACTACAGTAGCGAAAATTTTAAGATCAAATAAATGTAAACCATACAAACCCCAATTCACTCATACTTTAAAAGCAGCAGATTTTGAACGAAAATTTGAATTTTGCGCTTAGCTTCAAGAAGAATTGGAAGATAACAGTTTATGGCAAGACAAATACTTTTCTCTGACGAAGCAATATTTATGTCTAATTGGACAATAAGTTCTCAAAACTATCGCTGGTGGAGTGATATGAATCCTAACTTCAATATCCAAACGCGAGATCAATACTCATTTAAAACCAATGTATGGTGTGGAATTTTTAAAGATAGAATAGTTGGACCATTCTTTTTTCGAAATAATATGAAAGCTGAACGTTACCTAGTTTAAATAATGAGTTCCCTGAGTTTCTTAATGGCCTACCAATAATTGAAAAACAATGTATATGGTACCAACATGATGGAGCATCATGTCACAGTACGAGAAATGTTTGAAACTATCTCCTCCACATTTTTAACTGTAGAGTACTACGGAGGTAAGTGCAGTTTACTTGGCCTCCAAAGTCTCCGGACATTACCCCTCTAAACTTTTTGAATAAATAATGCGACAATTACTAACGTGTTTACTGGATTTTTTTTAATTTTTAGCTAGGAAGGCCACAAATCTAAACATGAGCATAATTTTCTAGTTCCTATTAACATCTTCAATTAATATTTTGCTCTGTATTTACATTTAAACACACTCTACTCCTCATTATAAATTATCATTTTTTATTTTTCCTGTATACCATCAAATATTTTAAACTTTTGATGCTTGATTATTGATTTCCATGTGATGCAGAACTTTCTATAAAGAATAAATTCTTTTATAATATGTATGATAAACTTTTTCTCTATTTGTATAAAACTTTTTGAGACACACTATAC
>CM032447.1:186405425-186557703 GCA_019049505.1 Pachyrhynchus sulphureomaculatus | reverse complement strand
CTTATCTCCCATTATTTATACTTATCTCCCATTATCTCACCTTATCTCCCATTATCTAGGCTTATATCAAATTATATAGAACATATCATATGTATAAATTTATAAAAACACGTAAATCGGATAAGTGGTTCTCAGGTGATAAGCGCACTAACGGACAGACAAACAGACAGAGAGAGGTTGCATTTTATATAAATTATATTCTTTGCAACATGATATTGTTCCATATTTAATGGTTTAGGCAGTGTATTGCAAGAGAACGCGCTAACGGTAACCTTTTTTTCCGACTTGATTCACTATTATCGTCACTGCTTATTCTTTATGTTTCCTAACGCAATAAAATATATCCTATAACCTGGCCAGAGAACATATGTATGTTTAAAAAAAAAGTACGTAACGCACTAACGGATAGACAGACAGACAAAGAGACGTTGCATTATATATATATATATATATATATATATATAATATATATATATATATATATATATATAAATATATAAAATATATATACATATATATATATATATATATATATATATATATATATATATATATATATATATATATATATATATATATATATATATATTATAGATAGATAACCTGGTCAGGAACATATGTATATTTAAAAAAAAAAGCACGTAAATCGGATAAGTGGTTCTCCAGTGATAAGCGCACTAATGGACAGGCAGACAGACAGAGAGACGCTGCATTTTATATATATATATATATATATATATAAATTATAGATATAGATTATTATTATATAACCTGGCCAAAGAATATATGTATGAATTTAAAAAAAGACACGTAAATCGGATAAGTGGTTCTCGCGTGATAAACGCACTAATGGACAGGCAGACAGACAGAGAGGCATTGCATTTTATATATATTATAGATTATAGATATTCTCTGCTACATAATATTGTTCCATATTTAATGGTTTAGGCTGTGTATTGCAAGAGAACGCGCTAGCGACAAACTTTTTCCGACTTCGTTCACTTTTATCGTCACTGCTCATTCCTTATGCTACCTATCGTAATAAAATATAGCCTATAACCTGGCCAGAGAACATATGTATGTTAAAAAAAAAAAAACCTAAATCGGATAAGTGGTTCTCCAGTGATGAGCGCACTAACAGACAGACAGACAGACAGACAGACGACAGACAGAGATACGTTGCATTTTACATATTATAGATGTAATAAAATATATATCTATAACTTGGTCAGAGAACATATGTATAAATTTAAAAAATCATGTAAATCGGAGAAGTGGTTCTCGAGGGATAAGCGCACTAACGGACAGGCAAACAGACAGAGAGACGTTGCATTTTATATATATTATAGATATAGATTATTATTATTATTATTATATAACCTAGTCGAAAAATATATGTATGAATTTAAAAAAAGGCACGTAAATTGGATAAGTGGTTCTCGCGTGATAAACGCACTAATGGACAGATAGACAGACAGAGAGACATTGCATTTTATATATATTATAGATTACAGATATTATCTGCTACATAATATTGTTCCATATTTAATGGTTTAGGCTGTGTATTGCAAAGAAACGCGCTAGCAGCAAACTTTTTTCCGACTTCATTCACTATTATCGTCACTGCTCATTTCGTATGCTACCTATCCTAATAAAATATAGCCTATAACCTGGCCAAAGAACATATGTATGTTTTAAAAAAAAAAAAGTATGTAAATCGGATAAGGGGTTCTCCAGTGATAAGCGCACTAACAGACGGGCAGACAGACAGACAGACAGACAGACGTTGCATTTTATATATGTTATAGATATATATATATATATATATATATATATATATATATATATATATATATATATATATATATATATATATATACTATATACATAGTCGAACACGTATGATCTGTGAATTTTAAATATACTTTTAAAAACTGAATGCACATTGAGGTACCATAAATATGTTGACATGTGTGTGTTAATACACATAAGTATAATATTTATAAGAATAAAATTATAATATCTATATACATATAAATTAGATGTTATGAAATTATAACGTCTAAATATTAAGATCACAAACGCGAATCAAACTATTCTGTAATAATCGCTCTTTTCTATTAAGCTCATGTTTGTTTTATTCTATTTACTAACTTTAACAATCGATAGTACATAATTGTTTAACTGAACGCGTTGGTAGAATAGTCCCGCGTATGTTTTTATACAAAGCGTATAAACACAAACTTACATTATTTTATGAGCAATGAAATAAAATATATTTATAAATATTATGAATCTCAGGTTCAATTGTGATATCAACGAAGCAAGTTGAAAAAAAAACAATTCTGATTTTGATCGTGTAAAATTTTTTGTAACGTGTATGTATAGAAAACGTGTATGATAAGAAATCATATAAATAAAGATTTTCCATAAAAGACAGTTTCCTTATAGCATTTGTGTGACTTGCCGTCTTACCTTATTTGAATACGAGAAGAATATTAAAAAGTAATCATTAATAATGCCAAATTATATACAAATGGTATTACAAAAAGATACAAGAAGACGTGCTACCACAGGGAATATGTATTACTGTTACATCTGCTTGACTGTGAGATCTTCTGGGCATAACAAAGTGAAATACTAGGTCAAGTGCAAGTTGGACTTGCATAATTAGTGTTCCGTACGTTGATTGCTTTTAAAATAAAAATTTTTGTTACGGATGTATAAAATAATCAGTAACTTCACAAAACACACCTCAAAGGAGTTTTTCAACAAAGTTTGTTTCCGATCTTTATTGAAAACTGATGACCTTGAAATTTTTGGTTTTATTTAATATACCAGATAGATTGTTAAAGTTAATGCACCCGTGATAATTTTCGTCCGATCGACACCCTGTGGAGAATATTCCAGAATTTTTTCAAAATTTTTTGCAGTATTTTTCGAGATAAGGGGGACAACGATTTTTTCACACCATTTTCTAAAAAATAATACAAAGAAAAGTGTGCGCAAGTATTACAATATATATATTTTTGAACTTGTGTTTTTAGAAAGTTTCATTTGACACCTCACTCGATGACCTGGTAAAAAATTTTTTTTTCACTTCCGATTTCACCCCCCAAAACTAACCCCTTAAGTTCAAATTTAGCCTTCAAAACTACATGGCTCTGATGAGACCATCAATTCCTATATTAATACCAAATTTCAACTTTCTTTGCCAAATAGTTTCGGAGAAAATCGGGTGTGACAGACGGACGGACGGACGGACCGGCGGACGGATGGACGTATGGACGGACGGACGAACACCGAAGTGATCTTATAAGTGTTCCATACGGAAAACTAAAAAGGTAAAGGAATCGTCCGAGAACATACACACATTTCTATTGATAAGGGAGTTTATGGAACTTTACACTCAAAGGCTAGAAATAGTAATGACCAATTAAGACGTAAAAGAAAAAAAACTTTATTAAATTTTGTAAAAAATGTTTCCAAGAATATGGAAAAGGGAAAAATCCTTGTTGTCTAAGATGTTCGCTTCAAAAGCAAAAAACGTTCTTAAAATAATAAAAAAATCCAGAAAAAACAGAAAATGTAAGTAGTTTCTACTATCATAAATGAAAAACATACTGACAAAATTTATCAATTTTATAAACTTTAAAAATAGCTTTTCTCGCGTAAATAAGGACATCCGATTTTCTTCTCTGCAGAAAATTAAACTTTGAGCGATCACGAAAAGTGCTGCTATGACCGATTTTGTCGTAATTTTTATCAAACCTAAATGCTCTAGCCTCTCACCCTGTATATATGCTGGGCCCATAAGAAATGGATATTTAACATAGTTTAAATTTTATTTATTTCCGAATATAAACAAAGGAAACTATTAATGGCATAATGCAATCAAAATCATGGTTAAAAATATTGGTATTGGTACTCAAAAATTACTAATATATACTTACACTAGCCGGGCCCGCGGCTCCGCTCGCGTGGACTTGATTCACTACTATCGTCACTGCTTGTTCCTTATGTTACCCAACGTAATAAAATATCTCCCATTATTTATCCTAATCTCCCAATATTTCTCCTTATTTCCCATTATCTCTAGCTAATTTCCACTATCTAGGCTTATCTCTGCTCATCTCCCATTATTTCTCCTTATCTCCCATTATTTCCCCTTATCTCCCATTATCTCACCTTATTTCCCATTATCTAGGCTTATCTCAACTTATCTCCCATTATTTCTCCTTATCTCCCATTATTTCTCTTTATCTCCCATTATCTCACCATAACTCTCCCATTATCTAGACTTATCTCTGCTTATCTCCCATTATCTCTCCTTATCTCCCATTATTTATACTTATCTCCTATTATCTCACCTTATATCTCCCATTATCGAGGCTTATCTCGACTTATCTCCCATTATTTCTCCTTATCTCCCATTATCTCACCTTATCTCCCATTATCTAGGCTTATATCGAATTATATAGAACATATGTTTAAATTTATAAAAACACGTAAATCGGATAAGTGGTTCTCGAGTGATAAGCGCACTAACGGACAGACAGACAAACAGAGAGACGTTGCATTTTATATATATTGTATTCTTTGCTACATATTATTGTTCCATATTTAATACTTTAGGGAGTGTATTGCAAGAGAACGCGCTAGCGGCAAACTTTTCTCCGACTGGATTCACTATTATCGTCACTGCTTATTCCTTATGTCACCTAATAAAATATATCCTATAACCTGGCCAGAGAACATACGTATGTTTAAAAAAAAAGCACGTAAATCGGATAAGTGGTTCTCCAGGGATAAGCACACTAACGGACGGACAGACAGACAGACGGACAGAGAGACATTGCATTTTATATATATTATAGATATTCTCTGCTACATAATATTGTTCCATATTTAATGGTTTGGACTGTGTATTGCAAGAGAATGCGCTAGCGGCAAACTTTGTCCGACTTCATTTACTATTATTGTCACTGATGCTACCTGTCGTAATAAAATATAGCCTATAACCTGGCCGGAGAACATATGTATGTTTTAAAAAAAAAGTACGCGAATCGGATAAGCGGATCTCCAGTGATAAGTGCACTAACGGACAGATAGATAGACAGAGATACGTTGCATTTTATATATTATAGATGTAATAAAATATATATCTATAACCTGGTCAGAGAACATATGTATGAATTTAAAAAATCACGTAAATTGGATAAGTGGATCTCGAGGGATAAGCGCATTAACGGACAGACAGACAGACGGACAAACATTGCATTTTATATATATTATAGATATAGATTATTATTATTATTATTATTATATAACCTGGCCAAAGAATATATGTATGAATTTAAAAAAAGACAGATAAATCGGATAAGTGGTTCCCGCGTGATAAACACACTAATGGACAGAGAGACATTGCATTTTATATATTATAGATTATACATTACAGATATTCTTTGCTACATAATATTGTTCCATATTTAATGGCTTAGGCTGTGTATTGCAAAGGCACGCGCTAGCGGCAAACTTATTTCCGACATCATTCACTATTTTACGTCACTGCTCATTCCTTATGCTACCTATCGTAATAAAATATAGCCTATAACCTGGCCAGAGAACATATGTATGTTTTAAAAAAAAAAGCACGTAAATCGGATAAGTGGTTCTTCAGTGATAGGCGCACTAACGGACAGGCAGACAGACAGACAGACAGAGAGACGTTGCATTTTATATATTTTATAGATGGGGTGAAAATTCCCAAGATTTTCCGAGATATGGTAGCACAAACAAAAAAGCCATATAATTTTCTGTTCTCTTATTTTCATGTCTAATAGTTTTGCGAATTACAGCTATTTGAGTGACGCTACTTTTAATTTTTGCAAAACGACAAAACAAGATTTTCGTGTGTTAATTAAACATTGCTTTTCGGTGGGAAAAATACAGCCTGAACCTCAAAAATTTAGGAAGTGTTCACATCTGCTTCGTCGAAAGCAACTATATGTCGATGGTTTAGTGAACTTAAATATGGTCGTATAAGCAACGATGATGCATCACGTTCCAACGTCCGACATTCGTTCCGACGCCCAAAAAACACAAAAAAATCCGCTATATTATTCTCAATGACAACAAAGGAATGTGAGAGAGATAGCAACATCGAGACGATATTAACAGAACACGTGAGGATTTTGTATGAATATCTGCATATGAAAAAGCTATGTACCCGATAGGTGTCGCGTACTCTCACGATTGATCAAAAACAGCAACGTATCGAAGATTTAGGACGCTATTTCGCACTGTTTCAGCATAGTTTTTGATCCATCCGTAACAATAGACGAAACAGTAATTCACCACTATACGTGAGTGAGTCCAACAGGCGGTCCACAGAGTGGCGGAAACCACATGCAAAACGACCGAAGCGTCCAAAAACATAAACATCAGCTAGAAAGATTTTCGCAAGTTATTTTTTGGGACGTGCATGAAATAATACTGATCAGTTATCTTGAGAAGGGGTGAACAATCACCAGAGATTGTAACATTGATTTATTGGACCGTTTTAATGGTGAAATCAAGAAAAAACTGTTGTTTCACCAAGATAAAGCACCACTCCATAAAATCGATGCTAAAATGGGTCCATTTGGGCTATAAATTACTTTCTCATCCGCGGTATTCTAACCCTCATCCATTATTACCTCTTTCGAAATTTGAAAAGTTTGTAATGTGTCCAGTTGCCGGGCCGTTTTTATAGCGTCACGTTGGAGCGCTACTTTATAATGTGTCTGGTTGACGGCGTCATTTTATAACGTCTCCTTTGTGACGCTATTTTGCCCCTTACGAGGCTGGTTTGAAAAGTCCGTGCAAAGTCCGAGAGATGGCACCACCGGCGCGTATCGAGGTCATGTTTAGTTAGTAGCATCTCTTGAATGAACGCACACCAAGTTTCAGCCATATTGGTCTATTTCTTTGTGTTTGGCATTCGTGTGAATCAAGCAAGTCGAGTGATTTTCAAGAAATGGACGAAAAAGAATTTCGTGTGGTGATTAAACATTACTTTATGAAAGGCAAAACGCCTCAGGAGACTAAAGAGAAGCTTGATAAACATTATGGTGACTCTGCACCTTCGATTAGAACAGTTTATAAGTGGTTTCAAAATTTTCGGACTGGCCATATGAGCACAAGTGATGTTGAACGTTCTGGACGGCCTGTGGAGGTTACGACTCCAGAAATCATTGATCAAATCCATGATATGGTGATGGATGACAGAAGAGTTAAGGGGGCGTGAGATTGCTAGTGCTGTGGGCATCTCGACTGAACGGGTACATAATATTTTGCATAAACATTTGGACATGAGAAAGCTATCCGCAAGATGGGTGCCGCGATTGCTCACGCTTGACCAAAAACGGAATCGTGTGAAGTGTTGCAAGGATGGTTTGCAGCTGTTCCAGAAGAATCCGGAGGACTTTAAGCGTCATTTCGTCACTGTGGATGAAACATGGAAACATTACTATACTCCTGAGACCAAACAACAATCTAAACAATGGGTTACCAAGGGGAATCTGCACCAAAAAAGGCGAAGACCGTTCCTTCGGCCGGAAAGGTTATGGCGTCTTTTGGGATTGGCAAGGGATAATCCTCATCGACTATCTGGAAAAGGGTAAAACTATTACAGGTGAATATTATTCATCGTTATTGGACCGTTTGAAAACCGAGCTGCAAGAAAAACGCCCGCGATTGGCACACAAGAAAGTCCTTTTCCATCACGACAACGCACCAGCACACACCTCAGCAGTTGTGGTCGCAAAATTAATGGAAATAGGATTCCAACTCGTTTCACATTCCCCCTATTCTCCAGACTTGGCTCCCTCGGACTACTATTTGTTCCCCAATTTGAAGAAATGGCTGGCGGGCCAAAGATTTTATTCAAACGAGGAGGTGATTGCAGACACTAATGGATATTTTGCAGACTTGGACAAATCCTATTATTCGGAAGGGATCAACAAACTAGAACATCGTTGGACGAAGTATATAAGCCTAAAAGGAGACTATGTCGAAAAATAAAAAAGGTTTACCCCAAACACATAAGTAGTTTTTATTTTTGCACGGACTTTTCAAACCAGCCTCGTATGTATATCTTAATTTTTGAGAATGGATTGAGTGGATATTGAGACTGATAGAGCAAAAATTTAGATATAGGCTAGCTCGTCTTGTTTGGAGAGATTATGGGTAAGAGATAATTTTTGTACGTCTTTTAAACATAGTCTCTACAGTTGTTTAAAACTTGATTGTACAGATTTGGGCACGATTCAAGTTCAGCTCTAAAAAAGAAAAAATACTGAAGAGTTGATTAGTTGTTGAAATAAAATTGAATTGGGTACAACCGGTACGTCCTGAAAGATAAAGCGGGTGGTTCAATGAAACGCTAAATTTAAATATAGAAGGGTATATATATATTAACAAAATAAAAATGCCTACCTTTAGTACTCTCTAAAAATACTTCTACTAAATAAAAACCCCTTAAGCTAGAAAGGAAAAAGGTGCTTAAATATCTTTATCCCTTCTCCTTGGGCCACTTCCGGCACGCAAATTTCGACGCATTCAATGCGAACTAAATAAGTCAAGTCGGCAACACGCCGAACTAACCTGAACATAGCCCTCCCCTATCTCAGTCCACTCTCTCCTTTCCGGGACTCTCCGCATCCAGTTACCACACAGTCTTTTGATATCATCAGTCCAGCCTGTGGGAAGTTTACTTCTACTACGCCTGTTGCTCCTAGGTCTCCACTCAAGCAGCCTCTTAGTCCATCTCTCATCCGATATTCTGGCTATATGTCCCGTCCAGTTTCATTTAAGTTTCGCGATGTATGCAATTACATCAGTAACACCGGTTCTTTGACGGATAAATTCGTTTCTAATACAATCCCGCAATGACACTCCAATCATTTATGTTACCATCTTGCGCTGTGTTATTCTAAGCTTTTAAAAACGGTTGCGATAGTTAAGGTTACAGTTTTCGCCCTATAGGTCATCACTGGAAGCACACACTAATCAAAGACCTTTCTTTTTAGGCGGATAGGAAGATCACTCCTAAAGACATCTTTAAGTCTTCCATAAGCTGCCCAAGCAAGCGTTATTCTTTTCTTCAATTCGCACGTTTGGTTGTCCCTTGTGATACGAATCTCATGACCAAGATAGGTGTATTTGTCCACTAGTTCTACCTCTTTATTGCCGACATTCATCTGTTCGCCTGGAACCAAGTTTGTCATATATTTTGTTTCAAAAGCATTCATTTCCAACCTCACGTTTGCACATACTTCTCGAAGTTCTTAAAGCATTACTGCAAGCTCTGCAAGACTGTCAGATATAAGGACTATATCATCTGCAAAACGCAGATTTGTCAGACTTTGCCTATCTATGTTAAGGCCTTTTCCTTCCCAGTTGAGTTTCTTGAAAGCGTGTTCTAAAACTGCGGTAAATAGTTTAGACGACATCGTATCGCCATGCCTTACTCCCCTATCAATTGGTATGGATTTGGTGTTTTCGTGGAGTTTCACCATCATACAGGCACTTTTGAAAATGTTGTAAATCAACTTTGTATAACGATAGTCAACACGGCACTCTTGTAATGCTTCTAATGCTGAGTCCAGCTCGACCCTATCAAAAGCCTTATGGAAATCTACGAATGATAAGGCAAGTGGTCTATTATATTCAATGCTTTTCTCAATTAATATCTTAATACTTTGTAGATGGTCACTGGTTCCGAATAGGGCCCGGAAGCCAGTCTGCTCCCTTGGTAGGTAGAACTCCAACTTATTTTCAAGTCTTGTTGTTATTATCCTAGTGAACTATTTGTAGAGATGGCTCAGAAGGCTTATGGGCCGGTAGTTTTCTAGTTCCGCTGCATCTCTCTTTTTGTGAAGTAGTATGACGACAGAATTATGCCACTTATCTGATATCGTGCTATTAAACAGGCAAAGACAACAAGGATCTTATTTTTTCATCGTTCATTGATTTTGATGGCGTCCGCAACTACGTTATCGTTTCCAGGGGCTTTGTTATTCTTTGTTTTCCTTAAAGCCAACTCTATCTCGTCCAAGGTGATATCTGGCAGTGATTCCGATCCCTAGTTTACAATACCTTTCTTATTTGAGATTATATCGGGTTCTGAGTTTGGATCTAGGTTAATCTCTTTGGCTTTTGTACAGTAGCTGTTAAAATTTTTCAACCACTCGTAGTATTTCCTCTCTGTTTGTCACTGTATTTCCCTCCTTATTCCTGATTTTAGTTATTTGCCTTCTTCCATTCCTAAGTTTTTTGCGTAGCACTTTCAATCTGTTGTTATCTCCTGTGGTCTGCTGTATTTGACTCTTATTATATGTCCTTATGTCGCGCCTTATCGCTTTTGATATTTGTTTGTTAATTTCTTTTTACCCCATGAGTAATTTATATGTTTAAAAGTTTTGTTATGCTGGCATCGTCTCAAGAACAGAAACATGTTTATTTTGCAATAATAATACTCTATTCGCTTATTATTATGTATGTTCCTTATTATAACTTGACACACGTGCATGACACAATTAGGGTAACAAAGTTATGCAATTAACCTACACAAACTCGCACAGCAGCTTTTGATGAAGGTATTTCTTCAGAAGTTTACTATTCATGTCAGTGGCGAAAGACAGATGCTAAAACACAACTGTTGGGGAGCTAAACGTTTCAATAGAGTAATTACGGAATTGCTAATGAATCATAAATTCTAAATTAAAAAAAAATAATGCAAATAATAGTGTGATCGTAATAGAGTAATTTCCTAAGCCGACTCGTTTAATGCATAAAAAATTATTGTTGCCCGAGCCGAACAAAAAGTGAAAATGTGTTGTATTCTATGGTGTAGCTAAGGAAGGGCTACTGCCATTATTAATATAGAAAATAGCGCCCTTTAGAAACAGGTACTTTCTTATTGGTGGTTGACCCCACAATTATCAATTTTTAAATTAGATTTAGGTATTGAAAATTTCGTTGTACGGAAGGTCCTTTTATGAAAAATCGCTACCCTTGGTTCTCGATTTTGAAATTAAGTATAAGTTTTTGAGGTTCTACTGTAGGTAAAGGTTCCTTTTTGTGAAAAATCTATCACAACTCTCACACCCCAATCATCAATTTATAGTTTACTGGGCTGAAAAGAATTTACGCTTTTAGAGTCCAATACAGGGGAGGTTTATTTTTCATCAAGAGACTTTACCGTACAATTGTCGTTTGGCACCCTCCCATATATTGTACCTCCCTCTATAAGCAGCCTTGTCTTTAGGGTTGTTTTTTTTCCTTAAAAAAATCCCTTTACATCGACATGCCCTTCCGACTCATTGAATCTAGCTACGCCTGCGATTACACTGCGTTACTTTATTAATGTCTAAAGATGACACTGGACAAAGTTTAGAAACATAAAATTTTTATGTATGATTTCAGACCGGCGTATAACGAGAACTAATTATACCATTGTAAACATTTAATTTTTAAATTGAATCCTCATCTTGATTGTTTTATTTCTCCATTACTATAAGTAGCTGATTAATAAATGCAGAAGAAAAACTAAAAAAGTAATAATTTTTCCAACATACAAATTGTCTTTCACCAGCTCCTTAACTTGATGTAGTTTCTGCCATGTTTATCTTTCACTAAATCAATGTATGCTTGGGTTGCGGCATTCTTTATCAATTCTCTACAGAACTACTTTAAAAAGCTTGCTTTTTAGTTTCTTGCTTGGTTAATTCGGGTTTCTTCTAAATTTGCCTGGTACTTTTAACAGCACAAGGTTAAATTTGAGGCTCTATTCTCCTCATTTTTTTTTTGAACCTGCTAATTAATCGACAAAATAATCCAGACTAACTTTGCCGTTTAGCAAATCCTACTGACTGCGTCATTTTTAGATTTGTCAACGAGAACATTTAAAAAAAAAAAAAAAATTCAAAACACGAGAATTATCAAAAATGATTTTATAATATGTTTATAGTATTTATAATATTCTGTTTTCTTAAAAATAACTACATTACAACTTCGGAGATGCCTGTATCAGTATAATGGTTTCCCTTGATAATGTTTATTATTGTAGTTTGTATAACTCACATTTGAAAGCACACAACAAACTTTCAATATTTGTTTATTTTTTTACGTAGTTTAAGTAAGAAAAATAAAAAATGTAGAAATCTAATTTAGTAGTCCTATTTTAATACTTTTACAAAATTAAATAAATATATTTCTTTTGCATATCTACAAACGTCGAGTGGAGCGTCAAATGAAAGCTTGTAAAAACACGGGTTCAAAAATATATATAATGTAATACTAGCGTACACTATTCTTTGTTATTATTTTTTAAAAATTTTTAAAAATCGTTGTCTCCCTCTTATTCCAAAAGTACTGACAAAAAATTTGGAATATTCTCCACAGGGTGTAGACTAAACGAAAATTATCACGAGTGCATTACCTTTAATAATTTATTTGCTATATAAAAAAAGAAAGATTTCAAGGTCGTCAGTTTTCAGTAAAGATCGGAAAAAACTTTATTGAAAACTCATTTTGGGATGTATTTTGTGAAGTTATTAATCATTTTATACCTCCGTAACTAAAATGTTTATTTTAAAAGCAATTAACGTACGGAACACTAATTGCGCAAGTCCGGCTTGCACTTGACCTTGATTTTTTAAATTTAAATCTAATATTAACAAATAAAATAAAACTACTAAAAAATTACCACTTAAACCGGTACAATAATATATTTTCGGATAATATTAATACAAATGGAATTAAAAATATTTCAAATTGGAGGATGTACACCTGCACCATTCTTTTACCCTCACAAAGACCCTTGTAATAATGTTTTTAAGGCGACAAATTTTTAGCAAACGATTATAAATAAATTTATGACCTGGTATTGGTCCATAGCTGTTACCCGACCACACGACTGGTTTAAATTATTTGCATTTAGTTCAGCATGACTTAACTCAAATATTAATCTTTAATGTTCGACAAGTAATGTGTTTGGATACGAATAAATATTTTAACATCCAAGTCCACTACACTGCAATCTTTGTGATCTTTGCCTCTTAGATTTTACTAGCCTTGCCCGCGGCTCCGCTCGCGTGGACTTGATTCACCTTTATCGTTACTGCTTATTCGTTATATTTATATTATTATATAGCTCGAGGGGCTTTAGAGGCCCATGGTTGGTTGCATACTTGTTTCCCTTCTTTTTGTCTCCTGTTAGCTTTTCCTAGTGCGGAATTCCCATCAACTCCGGATCTTACTTTTATTATCTGAATCCATCTAGATCGAGGTCTACTCTTGCCTCTTCTTTCAACCACTCCTCTTATTAGGGCTTGCTTTGCCTCTCTTTCTTCCTTCATCCTTGCCACGTGTGTCAACCATCTTAATAGCTGATTTCTTATAATTTGGCTTATAAGGAGTTTCGTATATAGGCATTTTAATTCGTAGTTTTTTCTTCTTCTCCACAGTCCCTCTTCTTTCCTTTTTCCGTAGATTCTTCTCAAAACTTTCCTTTCCCATACCTCCAACGTTTCCTTTTCTCTTGCATTCAGTTTCCATGTTTCGCATCCATATGTCGCCGTGGGTCTGACAACTGTCGTATATATTATTTCTTTTGCTTTTCTTGATACAGTCTTTGATTTCAATATTGGATTCGCTGCCTCCAAACATCTCTGTTCTTTCGCTATTTTTTCTTGTATCTCCGTCCTTTCTTGTCCACTCTCTGTTATTGTTACTCCCAGATAATTAAATTTGTCTACTTTTTCAAACATATATCTTTGCTCTAAGTTATTTATTATATCTAAACTTTTATTGTTTTTATTATCCTTCTTCTTTGTAATTTCCATGTATTTTGTCTTTTCCTTATTTATCTTTGGTCCTCTCATTCTTCTCCTTTCTTCTATCCACTTATAGCTTTTTTGAGGTTCTTTTTTGCTCTTGCACCATGTGAATCAATTTACTTGGAATTTTTAGTTCTACCATTATCTTGTAGGGCTCTTCTCAATTTACAGAGTCATATGCTTCTCTAGAATCCACAAAGACCAAGTATAGTGCCAAATTTTGTTCTAAGCAATTATCTTAGATTTGCTTAATCGAAAATATCTATTTTTTCTAAATCCACACTGGTACTCTCCCAGAATAGACTCGGCTTTCTCTTCTAATCTGTTTTTGATAGTCACCACTACTATCTTGTACACGACATAGAGTAAGGCTATTGGCCTATAATTAGCACATATAATTTTTTCTCTCCTTTTTTGTATATTGGACAAATGAGAGACTCTTTCCATCTCACTGACATCTTTTCTGTTTCCCATATTTCTTGCACCAACCGGCATATTTCATTTTCCAGATCTACTCCTCCATCTTTTATCATTTCTGCTGTTATACAATTTCCACCCGGGGCCTTATTTTTTTTTTGGGTTCTGAGTATTTCTCTTATTTCTTCTTTGCAGGGTTTGTTTGTCCCCTCCTGCTCTTCAGTTAATTTTGCTTCCTATTTTTCATTCAACTCCTCATTTTCAACTCCATTTAATGTTTCTTTAAAGTATTCCGCCCATCTATTCAGTCTTTCTGCCAAGCTTACTGCTAAACTTCTATCTTTTTTGCTACATATTAGCATTTTGTCTCTGTATATTCCCTTTGTATTTTATAAAAAAAAGCACATAAATTGGAAAAGTGGATCTTGAGTGCTAAGCGCACTATTGGACAGACTGAGGGATAGAGAGACGTTACGTTTTATATATTATAGGTTTTTTTTTGATATATATTAAATTAAAAATTGTGGTTCTCGAATGATAAGCACACTAACGGACAGACAGACAGAGAGACGTTGCATTTTATATATATTACAGATATTCTTTGCTACATGATATTGTTCCATAGTTAATGGTGCATTGCTAGAGAACGCGCTAGCGGCAAACTTTTTTCCGACTTGCACTGTTATCGTCACTGCTTATTCCTTATGTTATCTAACGTAAAAAAATATAGCTTATAACCTGGCCAGAGAAGATATGTATGTTTAAAAAAAAAAAGCACGTGAATCGGAGAAGAGGTTCTCCGGCGATAAGCGCACTAACGGACAGACAGACAGAGAGACGTTGCATTTTATATATATTATAGATGCACATTTTAGTACACGAAACCGTGGTAGAGATAATTAGGGGATATAAGGCATATAGGACAAGTAAAAGAAACAACTTAAAAAACACTCTGTGTAAAATAGGTCGATTATATGAAACCTAACTAATGAGTCATTTTGCTCATACTTAAGATTTTAGAGTAAACCATGTTACTAGATTACATTTTAAGAAGATCGTGCTAAAAATAATTTCTGTGCTTGGGTGTTAAACTGACAATTTGTGATCATAGTATTAATCTTATCGAATAAAACAATTAATTTAACTAAAACACGTTCCATTGTTTGGTTATATTAAACGAACTATTGTTGGTTTACAAGCAGCTTGTGTAATTTTAATTAAAAATTCTCGCTTAAGTCAAAAGTGACATAACTTTTTAATTAAAAAGTTAATTGTGCTGTCATACTGATAAATGGTTCTAGTTGCCTAAATCAGTTTTAACTAGCTTATTGTTTTTGGGATTTTTCTGATAAAAACATACATCAAAAGCTTGTTTTCAAAGAAAATGGAAAATTTGTCTTAATATTAAGGGAATTTTTTTCTTGTTGATTAAAAGCTTTTAAAAGCTCTGTTGTTGAAGCCTATAATGGAGTTTGTAAACCTAAAAGAAAAACCCTTAATTTTCCGAAAGCTACTGTACGTTAAGCCTTGTTATTAATACGGGAGTTATTACTTAATTCCTTCTGATTTACACTCTATTGCCCTTTTAACATTATGCTTTTGTTGGCTACCGGCAGAAAACTGTTTTCATTTTACTTACTTTATATTTAAAGTATTCGGCAAAAATATGAAGACATAGGACAATAGATTACAAACTAGCACTTTCCCAGCGTGGCCAATGCGATTTAAATATTTTAAGCAACAAAGTTCATGAAAAAAGTGACAACCTACTGCGTATTTCAGTCAGATTCGTCGGCTATCTTGTAAACAAAAAGAAATATCATTTTTAGACGTCAGAATTTTATCAATTTACGTCATTGTGTTTAGATTTGTGGATAGAATTCTAAAATTACATAATATGCAAAGTGCATTATTATGACAAATGCAAGTTGTATTAGCTACCCTTATTTGAACCATCCTGTATAAATAAATAGTAGCTTAATATGTTAATACATCTTCTATAGCTTCCAAGTACTTGTTTGGAAGTGATGTCGAAAGAAATATACGTAATTTTAACAAAATTCTTCATTTTTATCGTTTATTTTTATTATTATTAATTGATAAACAAATACAAATTACCTGGTCTTGTGTTGGATAGTTTCACAACTTTATTTGGTTTACTGGTAAACACCTCAATTTAAACTGCCACATTAAACCAGTTTGAAGTTAAGTTTTAATAGATGGGAAAACGTAAGTTTTCCAATATTACTGATTTTAATCAAATGTACTTGAAAACCTAACGAGATGATGTTTATGAAGGTAAAGGAAGACGGCATTGAAAGGGAATTATTTATTCTCAAGTTGTAAAACTATATAAATACATTCTAACAAAATTGTAAATTTTTGCGCAAATTTAAGTTACTGATGGACAGTCAGTCAATTTAAACAATTAACGAAATGCATTTTTTTATATTTTTACCACCAATTTATAACCTGATTTCGTCCTTCTTTTTTGGTTAAGATCGAAATAATAGAGACAAAAAAATCTCAAAATTAGAAAGCTAAAACTATTTTACCTTAACTTGATTCTTTAGCAACCGAAATAAACAGAACATAAGAATAACACAAGCATATATAAAAAAGGATTCTCTGTCTTTTAAGTAAGACACGTGTTTTCTTAAGTACTTTTTATGCTGTATCCAACAAAAATCATAAAAAAAGACATCCACCGTTAAGTTTTTTCAGAAAACACACTTAAATTTGCCAGAAAACTATTAAATTGAAAAAATACATTTTAGAAAATAATGTAAAACTCTCAATCATTAAAATAATGAAACAAAACTATTATTTCGGACGTTTTTAAATGTTCGGAATCTATATTTATCATAAAAACTTAAAAATATTAGATTTTAGTGTTCATATTTAACAAAACACACGCATACAACACCTTTAACTAAGCGACGTTATAAAATGCTGTTTAAAATAAATATGTGCATTCGCTAAATTAAATAACGGTCAAGTGCAAGTTGAACTTGCACAATTAGTGTTCCGTACGTTGATTGTTTTTAAAATAAAAAATTTTTGTTAGTGTGGTATAAAATGATCAGTGACTTCACAAAACACACCCCAAATGAGTTTTCAACAAAGTTTGTTTCCAATCTTTACTAAAAACTGGTGACCTTGAAATTTTGGTTTTTTTATATACCAGATAAATTATTAAAGGTAATGATAATTTTCGTTCAAACTATACCCCGTGGAGAATATTCTAGAATTTTTTCAAAATTTTTCGATCAGTACTTTTCGAGATAAGGTAGGGGACAGCGATTTTTCACGATTTTTTAAAAGTAATACGAAGAAAAGTGTGAGCAAGTATTACATTATATATATATATATATATATATATATATATATATATATATATATATATATATATATATATATATATATATATATTTATTTATATATATATATATATATATATATATATATATATATATATATATATATTACTCGTGTTTTCACAAGCTTTCATTTGACACCACACTCGATGACCTAGTACAAAATTTTTTTTTTCACTTCCGATTTCACCCCTCAAAACGAATCCCTTAAGTCAAAATTTATGTTACGGTGAAATAAAATGATCAGTGACTTCACAAAACACACTCCAAATAAGTTTTCAACAAAGTTTATTTCCAATCTTTATTGAAAATTGATGACCTTGAAATTTCTGTTTTTTTTTATAAACCAGATAAATTATTACAGGTAATGCACTCGTGATAATTTTCATTCAATCTACACCCCGTGGAGAATATTCCAGAATTTTTTCAAAATTTTTTGATAAGTACTTTCCGAGATAAGGCGGGTGGACAGTGATTTTTCGCGATTTTTTAAAAATAATACAAAGAAAAGTGCGCGCAAGTATTACATTATATATATATTTTTTTCGCGTATTTTCACAAGCTTTCATTTGACACCACACTCGATTACCTAGTAAAAAAAATTTTTTTTCACTTCCGATTTCACCCCCAAAACTAACCCCTTAAGTCAAAATTTAACTTTCAAAACTACATGGCTCTGATGAGGCCATCAATTCCTATATTACTACCAAATTTCAACTTTCTATGACAAATAGTTTCGGAGAAAATCGGGTGTGACAGACGGACAGACGGACAGACGGACATACGGACATACGGACAGACGGACAGACAGACAGACACCGAAGTGATCTTATGTGTTCCGGACGGAACACTAAAAATTGTTTTTAATTTTTATTAATATTGAACAAAACTATTATTTCCAAGGTTTTTTTGAAGTTCTTAATGACATCAAAAAATAAAGTCTTGTATTCAGTTTCAACAAAAAACTCACTTTTAACATTTACAAGTATGCTATGTGGTTGGTAAAATCCTTTTTTAAGAAAATGAATACAATGAAATAATGGTCTTGTTCAATATTAATAAGAATTTAAAACAATTTTTTAATGTAGCGGTATTTATTTTAAACAGCATATTTATTTTAAACAGCATTTTACTACGTAGCTTAGTTGAAGGTGGTGTATGCATGGTTTTTGTTAAACATGAACACTAAAATCTACTATTTTTAAGTTTTAATGATAAATGTAGATTCAGAACATTTAAAGATGTCCGAAATAATAGTTTTATATTCCATAATTTTAAGGATTATACAGTTTTACATTATTTATTGGAATTTATTTTTTCTATTTAATAGTTTTCTGGCAACTTTAAATATGTTTTCTGAAAAATCTTTTTTTAAGATTTTTTGGATTCATCATAAAAAATACTTAAGAAAACACGTGTCTTACTTAAAAAACAGATTTTTTTTTTGTTTACCTGTATAATTTATTTACTGACAGAATGAAATGATTTAGAAGTTTTTTTGTTATTATTTTTTTAGATGGTATTAAAAATTGAAATAAAACGGGTATTTATTATATGGACTACAAATTTTCTTTTAATGATGAGCAAAGAATTAATTTTGTGGTAGAGTCGTTTACTTTAAATGAAAAATCAACTTTGAACACACTAAAGGAAATAAAAGCAACTTTACGCGTATGGATAGGCATGGTAGAATTTAATGTTCCTAAATTACAGACTTATTACCTGTTTAGTAATATATCCAAATTCTAATTAAACTGTACGTCATCTTGAAAAATGAAGATCTTCAACGGATTGTGGAGAGGAGAAAAATGTAGCCAATATTTTTTACGTAATTTTAATAACACCTGCCTAAATATTAAAATTGATAAAATTATTACTTGACGTTTTTCTTAAAATTCTCTTTTAAACCCTGGCATGGGAAAATTAGCATTTGTAGGAGTTTTTTTTTATGATCTGCTTAAAAACATTTACTTTAGATTTCTTTTTCGGCCTCTTAAATTTAGACCATCTTAACTAATTTTTAATTAACAATAATAACTGAAAACTCTATTTATGCCTGTGACGGTATTCAGTAAATTAATAGTTAACATAAACAAATAAAAATAATATTATTATTGGTTACAACATATTTAAAATGGACAAAATTAGCAGTAAAAATAAGGTACATGTCAGCACAAAAGAGTGATATATATCGGAAATATTATCTATTAAAGGGCTGCATACATCTGGGCGCTGCAAAAAGTATTCATATTTAAAAAAAAAAGTATTTATTAGGTGAATAATACAAAGATTCATTTGTTTCGGAAATTGATTTGATTGATTGATTGTTTCCGTTGGGCAGGGAGCATCGACAGCTAAGATCATTTAGCGCCCACTTGAGTTAGTTTGATATAAATAAGTCAGACTATGAAATTGAATTCTTTTAAGTAATTAGTTATATTTTCTTTAAGTGAGACAAAAGTTTTAATGAGGATGGTGATGTTGGATGGGATGCCGTGTGTGTCCCTCAAGTTTTGATGTTGAATGGATTCGAATAGATGTAACACTGATAAGGGAGAGTCACATTTAGGGCAGAATGGAAGAGGTTCTCTCTTTAATAGATGTACATGCATAGAGTAGGTGTGTCCCAATGCCAGTCTTCTCATTATTACATTATGTCTTCGGTTCAATTCAGTGGAGTTTAGGGGAGGGAATACATTGGTTTTAATGGACTATAATTTGTTATTGGGATCTTCCAAGTCCCATTTGAGTTGGAAGAGGGAGCGGTGTAGGTGTTATATAAAGCTGTTAAAATCAGAGTAGTAGTTCTCTCCCGTGCTCTTACTGCCCCCTTCTATGGCAAGTTTAGCAAGATAATCTGCTCTGTCGTTATGAGGATTGCCTATGTGGCTAGGCAGCCAGAGCAAGGATATGGTACGTTTTTTTAAGGTAGCCATGTACATCAGGTCCAAAATTTGCCTGATATAGTTGAAATTAAGGTTTCTAGAATTGATGGCTTTAAGAGCGCTTAGGGAGTCAGAAATTATGAGTGTTGGTTGTTGTAAGTTTGATTGGAGGGAGTATCTTGTAACATTCATTTTTTCCTAGATTTTAAGACCATGTAATGTTACTGATTTTTCACTTCAAATTGTATTTATTTTTATTTTAAAATATCGAACGGTATATTAAACAGAGATTTCAAGACGTCCGGTATAGTGAGTTGTGCGTGTTCCTGACCGAACATATCGCTGAGCCGCGATTGGTGAAAAATTTGTATCCGCTATTTTGGTTCCGGCGTCGCAATGTTACCGGCAGAATTTGCACGGTCTATTTAAGCGTCCGAGAAACTACCAGCTGGGCTTTTTTCCATCGAGCCGCAGACCAGGCAGTACCGTCTAGCCGAGAGGCTATTTTCCATCTAGCCGAAGTAGGCTAATTTTCTTCAGAGCCGCAAAGTAAAAGTACCAGTTTTGACAATAAAAGCTGTAGTGAGCTTTCTAAGTGTTAAGAAAAAGTGTGAAATCGGGCGAAGTCCATCACAGCAGGACTGAAAAACAGTAAGTCAACAAAACTCCCTCCAATAGACTTATTTAAGAGCAGTGCAGTAACAGCAATGAATAACAGACAAAAAAGTGAAGTGTAAAACACGATGTCTCGCCTTCGGGGGTTGTAAAAGTTTAAAGTTTAAATGTAACAACTACTATTTAGGCTAGAATTTTTTGGTATAACTGTAAAGGTTAGAACTTTTTATTTTCATTTTAAAAACATGAATAAATTCTTTTTTGTTGATTAAAGCTAGTGTCTCACTGAATATTTATTTTTCTTTTCAGGATCAGTTGTGCTAGACTAATTTCTTTTTAGTAATATCCATAAAACACTTCAGTTTTTTTCTCATTTTTCTTAGCTGAAGTTAAATCCTTTCTATTTTAAAATGAGTGGTGCCCAAAAAAAAGTCGTACAGCTGAGGTTTCTTTAAAAATAGAATTAAATTCCAAAAAGACGTACAAAAATTATCTCTTACCCATATCTCTCCACCAAGGAAAACTGAGCTAGTATTTCTTTAATTTCTTTAGTTCTTTTAAAATCAGGTTTCACTCAATTCATTATCAGAAATTAAAGCGGGGCTGCAAGAAAATTGTGCTCAAGCTTGGGGCGTCCAGTATTTAAAAATGTTACAAAATGACGCAGTCTACATGGGGCGAAAAATAAAGCAAAATTAGCACACCTTACAAAATTGCGCTCAAGCGTGGGACAAACAACTTCTCACAGGGTACGGAAAAAGATGCCTCAAACTGAGGACAGTTTAGCATGTCATAAAAAGACGTCACATAAAAATAGCGCTGTCAACGCGGGCTTTTGGAATTTTATTTTTTAAAAAAGGGTTCAGTGTACTAGCTTTCGAACAAAATAAAAGCTCTAACTTTGCAGATATTTTTATTTCATAATATTTATTAAACGAAACTACACTATAGCAGTAAGACAAAAAGCAGGAAATTTGTGGAATTTTTTTATTTCAATTTATCTGATATAGATATTTGAATTTTGTTGTCGACTCTAAGATAAGAGATTCCTACTTTTTTCTTAACAGCTACCTTTATAGTTCAGATTTAGCAGATGTGCTGGTTTACTTTAATTTTTTGCAGTGTTAGATTTTGCGGATAGCCGAGGAAAAAACGGTACGTTTTTTTTCTCACCTATATTTTGCATGAATATTAAAAATACTTTGCTGATAGACGAAACGATATTTGGAGATTTTTTATAGGAAATTCTTAAGATATTAGTAAAAGAATTTTAATAGAAGGCAATACTTAGAAATTTTTTTTGAAATTGTCGAAGATTTTTTAAATGTTTGATAAAGAAGTTTACATATTTTAAGTGCCTTCACGTATTTTTTATTTAGACTATTGGGAGCACAGGAGAAATATTTTTATGATTTTTTAAACAATTCTTTTAAATTGTATTCATTTATCATGGAAGCCTTCGATTTTAAAGTCAATCACCTACTGGAATATGAGTTAGACTATAAACTGAAAATCCGTCGTACTTTCTCAGAACGTCCGGTCGCGGATAAAAGAAAGATTCTAACGAGGATCTTAAGTAAAGAAATATTCCAATAGATCAGATTGGACTAAATGGTTACAAAAAGTTTCTGATTTTTTTAAGTCTAATAAAAATTCTCCTTCTCAAGTTAAAACTCCTGCTTCTCCAAATGGTCACATGTCTCCTTTATTCGTGCATAAATATTTAGACAACAGACCGCATATCAAGATAAATCTATTAGGTGCCCATTTCTCGGCTTTATTTGACTCTGGTGCAAATGCCTCCGTTGTAGGTCAGAATGGTATAAAAATTTTTAAGTCGTTTAAGTATAAAAATATGCCACGTCAAAAATAAAAGTGTTACCACTGCAGATGGCAGCCGTCTAAAAGTTTTAGGTACGGTGGAGTTGCCGCTAGCCTGCAATGGTCATTATTTAGTAATTTCTGCTTTAGTAGTACCTTCTCTATCACATACTTTGGTTTTAGGATGTGATTTTGCACAAAAATTCGGAATTTTTGTAAATTTTAAAGATAATTCGTGGTATCCACAGTCCCTAGAAGTCAATTCTCATACAAGTTTTAAAGTCTGTTATTCAGAAAGTTCTTTAGGAAACCTTTTCTCGCGTCTATGTACCCTAGATGATCTCTCGCGGACGGAACGCTTAAAAGCAGAAAACGAAATAAGCTCTTTCAAAGAAATAAGTAGTAAAGATAGGTTAGGCCAAACGAAAAAAAATCACCATGTCTATAGATACGGCTGATGCCAGTCCTGTAAAGACAAGGCCCTTCGCCATGTCTCCGAACATGTCAAAAGTATTGAATAAGGAGTTAGACGAAATGTTGAAACTCGGAGTGAAATCGTCTATGCTTTGACGGAAGAAAGCTCAACGAGGTCAGCAAATTTGATAACTATCCATTACCGAGCATCGACAGAATTTTGACATCACTCAGGAATGCTAAGTATGTATCTTCGATAGATCTTAGAAAGGCTTTCTGGCAAATTCCTTTAGACAAATCCTCTAAGGAAAAGACCGCTTTTGCAGTAGTAGGCCGAGGTCTATTTCAGTTCGTCACTATGCCGTTTGGTCTAAAGAACGCTGCTCAAACTCAGCAACGTTTAGTGGACGCTATATTTGGTCCGAAATATGAGCCACATATTTTTACCTATCTCGATGATATTTTAGTAACATCGGAAGACTTCGAATCGCATATTCGCTTACTTAAGGAAGTAAAAGATAAATTGAAAGAGGCCGGACTGACGATAAATTTGAGCAAATGTGATTTTTTTAAAACTTCTCTAAAGTTTTTAGGCTATATTGTAGGCTCAAATTCCTTGCGTACCGATCCGGATAAAGTAGCAAGCATGGTTAATTATGCGAGACCTACAAATACTACAGAAGTTAAGCGCTTCGTAGGAATGTGTTCATGGTATAGACGTTTTATAGAGAATTTTTCTACCTTGTTGTCACCTATTAATGATCTTTTGAAAGGACAAAAAAAGGACAATCGATAGATTGGACAAAGGCAGCCGAAGAATCTTTTATAAAGATTAAAGAGCTATTGGTTTCAGCTCCAATTTTATCCCAACCAGATTTTTCCCAACAGTTTTATATTTCTAGTGATGCTTCTAATACCGGTTTAGGGGGCGTCCTAACACAGAAAATCAATGGTGAGGAAAGAGTGATAGCGTATGCCAGTAGAACTTTATCAAAGGCTGAACGTAACTATTCGGTTGTTGAAAAAGAATGTTTAGCAGTACTCTTTAACATCGAAAAGTTTCGACCTTACATAGAAGGTGTTCCTTTCACGGTCATAACAGATCATTATAGTTTATTGTGGCTTAATTCTATTAAAAACCCTAGTGGCAAACTAGCGCGTTGGGCGATTAGGCTGAGACAACATACATTTAATTTAATTTGGCCAAAAATGCGTTTTGTTATCTTAAAGTTTGTGAGGACTTGTGAAGTATGTGGAGCACAGAAATCTCCAAATACACTACCTATAGGACTAATGGGAAAAGAGAAAACGGTTAATTACCCTTTTCAAGTCATAGCAGCTGATCTAGTAGGCCCATTTCCACGTTTAAAAAAGGGAAAAAATGACTTTTCGTAATTTCTTGCTGGTTAACAAAGTATACCGTGTTATTTCTTTTGAAAAGCTCTAAAGCCGAATGCTTTTTGAAAATTTTAGAAAACGATATTTTTTCTAATCCACGGAGTTTCATCGCTTTCGATATGCGATAACGGTACTCAGTTTACTTCTGAGTGTCTTAAGAGCTTAAGTGAGACATATAGTTTTAACATACGTTTCAATCCCGTGTGCCCTGTACAATAATTTCGTTGAAAGTAATATTCGTTGATTCACGTGATAATTCGGGATAAAGGAATTTCAAAGATTCAAACACGAAGTAACCGGGTTTACACCGTCTTTCTTAGTTTACGGCAGACAGATACCTCTATCTGGATCGTATTATAAAAATTTAGACTTGGATGTCAATGCTGACAGCGAAATAATTCCGGGTAACAGGGGCGCGTACGCCGAAAATTTAAAGGGTCTAAAAGATATTTTCACCGACGTGCGTAGTAGGATACATAAGGCTTATGAGCGGAACAGTAAGTCTTACAACCTTAGAAAAAGGGATTTTTCCTTTAAGATAGGTGATCACGTTTGGCGAAAAAATAAAATTCTTTCCAGTGCAGCTGATAAATTCACATCTAAGTTGGTACCTAAGTATGTGCATTGCGTGATTAGAGAAAAGATTTCGGATTTAGTTTATGGTTTAGTTAATTTAGATGGGACTAAAGTAGGACGATGGCATATTAAAGACTTAAAACCATTCAATGAACCTAACCCTAATGAAAGTTTGTCAGAAGAAGAATAATTTATATTTACATTATCTTAATTGCTTAAATTTTTTTTTTTGATGTTGCTCTGTAGAGGTGACGACCTCGTCTTTTTTGACTGTTATAAAAGTTGAGCTGAGGATAGCTTACTTTTATAGTTTTTGCTAAGGTTTTGGGTATTGGCCGTATCCCAAACCTAGGTTGATTGTAGTTGATGTTTAGCATCGACTCAGCTGTTGCGAGCTTGCGAAGGAGTCACACTCAGGATATATCATAAGACTGGTATGTCGGTGGTCGCGGGATCTGATTTGCTTATAACCCCAAATAATATCCAGTTCTTGACACTTGGAAGCGAAATTTTGATTAGAGGCAATCCAAGGTGATCTTGAGTTAGGACAAGCGCAGGATGAAGCTCGTGTTGTATGATGTAGAGTCAAAATGTATAAGAGCAATTTCAAAGTTTGCTACCCGAGAGGGTGTATTTTTATTACCTTAGTGGTATATTTTGGGTGCAATTAAGAGTAAATTGATTTTGGTTTATCCAGTAAGTCTAAGACTTGGATTATTTTGATTTAGACCTTCTTCTGAATTGACAAACTAAGGGTATTTTCTATTTTTTTCAGAGCCGTTTAAACGTTACCTTTGAGTCACTAATTTTTTTAAAAATTTTTTTGAATAGACTCATAGGCGTCTGATGAGTTTTTTCGGTATACTATCAGATGGATAGAAAATTGAAGTTCTGCAGGAGAACTAAAGGCTGATCATTTACAGGAGATGAGAGCAGAGTAAGACAGTCGTTTCACAAAGAAATGATCAAAATCGGATACCGAGATGAGAACCTTGTCAAGAGAGGCTAAGCGCAGTGAAGGAAGATTCCTAACCGAATTTTTAGATTTCCAAGAGGTAATCTAGAAGTTTGGGCTGACAGAAAACGGTTATGCCTGATACCTGTAGCAGTTTCTTCTAGAGGCTATTGTCTAGGGAGACGATTAACACCATGATCGAATATTTTAGCTGTCAACGATGTTTTCTTCTTGTTTCTGATTAAGCTGGGAAAGCT
Organism: Pachyrhynchus sulphureomaculatus; assembly: GCA_019049505.1. NCBI lineage: Eukaryota > Metazoa > Arthropoda > Insecta > Coleoptera > Curculionidae > Pachyrhynchus > Pachyrhynchus sulphureomaculatus. The sequence goes on along the minus strand of CM032447.1, from coordinate 186,531,105 downwards.
CTTGTCGTCTTCAAAAGTTTTGTTGCGTTGCCACCGAAAAATTGAGCAATTTTTGTTTCATGTAGCCTTTTTCAGCTCATTTTCGTTTTTTAAAATTTCGTTAGAAGCTTGGTTAAGTCAACCTTGTAAACCTTTTAGGTTGTATCCCATGAGTTATCTGTTTTTTTCAGGCTGTGATGCACCGGGTGCTAACAGATGCCGTTACGACGTTTGGCAGGGAGTTAGTCTTCCTGAGGAACAGACTGATTGGAAGGGTAGTCTATGGGGGGTGAACGTTTGACCTTTGGGACCTTTAGGGGTTTTTGTTACCCAATGGTTATTTCTATTTGAACCAAAGGAGAGCCTAACTACTGTAGTCGACCTCAGCTCCAATTAGCCTATTAGTGGTGACAGGCTGTTGGCAGTAGTGTATTTCGGAACACCCTATTGATTAATTTTTTTGACTTATGGTGGTGTGGTAGACACCGTTTTAGTTTAGTGGATGCTATAATCTACTCCCTTTTGTTGGTGGACTCCAGGGTCACCAATTCTGTATTTTTTTGTCTCCACCATTCAGTATATCGTGGTGAAGTGTTTGTCTCCTGTTATGTGGGATGGATTGAATGTTTTTCGTTGTTGTTCTAGGGCGAGACCAGTACACGAGGGTTCTTCATGCAACTTGAAGAGGCGCAATGCTGGTTAAGTTTTATTTCTCTGTGTAGCCACCCTGAAGAATGACGGAGAGCGTTTTTTTTTTGGCTCATGTTTCTAGGCAGATTTGTCACTTTGGTGCGATGTGCCGAAGATTTGATTAGCTTTTGCTAAGAGCTTTCACCAAGCTCAGTATGGAGTTATCATAACCAAGAGTTTGGGATTTGAACTCCTGTATATATGTCTGTATATATTTCTGTATATATTTCTGTATATATTTCAGTGTATGTTGGTTGCCTGGGGGCATGTGCTCAAAATGCGAGATTTTGAGTCGTTTTGCTTATGGACTCCTATATAGGATTATGACATTAGGGAGGTCCTATTTCGAGACTTGCTGTCTCATATAGTTATGTGGGGAATGTTTCCTTGAATGTTAGTTGCGCGTGGACTAATCATTCTGTTCTTAGTGAACATTGCTTTTTGAAGCAGGATCATTCAGTTTAGTGAATTTTAGCTTTTATAGCTATTCACTGTGTTAAGAGTGAATTTTAGCTTTTGTAGCTATTCACTGCGCTTATAGTGATATTGTTAGCTTTTATAGCTGCTCACTATGTTAATGGCGAGATTGTTCTTTTAGAACGCAGGCTTTGTGTAGTCGAGGACTATTTACAGAGTGTTTTCTTGGCGAGGAGCCGAGGTTTTTTTCTGGCGATATACCAGAGTGTTTTGTTGGCGATGAGCTGACGTGTTTTCTGGCGATTAACCAGAGCGTTTTCCCTAGCGATTTTAGCATGTCTAGATGTCTTAGGACGTCGACATTGCGATATGGAGTGCGATTATTTTCTGAGTGCGACTAGTAGTGATACTAGATTTTAGAATGTTCTCTTAGCGATGAGCTAGAGCATGGATGGCGATTTTTTTTCCGAGCGTTTGTCTGGATATTTATCCAGATATTTTTTTTGGCCTTGTGCTAAATGGTCTGACAAGACTTTTTCTTTTAGTGTAAGTGTTTGCACTAGAATCATTTTTTTATTTTTTTCTTTATTTAAGAATTTTTATAAATTTCTTTTGCTGAAATAAAAAAATTTTCAGACAATCCTTAAAAGATTTTAAGGGGGGTGTTCATATTTTATTTCAGTTCACTTTTTTTGATTTAGACAAGAGTCTAGACAGTTATTTTTTTGTTCTGGTAACAATAACAGAGCTGATTCTTTTATATAAGAAGACCGCGATTGTTACTTTGAACAGGTATTTCTTATGTTCATGCAAGGATTTTTATTTGCTTTTTGAAGTACTTAACCTTAGTGCTTAATTAAGTTAAGTCTAGTTATAAGATTCTTGTGTACTTGCAAAAATTTTCATTTGGTTTTCATTGTACTTAATATTAGTGCTTAATAGAATTAAGTCTAGTAGTAAGGACCGAAGTTTGTAATTTTGTTTTAAGTTCTGACCTTAGTATTAAGTGATAGTGTACCACTTTGTACCTTTTCATCAGTAGCCTTAGTTTAATAGACTAGTGTAGTCTATTTCTTTTTGGAAGGGGGTAAATGTAACATTCATTTTTTCCTAGATTTTAAGACCATGTAATGTTACTGATTTTTCACTTCAAATTGTATTTATTTTTATTTTAAAATATCGAACGGTATATTAAACAGAGATTTCAAGACGTCCGGTATAGTGAGTTGTGCGTGTTCCTGACCGAACATATCGCTGAGCCGCGATTGGTGAAAAATTTGTATCCGCTATTTTGGTTCCGGCGTCGCAATGTTACCGGCAGAATTTGCACGGTCTATTTAAGCGTCCGAGAAACTACCAGCTGGGCTTTTTTCCATCGAGCCGCAGACCAGGCAGTACCGTCTAGCCGAGAGGCTATTTTCCATCTAGCCGAAGTAGGCTAATTTTCTTCAGAGCCGCAAAGTAAAAGTACCAGTTTTGACAATAAAAGCTGTAGTGAGCTTTCTAAGTGTTAAGAAAAAGTGTGAAATCGGGCGAAGTCCATCACAGCAGGACTGAAAAACAGTAAGTCAACAAAACTCCCTCCAATAGACTTATTTAAGAGCAGTGCAGTAACAGCAATGAATAACAGACAAAAAAGTGAAGTGTAAAACACGATGTCTCGCCTTCGGGGGTTGTAAAAGTTTAAAGTTTAAATGTAACAACTACTATTTAGGCTAGAATTTTTTGGTATAACTGTAAAGGTTAGAACTTTTTATTTTCATTTTAAAAACATGAATAAATTCTTTTTTGTTGATTAAAGCTAGTGTCTCACTGAATATTTATTTTTTCTTTTCAGGATCAGTTGTGCTAGACTAATTTCTTTTTAGTAATATCCATAAAACACTTCAGTTTTTTCTCATTTTTCTTAGCTGAAGTTAAATCCTTTCTATTTTAAAATGAGTGGTGCCCAAAAAAAAGTCGTACAGCTGAGGTTTCTTTAAAAATAGAATTAAATTCCAAAAAGACGTACAAAAATTATCTCTTACCCATATCTCTCCACCAAGGAAAACTGAGCTAGTATTTCTTTAATTTCTTTAGTTCTTTTAAAATCAGGTTTCACTCAATTCATTATCAGAAATTAAAGCGGGGCTGCAAGAAAATTGTGCTCAAGCTTGGGGCGTCCAGTATTTAAAAATGTTACAAAATGACGCAGTCTACATGGGGCGAAAAATAAAGCAAAATTAGCACACCTTACAAAATTGCGCTCAAGCGTGGGACAAACAACTTCTCACAGGGTACGGAAAAAGATGCCTCAAACTGAGGACAGTTTAGCATGTCATAAAAAGACGTCACAATCTAATAGCCTCCTTAATTGCCAACAATTCTGCGGAGAAAATGGAGATGTGTTTGGGTAATTTAAACATTTGGACGAAATTATCAAAAAAGAAAGCAGCCCCCTCCCTTTTCCGTCTTTGATCCATCTGTGAAGAAAAGTAAATGCTTGGGATAGATATTGGATAATCTGTCAAGAAAGAGCTTGTTAAAGAAGTGTTTGAGTACTCTGATTTTTTTATAGGAGTGCATAGTTAGGTCAATATTGGGGAGAGGGGAGAGCCAGGGAGGAAAGGTGGTTTGAAGGGGGTAGCCGTAATAAGGGGGGGCGATATTTTACTGGATGAGTAGTTTGTTGATTCTGTGGGGGAATGGAATCAGTGGGGAATGTAATATTAGGTCTGTGGACATTGACCAGGTTGAGAGAGGTTCTGGTATGAGATCAATGGAGAGAAGTTGAGTAAAATTTTAACAGTGAGAGTTGGCGGGACAGTTGGAGTGACTGAGTGGATGCACTGCACTGTAAGCTAGTGATTGGTGTGGTTCGGAATGCGCTAGTGGCCAGTCGGAGACAGCAATTTTGAATGGTTTCAAGAGGTTTCTTGACATGAAGGCTTGCAGAGTCATAGATGAAGTCGCCGTATTTGATTCTAGAAAGGACGAGAGACTTGTATAAGTGAGTGAGGGAATGGAACTCTGCGCCCCAGGACACACCCGAGAGCATTCGAATGAGATTAATATCAGAGAAAGATTTGGTTTTAAGGGATTGTATATGGGGTTTCCAGGAGAGTCTGCAATCAAATATTAAGCCAAGGATTTTTAATTGGTCTGCTGAGGGGATGGGGTTGTTTGCAATAGTTAGCGGATTCATTCTAGGATAGCATTTCTTCTTACAGAAGTGAATAGATGAAGATTTATGGGGGGAGAAAACGTAGCCGTGATTAGTTGCCCAGGTGGATAGTGAGTAGATGGAGCGTTGCAAAGATCTGGTGCAATCTGAAGAGGAAGGAGAAGAGGTATACATGAGGATATCATCAGCGAATATTTTGCACTTTGTGTTGGGGGTAATGTGTTCTGTGATAATACTAAGGGCGATGTTAAAAAGGGTGGGGGTGAGTACAAATTTTGTACAGGGTGACTCAACGATAGAGTAAACTTCATTATCTCATTTGTTTCGGAAATGACGAAAAAATGTTAAATACAATAGTTTTAGGGAATGTTAAGGTGCACAATTTAAAATTATTTTTGAGTATACAGGGTGCTTCAAAAAAGTGTGGCCGATAAAACATATGTTTTTTTAAATGGAATATCCTATTTTCTAATTTATTGTTAAATTCTGCGTAAAATTTTATAAACTTTTTATTGATTAATGTTAACCTAGTAGTTTTGCTAATATTTTATTTTATTTTTTTTAAAATACTAGTTTTCAGTTTTGCAAAAAATAGCCAGTAGTACCATTGTTTCTGAAGGTAGAATATTCATAATTGGTACGAGCATTCTATAGAGATAAAAAAAAGATATATGTAAAGAAATTTGAGTTAGATATTACAGAATGTTCAAAATAAATTTATACATCTCGACTATTTTAAATTGAAAAATCTCAAATTTTTTAAATGGCACACCCTGTATATTATCATTTTTTCTGATAGATTTTAGAAAACCCTTCAATTTTATTAAGTATGTCATATACCTATTTTTAATAGTTTTTGATTTATTTTGAATTTTTCAAATTTTTAACCTTGTTCTTAATACATTTACGTTATAACATCATAGTTGCCAAGACAAAACAAAAATGTAGGCATTGTCAAATTTTGACATGTCTATTAAGCAAGTAAAAATAGTTTAATTTGTTGTAGTAAGTGACGTATAAAGGTAATAGTTATGAATTTTCCTAAAAGCGAATTAATTGATATGGTTTATATATTGGGCGAGGCGGGAAAAATTGTCTTTTGGCAGTAAGGCTTTACGGAGTGAAGTATCCTAATAGACGTATACCATCTAGAAAATATTTTCAGTGCTTAATGGAACGGTTTGATGGTAGTTGAGTATACGAACTGGAAAGTAGTAAACCAGAATGCTACCAATGTGGAAAAAGAAATGGAGATTTTTTACTTCATGTTGAAAATAATCCCCGTGCCAGCAGCCGTCAACTACTGACTTATCTGACACATCCCAATCTACGGCTAATCGCACCACGAGAAAATACAAGTATCATCCCTTTCATATGGAACTACACCAAGAACTTCAAGACCGTGATCTTGAACGACGAGTAAACTTTTGTACCACCATGAATGGAGCAATAGAGGCCGATGAAAATTTTTTATCCAAAATAATGTTTTCTGATGAAGCTAGTTTTCGCAGTAATGAAGCAGTTAACAGCATTATTATTCAACAGTTAATCCATTTTGGGTCCGGGAAGTTCAAAACCAAAACCATTCGTCTCTTAATGGGTGGTGTGGAATATTAAATTTTCGAATTATTGGTCCATATTTTTTCCGCGAACGAATTACCCCAGCTTCCTGAAGAAGTTGATAACTTTGAAAAGGAACAAATGTGAATTCAACAAGACGGAGCTCCTGCTCATTACAAGCGGGAAGTTCGGGAATTTTTAAACGATCGTTACCCATAAAAATGGATCAGTAGGGATGGATTCATTCAGTGGCCCCTTCGATGATGTGACTTAACACTTTTAGACTCCTTTTTGTGGGGCTACATTAAAGATCGTGTTTATGTGAATCCTCCTACAACACCAGTAGATACGGGATGCTTGCAGGACAATAACGCCCTCTATGCTAAGGAAAGTGAAGGGAAATAGAGTAAAACGACTAAGCATATGTATTCAAGTGAGCGGGCATATTACGTCAAAATAATTAGTCATCAGATAAGCTAAACTATATTAAAATTATTATTAACGATTTGTTTATCTTTTCGCAATAGCGTAAGTGTATTAAAAACAAAGGTAAAAATTGAAAAATTCAAAATAAATCGAAAACTATAAGAAATAGGTATATGACATACTTAATAAAAATTGGAGGGTTTTGTAAAATGAGTGCAGTATAAGCATCTATTTGTTATAGTTTTCCGTTAGTTACTTGGATAAAGGACTAAAAATGTGTTCTCGTATTTGCTGAACCTAGTCCAGCTGATGAGCCGTGATACGGCCAAACGCGTCTTGGGGTGGTTCAGCAAATACGAAGGACACTTTTGGTAACTTCTTAAAATAGGATTCTTTTTGTTTCATTTTTAGTTGTTATACCAATGCTGCCATCTATGCCTTCGAGCAGTACACTCAAGAAAAGTGCGTTTCTGCAATAAGTGCCAGCCGTGCTGTGTCGCTCTGCTTGAATAGACTTAGTAAGTCGCCGACAGAGTGCAGTATAAGCATCTATTTGTTATAGTTTTCCGTTTGTTAATTGTTGAAGGGTTTTTATTTTCAAAACTAGAGAAATTACATTGTTTCAAATTTTAGTAAGCAATTTGCGACCAAAAAATGTATGTTTAATTATTTACAAAAAAAAGACTATTAGAAAAATTTTAAAAACCTCTCGGCATTTTGTAAAAAAAGTAATTATAAATATTTAATAAAAAAAGTTAAAAAAATTTTAAAAATTGGCTGAATAATATTGCAGACAGTGTCTGAAAACCTGTAGTGGTTCCAATCCGACGCCAGGTCACGTTTAATGCTTTAACTTTATAATGGAATGGAACTTGGTATTATTAATTCCATCAAATTCTCGTTCCTGTAAACATTTTCTTCGTGCTCTTTTTTTTTTACAGCGTTGTAAGATGGAGCTTTTTTAAAATATTATTTTAATTCTGGGGAAAAAAGCGTATTTAAATAGGTTCTTTTAAAATTCTTTAAAAGCTTTTTAAATTTAAAAACAGGTTAGTTCAAGTTATCAAGATTATTATGGTTATAGAATACTATTTTTTATAGAAATATTAACGAGTTTGATGTTATACAAGAAGGCACGAGAGTTGCGTTTTTACTATTAAGTTTCGAACATCTTGTGGAGAAGCTGTGCAGTTTCTTATTCTTGTATTTTTTGTTCTATATTAATATGGTATAAAAAATTTAGCAAGAATCTTGTGAACTTGAAATCTTGCTATAGTGTAGTTTTTGAATTTCTAGTCTAACTCGTAGAGCTGGTTGTGGTTTATACAAGCGTTTAAAGATTAAAATATGGTAGGATGAATTCCGTTCAATTAGCTGAATCTTTGGTATAAAATGGTTCTTAACTTTTGGGCAAAAATGATTATTGACAGCAGCCGCCTATAGAGCTATTACTGCTATGGATTTACATATCTGATATATGGATAGAAAAGACACAATTCTAATGACTTTTAGGACAAAAACAGCTAGAAAGTTTTTTTGTGTCGATTGTAACTCTTGCTAAGAAGGAAAGCTACTTGGCCAGACTCCCTTTTCCATATTCTTAAAAGACTTTTTATGGGAATGCTTGTTTTTTTTTGAAAATTTGTTTTTGCTGCCCAAAAACAATAATAAAATGAAAAAAAAAACCGTTAGGCTTTAAAACCAGACATATTGAAACGTTATCTACTATCCAGTGTCTTCACTAGGTCTTCAGAATTCAAGTGTTAATACGGAATTTTTGTTCCTCCTTGTATAACAGTACATTCATCAATATTTGTTGAAAACTAAAACCGTCATTTTAATCTCGATGAGTATGTTCACGTTGTAGCTATTAATTATATTGGTGATCCTATTTGGATTGATATTTTCAAAGATAAGCATAAACATTTAAAACACATACAAAATAATAGTGTTCTGCTCTATTATTACACATGAAAGAAAAAAACTTACACTGTCGGAATTTTGATTTAGGTATTTATGGATCTTGATGAGCAACTGCGTAAAGTTTGCGCTTTCTTTTAAGCCTTAAATAATCATTGAAAAAAATACTCTGTAATTTCATTGTTCATATCTTAGCGTCCCTAGATCATCAAAAATAGAATTCTTATTTTTTTATGCTCATAGCTACGTACTGAAGGCAAATCTCTAAAGCACCACAGGACGACGCATGTGCGGAAAAGGTGGTCTTGAATCGCTGTAAATTGTACTCGGTGGAAAACACAGCCCTGGGCAAATCATTCCATAAAGATGAGGTTCTCCAAATAAAAGACTACTTGAAAGGGGTTGTACGAGAAGTGACGGGCTGAACTTCATACAGATGTCAATTATTAGGACGACGCGTATTCCTAATATGCACGCCTTTGAAAGGAATTAAGACGCCAATCTTTCTTCGATGTTCCAAGGACTCAAGGTTTCTGATGAGTTTTGGGTCTCCAGTCAGGCGAATGGCTCTCTTCTGAATATAATTCAACAGTCTGTTTGGAAGCGGAGCCAAACATAGGAGCAATATTCCATCGAGGGTCGACAGCAACAGTTGTTGTGAAGTGTAAAGCTTTCCAGTTCGAAATAATATTCCTAGCTTAGATCACAAAGATTATACTTCCCAATTTCTGTATACATGTCGATCTGTTTATCTGTTTTTTGCCGCAATAACTTCCAAACAAACTGAATTATTAAATTTCATAAACGTCGGGACTGGCAGGATCGATAAACCTAGTGAAGTTTCCAAAGTATCAGAAGAATTTTCCCTTGTTTTTGGGTGGGATAAAATAATAATTAGGTTGAAGAGTCAGTTACAGAGGGTAGCTTTGAACATATCACAATATCTAGTAGTCTGATATTCATTTTATTTTTTCATTCTATCCAATCTTAATTAACACTACATATAGATACAACTAAAATGTGAATGTTCTCAAAGAATAAAAGTTTAATAGCTTTGATTGAATTTTTCATGGTTTTTGGTTGCAGGAAATGCCAACAGTAAAAAAAATATAAATTAAATATACAATAGATTTAAAGGTTTCGGAGGAGGTAACTTCGAATATGTCGTATACATGTTAGTTTTAGTGGCACTGATATCTCAGAATTTCCAGCTGAAATATTAAAAGTCTCCGCATAGAGAAGGACAATATTCAGAATGAAATTGTGATTTAAATAATATCTAATAATAATTTATCAATCACATGAGAAATTTTTAGTTGCTCATACAGTTCTTTTTTTATAAAACTCTTGATATTTTAAATAAAAAGTTATTTATAAAACTCTAACCAACATGGATATTTCTATGCATTCAATTAACACTATCTTTACTTCCTATGAAAATTACAATAATTAAAGTTCATTAAAAATGCATATATTTGATGTCTTAAATAGTATTCAGTCTTCCCATCTCAGAGGCCTTTTTCATGCTCAACTTTGTTTTTGATATATACCCTATTTTATTAATGATAACACAGCCCCACAAAAAAAAAGTGGGGTATACTTTTGATGCGATATATCAGATCCGTAGTACTTTTGCCCGCTGATCACGAATCTGACGTCAAAATATCGCCATCACATCTCAATTTTTTTCTAACCTCAAAAAATAGGTAAAAATTAGTAAAAATTAAGAAAAATATACTCCTAAAAAATTGATTCAAGCTTTTTCATGAATCGAAAGATGTATTAATATGTATTCGGACACGCTAAGCTAATATTCATCGGTTGGATTGAGCCATATAGTTCTGTTTTCTTTCTAACCTCAATAAATCAGACAGATATAGTCCTTCTCGAATGCAAAAACGAATTCAAATTAAAATTCAACCGATCCTTACCAAATTTGGTACACGGGGATTTTTTGGGTCGCTGATCACGAATCTGAGGTTGGATTTGCAAAATTCAAGATGGCAGATGTTTTCGCACCATTTTGAACGCAGAGAAAATTCATCGGTCGATTTTTATTCTTCTACCTGCATCCAGGGCACCTCCACGTGGTGACGGTGGGCAACGGTGTTACTCCACTAGCCGGCAGAGTCCCTGGAGAACGGCTTAGATGCCGTCATGGCAGGTAGAAGAAAGAGAATTACGATGCAGGGACTCGGAAACCCAGTATCGGCGGTTGGTCAGGGTGGGAAAGCGGGCCCGCAGCCGTCGTCATCCAGCGACCGTAGCTCTTCATGTGTGGGTGACTTGGCTCATGTAGAGTATAATGCTACAAGAAAACGGTCTCACGGTACAAGGACTTTTCATAAGTGCGATAAAAACAGTGATTCATTTTGTTATATTTGCTGTCAACACGTATTGAGTAAAATGGGGTCACCGATAACGGATAAGATTAAAAACTTATATAAGGATTGTTTTAACATTGAAATACAGCACTAGGATACAGATTGGGTTCCCCACATCATTTGCAGTTCTTGCAAAATAATGTTGTACATCAATAAGAAGGCGATTAAATATTCCAGACCAGCAATATGGAATAGACCATACAGTGAAAATGATTGCTACTTTTGTATGAATGTTGTATCTAGGCATAACCGAAAAAATAAAAGCACTATTACTTATAACGATGTTTCGACAGTAACAAGACCCACTAAACTAATTCCGCCTCCTGAACCGCTTGATGCTGATGTTATGGAAACAAATGATTTCACCTTATCAGTTCATGGCGAAAACATTGAGACTGTCGAAAAAGATTCAAACACTGTTACTAATGAATGTTCTAGTGACAACCTATCATATACTAGTGACACAGATAAAGAATTTCTACCATACAACCGTAAACCAGAACCAATACTCGTATCACAGTCAGAACTTAGTGATCTAGTCAAAGATTTAGGCTTATCCAAAGATGGTTCAGAGCATCTTGCTTCCTTTTTAAAGAAAACACATTTACTTAAGCCAGAAGCTACGATTTCTTATTATAGAAACAGAGATGAAGAATTTCGAAAATATTTCACAATGGACGAGGAATTGTCACTTTCATATTGTACCGATGTAAAAGGTCTAATGGATGAATTTCAAAATAACTCATACGATCCTGAAGAATGGAGACTGTTCATTGATTCTTCTAAACGGAGCATTAAGGCAGTTTTGCTGCATAATACCAACGTTTACGCTCCCATTTCGATTTCTCATTCCACAGTTATGGAAGAGCAATATGAAAAAATGAAGCAGCTTTTGATAAAAATAAAATATGCTGATCATAACTGGAAAATTTGTGGAGATCTGAAAATTGTAACAATATTGCTTGGCCAACAGTCAGGGTTTACACTTTATCCCTGTTATAAATGTCTGTGGAATAGCAGAGACAGGGAACGTCATTATAAGAAAAAAATTTGGCCAACAAGGGAATCGTTCACTCCTGGTGAAAATAATGTATTGTTTCCACCATTGGTAGATCCAGGAAAAGTTCTTATTCCCCCGCTTCACATTAAGCTTGGACTTATGAAGCAATTCACGAGAGCATTAGATACAAACGGCCCATGTTTCAAATATTTGCATAAAAAATTTCCGAAATTTTCTGAAGCTAAAATTAAGGGAGGCGTATTTGACGGGCCACAAATAAGAAAATTGTTTCAAGATTCATTATTTGTTACTAAAATGAATAAAGTTGAAAAAGCTGCTTGGCTTAGTTTTAAAGAAGTCGCAACAAACTTTTTGGGAAATAATAAAAGTCCTAAGTACAAAGAAATAGTCGAGAAAATAGCAAAAAATTTTCAAACATTAGGTTGCTTAATGAATCTAAAATTACATTTCCTGGACTCCCACATCGATGATTTCCCAGATAATCTTGGTGACTACAGTGAGGAGCAATGGGAACGATTTCACCAAGATCTGAAAATCATAGAAAATCGGTATCAAGGACGATGGGATGACCATATGCTAGCGGACTATTGCTGGTCGCTAAAAAGAGAAACAAGTCCTCAAAAGCGTTTGGGCAGAAAGCCTTTGAATAGGTCATTCGTGGAAAAAAGAACAAGATACAGCCAAAAAAGGAAAGTTAGGCGCGGGTCTAACCTTCGCAATTCTAGGGCTTAAGGGTCTAATATTTGAGAGTATATGGTTTAAAAGTCCTGGTTTTGAGTTTATTGGGTCTCATTTTTAAAGTTACAGGGTTATTGAGGTCTATTTTTTGAGGTTACAGGGTGTGGGAGTCTAAGGTTTCAGGGTTTAGGGTTTAAGAGTATCAGGTTTGAGGATTCCCCAACTGTATACCAAATTTGGTAGGAATCGGTTGGTTTTCAAAAATTTTGTCCGCCATCTTGGATCCGCCATTTTGAATTTTGCAAATCCGACCTCAGATTCATGATCAGCAACCCAAAAAACCTCCGTGTACCAAATTTGGTAAGAATCGGTTGAATTTTAATTTGAATTCGTTTTTGCATTCGAGAAGCACTATATCTGTCTGATTTATTGAGGTTAGAAAGAAAACAGAACTGTATGGCTTAATCCAACCGATGAATATTAGCTTAGCGTATCCGAATAGATATTAATACATCTTTGGATTCATGAAAAAGCTTGAATCAATTTTTTAGGAGTATATTTTTCTTAATTTTTACTAATTTTTACCTATTTTTTGAGGTTAGAAAAAAATTAAGATGTGATCGCGATATTCTGACGTCAGATTCGTGATCAGCGGGCAAAAATACTACGGATCTGATATATCGCATCAAAAGTATACCCCACTTTTTTTTTGTGGGGCTGTGTAACCAGATGTAATAATTCAATTAAGATAATCTTTATTGTAAGAAAATCAAACCAAATTTATTTTACGATTTACATTTGCCAGGGAAGTCTTCGCTACATCATTTTACCCCAATTGAAACAATATGTATTAATCAATGGCAATGATGGTTTGCAGATTTACCTTTAATAATTTCCAAAATATTCTTTTAGTTTTTTTATTATTTCAAATCTCCCAAATTTAAACTTCACAATGATAAGATTGTTATAAAAAAGAATAAAACTTAAAAATGTGGAATATTAATTTTTATCTCATTATCTATCAAAAAAAGCTGGCAGAGAAGATTAATGTCTTACAGCATATGGCGCGGACGTTCTTATTATAAAATTTTAATTAAGAAAGGAATAAAAGCTTGTGGTAGCTTTTTATATCCGATAGAAAACTACGTCCATAATCAGAGTAAAATTGATTACAGAAAATAGTTTTCTTATAGGCAAGTTCCTTTTAAATTTTCGTTTATTTATTTATCTATTTTTTGCTCAAAATTAAAGTAAAATATTCACAAAACGACTACAAAGCCTGCTAACGACAGATCCATTTTTCCTTAATGGTGAAGAAAACAACATTTTGTCACAAAATGCAATTATGCATTTCAGCAAAGTAATCTAAGATATGCGGATGATACTGTTATACTTGCAACGTCAATACAAGAATCAATTATGGAGCGCCTTAAAATCACTAGCAAAAACTGTAGAGTGACAATTAATAGAGCGAAGACCAAAGTAGTGATTATTGGTCGTAATGCAGATCTGTCACACATAAATGAAATTGCTGAAACATTTAAACTATTTGGGAACCGTCAACTGGTGGCGGTTACAGAGAATGCTGCGCATTTTATTAAAGGTGCTTCGTGCTTTTTCAATTCTTGAGCGTATTTCAATAGAGTGGTCGTATTCTTCACTAATTTCGCTTATTTTTGTTATCCTTTTAAGTGTTTGTTCACATACTTTAATATTTATGTCAGTACTAGAATTCTTACTGACTACCATTTTTGTTTTGTTCGTATTCAGTTTCATTCCATATTCCTCACAATCATCAACAATTCCATTCATGAGTCTTTGTAGGCCGTCTTCAGTGGCCGCTAGAAGGACAGTATCACCAGCGTAGCGAAGGTATTTACACACGCACCTTTAATTGTAATTCCATGCTTTTTATCAGAAACTGCTTTATTGATGATTTCCTCCGAATAGACATTGAATAGCAGGGGTGACAAAATACCACCCTGGCGGCCTTTTTTTATTTTTACGTCTTTGGACATGCGATTCTCAACTTTTATTTTGGCAGTCTGGTTCCAGTATAAACTTGATATTATTTGTAAGTCTTTGTCATCAATGTTACACGATTGTAGTATTTCCATCATTTTCTCATGATTTACCACATCAAAGGCCTTTTGGAAATCTATGAAGCATAAATAAATATCAAGGTTGACAATTCTACATCTTTCAATCAGAACGCGCATGGAGAATAGTGGGTCCCTCGTTCCTAGTCTGTTCTTAAAGCCGAACTTTGTATGTCCAGTACATTCATCTAGTTTTTTGTATACTCTTTCGTGAATTATTTTAAGGAAGAGTTTCAAGATGTGGTTCATTAGACTTATATTTCGATATTTCTCCCACTTTCTAGGGTTATTCTTATTGGCAATGGTATAAAAATTGATGTCAACCAGTCATGAGGTACATCACTCGTGTTGTATACGCTGTTAAAGAGGTCCTGTATAATGTCCATATGTTTTTCAAGAAATTCTTTAATGATTTCTGTAGGTATATTATCTTCACCTAGTGCCTTTTTGTTTTTTTAAGCTGTTTTGCTGCTGCTAATATTTCGTCTTTATTTATGGGGGGCCCGTTGTATTAAGCTTATTATTATTATTATGTTGTCTAGTTGTGTCACCATACATTTCCCTTATATACTCTTCCCATCTATCTATTCTTTCTCGTATGTTCATTAGTTTACCTTCTTTATCTTCTATTACTTGTGGTTGCCTTTGAACCTTAGTCTAGCAGCTTCTTTGATTTTCTTATGTAAATTAAATGTGTCGTACTTCATTTCTAATGCTTCTATTTCTGTGCATTGTTCATTTAGCCACATGCACCTTTAGTCTCCTTTATCTTTCTTTTTATTAGGTTGTGCATTTCTTTGTATTTTATTTTATTGTTGTTCTTATACTTTCTTCTGACTTCCATCATATCCAATATTTCCTTCGTCATCCATGATTGTTTCTTTTTGGTTGTATTTTGTTTTAGGTGCTTTTCCATTACCTCTTCTAGTGTTTCTCTGATGTGCAGCCATTTTTCTTCCGATATCTGATGTGTTCCCAGCTTGTCTGTATCCAGAATTCTACCAGTCTCATCATTAACCCTCTTTTTTATGAATTCTTCTTTGAGTTTGTCGATGTTAATATTTGTTGTTGATCATAATAGAGAGGTGCTATTCTCTGCAGAACTGGATCAGTCTCTAATCTCTATCATTACGTTTACCGAAACCATAATTCCCCACAATGTCCTCTTCTTTTTCATCTCCTACATTGGCATTGAAATCCCCCATTATCATGTTTATTTCATTTTTCTTAGTGTGTAGTAGTGTATTTAAATCTTCATAAAATATTTCTATTTCTTCATCAGTACTTTGTGTGTGAAGTATATAGTTCAGAAAGGAAACGAAGTTTTAATAACAAAAAATACAGGCCAGTTATAATGGGTCAAATCACTTATGTCATTCGAAATACTCTCCTTCAAGACAGTGTTTATCACAATTAATTAAGCCGCTAAATAAGTTTTAACAGATTTTTGGGGCAACAATGAGGATAATGAACACTTTCAATGGTGTAGTATCTCTTTCTTTTTATTGGCAAATCGGAGCAAGAGAAGAATGTTACTGATCAAATCAGGTGAATACAAGTGGTCTAACAGACAAACTTGATTTTCCTCAAACTCAGTCTTATAATGTTCGTAGAAATCACACTCTATTACCACTTAAGAGTGTTTTGAGAGAAGTTTGAGTTTGAGCGGTCAAAATAGTGTGCTCAGTTAATTTGGGAATCCCCGGTTTATCTTTGATCTTACGACGATTTCGAATTATCTATAATGAAATCGTTTACTTTTTTAGCGTTAACATTAAAGTTTTTGAACAACTCAAGTTCTCCTCGTTCTCAAGCGTCTGGTGATCACTGACTAATCATTTCAATCACACGTACTCTTAATTACGGGATAAGTCAAAGGTGACTGTGAAGCGAAAGTAAGAAGACGTTCAGCTATGGCTAGAAACTCGACGATCAAACTCACTGAGGTCTGGAAAAATCCAGCTGCCAAAAAAAAACAAGTTAAGATTGCTATCGATCCTTATATTCCCCATAACTTACACATCGGAAACATGACCAATTAAACAAGCTGACAAAAGACGAATCAATACGTTTAAGATGTGGGTATATCGAAGAATCCTCAGTTTATCATATACCGAAAACCGTACTAATGTATCTTTTCTTGAAGAGCTTAGTATAAATGACCGACTTTCAAATAGAATTAATAGACAGTACCTGAAATATATTGGTCACATTATGAAGAAAGTAGATGCCATGGAAAAGCTTGTAGTAACGAAGAAAGTAGAAGATCAAGAAGACGGTCTCCAACAAGATGGTCCGGCGGTCGTGTCGGATCGAGATGCCTGGAGAATGACTGTTGAGACAGCAGCTGTATAGTATCACCGATATTCCTATCGGGGTGAAAGAATTGAGAGTGAGAAAGATTCAAGCAATAGTCTTTAAAGGGTATATTATACAAATTGGTGATAGTAGTCAAAACAATAAATTCATCTAGTCTTCAGAAAGGCAATGACAAACCACCCGTAGTATCCTGCCTAGTAAAGTAGTAGTAACAGGTACTTTGGACGTTCGGAGCCGGCATTAAACTGTAGGTTTCCTTTGTTGTGAAACACTTAAAAAAAAGCACCAATCACAGGCAAAGGCGAGAAGGTCGTGTACGTCCGTATCGGAGACAAGCAATCATGTTAAGAGTCTATGTACCCAGATGGTAAAATTCAATATAAAATTGACTTAAGTGCTGCTAATATAAAAAAGTACTAGAGTAATAAAAGTTTAGTGATATTTTATATTATGAAACTGCGGTCAACTGAGTAACAAAAATATATTTACAAGCAATAAGGTACGCTTTTTAAAAATTTTATAGAATCTACTATTATTGATAAGTGTGGTTGGGTTGTGTGTTGATAAAAATTATGAGACGACCGAAACAGTGAGTTTAAAATTTCTTTTAGTTTCAGATTTCAGTTGATTTACTTTCGGAAGTGTTCATGCATGTTGAATCCTGCTGGGTCTTAAATATGTTTTGATTCTAATTTGAAAATATCTGCCAGTTAATAATACATATTCAACAGAAAGAACGCCACACGACAACTAGCGAATTTCGTTTTTATACAAACTATTTGATTTTTCCTTCAGTCAAAAGGAGTGTAGACCGAATTATAACAAATTTAATATTATTATCTAATTTCGCCATAGTTGTACTTATAATTGCGAATAATATTTACAGGAGAAGTAAAGACAAAGCGAAGGAACAGCCCCTCCCGATGACTGAACCTAAATCTCTATACTTTTAGACTTTGACCAGAAGCCATTTCTTGCACTCATGTAATATATAATATCCTTGCCTTTTCGTTGTATTCTTTACACATTGGGGTCAAGGAAATCCGTTGGAAAATACTATTGAGAGCTAATTTATTAATTTTTTTTTTTTGGTCGGCTTTTATAGTAAATTTTATTTCTGGATGAATACTGCTTAAAGATCATTCAACCAATGTATTTCAGGCAAACTGATATCAAAATGTTTTTTCTTAAGGTTAAGTACAGAGGACAGAAATTTATTTTTAAAATCATTCATTAAGATCTGCGTAATCTATAATATATATAAAATGCAACGTCTCTCTGTCTGTCTGTCTGTCTGTCTGTCTGTCTGTCTGTCCGTTAGTGACCTTATCACTGGAGAATCACTTATCCGATTTACGTACTTTTTTTTTAAAACATACTTATGTTCTCTGGCCAGGTTATAGGCTATATTTTATTACGATAGGTAGCATAAGGAATGAGCAGTGACAATAATAGTGAGTGAAGTCGGAAAAAAGTTTGTTGCTAGCGCGTTCCCTTGCAATATACAGCCTAAACCATTAAATATGGAACAATATTATGTAGCAGAGAATATCTTTAATCTATAATCTATAATATATATAAAATGCAATGTCTCTCTGTCTGTCTGTCTGTCCATTAGTGCGTTTATCACGCGAGAATCACTTATCCAATTTATGTGTCTTTTTTAAATTCATACATATATTCTTTGGCCAGGTTATATAATAATAATAATAATAATCTATATCTATAATATATATAAAATGCAGCGTCTCTCTGTCTGTCTGTCTGTCCGTTAGTGCGCTTATCATTGGAGAACCACTTATCTGATTTACGTGCTTTTTTTTAAAACATTCATATGTTCTCTGGCCAGGTTATCTATATATAATATATATAAAATGTAACGTCTCTCTGTCTGTCTGTCTGTCTGTCTGTCTGTCTGTCTGTCCGTTAGTGACCTTATCACTGGAGAACCACTTATCCGATTTACGTACTTTTTTTTTTTAAACATACTTATGTTCTCTGGCCAGGTTATAGGCTATATTTTATTACGATAGGTAGCATAAGGAATGAGCAGTGACAATAACAGTGAGTGAAGTCGGAAAAAAGTTTGTTGCTAGCGCGTTCCCTTGCAATGTACAGCCTAAACCATTAAATATGAAACAATATTATGTAGCAGAGAATATCTTTAATCTATAATCTATATTATATATAAAATCCAATGTCTCTCTGTCTGTCTGTCTGTCCATTAGTGCGTGTATCACGCGAGAACCACTTATCCAATTTATGTGTCTTTTTTAAATTCATACATATATTCTTTGGCCAGGTTATATAATAATAATAATAATCTATATCTATAATATATATAAAATGCAGCGTCTCTCTGTCTGTCTGTCTGTCTGTTAGTGCGCTTATCATTGGAGAACCACTTATCTGATTTACGTGCTTTTTTTTAAAACATTCATATGTTCTCTGGCCAGGTTATCTATATATAATATATATAAAATGCAACGTCTCCCTGTCTGTCTGTCTGTCGGTCTGTTAGTGCGTTACGTACTTTTTTTTTAAAACATACATATGTTCTCTGGCCAGGTTATAGGATATATTTTATTGCGTTAGGTAACATAAAGAATAAGCACGATAATAGTGAATCAAGTCGGAAGAAAGGCTACCGTTAGCGTGTTCTCTTACAATATACTGTCTAAACCATTAAATATGGAACAATATCATGTTGCAAAGAATACAATATATATATAAAATGCAACGTCTCTCTGTCTGTCTGTCCGTTAGTGCGCTTATCACTTGAGAACCACTTATTCGATTTACGTGTTTTTATAAATTTATACATATGATATGTTCTATATAATTCGATATAAGCCTAGATAATGGGATATAAGGTGAGATAATGGGAGATAAGTATAAATAATGGGAGATAAGCAGAGATAAGTCTAGGTAATGTAAGTTATGGTGAGATAATGGGAGATAAGGAGAAATAATGGGAGATGAGCAGAGATAAGCCTAGATAATGGAAATTATGTAGAGATAATGGGAGATAAGGAGAAATAATGAGAAATAAGCAGAGATAAGTCTAAGTAATGGGAGTTATGGTGAGATAATGGGAGATAAGGAGAAATAATGGGAGATAAGGAAAAATATTGCGAGATAAGTAGAGATAAGCCTATATAATGGGAGATAAGGTGAGATAATTGGGGATAAGTATAAATAATGGGAGATAAGGAGAAATAATGGGAAATAAGCAGAGACAAGTCTAGGTAATGGGAGTTATGGGGAGATAATGGGAGATAAGGAGAAATAATGGGAGATAAGGAAAAAAATGGGAGATAAGGAGAAATATTGCGAGATAAGTCGAGATAAACCTAGATAATGGGAGATAAGGTGAGATAATGGGAGATAAGGAGAAATAATGGGAGATGAGCAGAGATAAGCTTAGATAATGGAAATTATGTAGAGATAATGGGAGATAAGGAGAAATAATAGGAGATAAGGAGAAATAATAGGAGATAAGGAGAAATAAGGGCAGATATTTTATTACTTTAGGTAACATAAGGAATGAGCAGTGGCGATAGTAGTAAATCAAGTCCACGCGAGCGGAGCCGCGGGAACGGCTAGTTAATAATAAGAGGAAAGAGCCCATTGTAAGATCATCAGGATCTTTCTTAAATTTGTAGAGAGTCTATATATTTTTAATTCCCTTGCTAGAGGGAAGTATTGTATTGGTAAGTAAATACCCATTTCTTCACTTTTTAGAGTCCTCAGGTCACGAAAAAACACAAATTTTTATTTTTGTCTGACCCCTTTGCTATATTTTTGTTTGTCTCTCAAATGAAATAAATTTTTTCGTTTGGTACATATATGATATTCAAGTAACAAGAAGACCTATAGTTTTTAAACAACACCACTTAAGAAAAAAAAACTGAAAAGGATGGCGGTCGTTAAGTAATGTACAGTTTCAACAGTATTCTGGGTTTTGGTTGAAGTAATGGATACATACAATCAATATAGAAGCTGAGGATTACAATATTTTATTTAGATTTTTTTAGTGTGAGAAAATCACATTCAGTGTTTATTCTAGAACAGTGTGTTTGCGATGAAAGTAAATCGCTTTCTTTCCTTACTAAAGGAAAATATTCTATTCGAGAAAAAATCACCCTCTGATATTTTTGCTTTTCTTTACGTTTAAGATCTTCTAATTCACAAAACACATAGTCATTCGTTTCCGTCGGTCTGTCGGCTGTTGGAACGATAATTCGCAAACGGAATCGGATATTAATGTCAATTCTGGTACACATATAATGCTTAAAGAGAGAATAGTTTTTGAGCGATATCACTTTAGGGGAAGAGGTTGAATGATTTTAATAGTGTCATGGTAATTTCGTCTATTTTTTTTGTTGAAATAATAAATTTTATACAGGATTAGTTATAGTAAACCATATGAAGGGTTAAAGAAGGTTACACAGATTTCTTTTTATATAACTTGTTATTTGTCCTTTTCATGGTTCTCAAGAGACAAGGTGTCTGAAAATTACATTTTATTTATATTGTTTTTAATTTTAATAGGAGAAAATAGTAAATGACGTGAAACTAGCTACATATTGAGCAGTTTCTATAGTATGATGAGATTTCTTTTAGTTGTCATAATTTTTAAACTTCTTATTTAAGCATATGCGGGATTAAAATGATAGAGGAGCAGGTCAGCGAGGTTGCTTTGTATATGCATATATTATATTATCAAGGTTTTTGACTCGAGGGATTTGAAATTGTTTTTTCTTTACTTTCAATGTTAACATTGGAAAGACGTTAGAATAACCGAGCACGTGAAATATTACACAGTTTCAATAGTATTATCACAATTTTTCCTAGTTTTTCGTTGAAATACGGGACAAGTTTTATGTATAATTATTTAGAGAAAATTTTATAAATTATTTATGGATGGAAAGGAAAGTTAGAAGGATGTAGTGATATTTATCGCATTATTGATCTTTTTAAAGATTCCTGGTGGCAAAGCATCTAAACACTTTTTATCATTTATACTGTTAACAGAGAAAGAGTTTCATGGGCGGAGTTTGCATAAGTTTGAAGCATAACTATATAATATAGAACAGCAAGACACATAAAGGTTTAAAATGGTGAGAGTAGTGATTAGAGGAATGCCTTCATATATATATATATATATATATATATATATATATATATATATATATATATATATATATATATATATATCTATATATATATATATATATATATATATATATATATATATATATATATATATATATATATATATATATATCTATATATATATATATATATATATATATATATATATATATATATATATATATATATATATATATATATATATATGTATATATATATATATATATATATATATATATATATATATATATATGTATATGTATATATATATATATATATATATATATATATATATATATATATATATATATATATATATATATATATATATATATATATATATATATATATATATATATATATATATATATCTATATATATATATATATATATATATATATATATATATACTAGCCGTTCCCTCGGCTCCGCTCGCGTGGACTTGATTTACTACTATCGCCACTGCTCATTCCTTATGTTACCTAAAGTAATAAAATATCTGCCCTTATTTCTCCTTATCTCCTATTATTTCTCCTTATCTCCTATTATTTCTCCTTATCTCCCATTATCTCTACATAATTTCCATTATCTAAGCTTATCTCTGCTCATCTCCCATTATTTCTCCTTATCTCCCATTATCTCACCTTATCTCCCATTATCTAGGTTTATCTCGACTTATCTCGCAATATTTCTCCTTATCTCCCATTTTTTTTCCTTATCTCCCATTATTTCTCCTTATCTCCCATTATCTCCCCATAACTCCCATTACCTAGACTTATCTCTGCTTATTTCCCATTATTTCTCCTTATCTCCCATTATTTATACTTATCCCCAATTATCTCACCTTATCTCCCATTATCTAGGCTTATCTCTACTTATCTCGCAATATTTTTCCTTATCTCCCATTATTTCTCCTTATCTCCCATTATCTCACCATAACTCCCATTACTTAGACTTATCTCTGCTTATTTCTCATTATTTCTCCTTATCTCCCATTATCTCTACATAATTTCCATTATCTAGGCTTATCTCTGCTCATCTCCCATTATTTCTCCTTATCTCCCATTATCTCACCATAACTTACATTACCTAGACTTATCTCTGCTTATCTCCCATTATTTATACTTATCTCCCATTATCTCACCTTATCTCCCATTATCTAGGCTTATATCGAATTATATAGAACATATCATATGTATAAATTTATAAAAACACGTAAATCGAATAAGTGGTTCTCAAGTGATAAGCGCACTAACGGACAGACAGACAGAGAGACGTTGCATTTTATATATATATTGTATTCTTTGCAACATGATATTGTTCCATATTTAATGGTTCAGACAGTATATTGTAAGAGAACACGCTAACGGTAGCCTTTCTTCCGACTTGATTCACTATTATCGTGCTTATTCTTTATGTTACCTAACGCAATAAAATATATCCTATAACCTGGCCAGAGAACATATGTATGTTTTAAAAAAAAAGTACGTAACGCACTAACGGACCGACAGACAGACAGACAGGGAGACGTTGCATTTTATATATATTATATATAGATAACCTGGCCAGAGAACATATGAATGTTTTAAAAAAAAGCACGTAAATCAGATAAGTGGTTCTCCAATGATAAGCGCACTAACGGACAGACAGACAGACAGAGAGACGCTGCATTTTATATATATTATAGATATAGATTATTATTATTATTATATAACCTGGCCAAAGAATATATGTATGAATTTAAAAAAGACACATAAATTGGATAAGTGGTTCTCGCGTGATACACGCACTAATGGACAGACAGACAGACAGAGAGACATTGTATTTTATATATAATATAGATTATAGATTAAAGATATTCTCTGCTACATAATATTGTTTCATATTTAATGGTTTAGGCTGTATATTGCAAGGGAACGCGCTAGCAACAAACTTTTTTCCGACTTCACTCACTGTTATTGTCACTGCTCATTCCTTATGCTACCTATCGTAATAAAATATAGCCTATAACCTGGCCAGAGAACATAAGTATGTTTTAAAAAAAAAAGTACGTAAATCGGATAAGTGGTTCTCCAGTGATAAGGTCACTAACGGACAGACAGACAGACAGACAGACAGACAGACAGACAGACAGACAGAGAGACGTTACATTTTATATATATTATATATAGATAACCTGGCCAGAGAACATATGAATGTTTTAAAAAAAAGCACGTAAATCAGATAAGTGGTTCTCCAATGATAAGCGCACTAACGGACAGACAGACAGACAGAGGAGGTACGCTGCATTTTATATATATTATAGATATAGATTATTATTATTATTATTATATAACCTGGCCAAAGAATATATGTATGAATTTAAAAAAGACACATAAATTGGATAAGTGGTTCTCGCGTGATAAACGCACTAATGGACAGACAGACAGACAGAGAGACATTGCATTTTATATATATTATAGATTATAGATTAAAGATATTCTCTGCTACATAATATTGTTCCATATTTAATGGTTTAGGCTGTATATTGCAAGGGAACGCGCTAGCAACAAACTTTTTTCCGACTTCACTCACTATTATTGTCACTGCTCATTCCTTATGCTACCTATCGTAATAAAATATAGCCTATAACCTGTCCAGAGAACATAAGTATGTTTTAAAAAAAAAGTACGTAAATCGGATAAGTGGTTCTCCAGTGATAAGGTCACTAACGGACAGACAGACAGACAGACAGACAGAGAGACGTTGCATTTTATATATATTATAGATATATATATATATATATATATATATATATATATATATATATATATATATATATATATATATATATCTATATATATATATATATATATATATATATATATATATATATATATATATATATATGTATATATATATATATATATCTATATATATATATATATATATATATATATATATATATATATATATATATATATATATATATATTATTTATACGCCCTTTTCAAAGTTCTTGGAGTTAAGGAATCTGTAAAGTTTAGAATGGGGGGGGGGAGTAGAAGTGTTGAAAATCGTTATATATTGTTTAGTTTCAATGATATTATGAGAATTTCTCCTAGTTTTTGGTTCCAATACTGTACAAAATTTTAGTATACTCGTAATTATTTATAATCAAAGATATATAGAGTTAAGGAAGTGGCAATATTAAAATTATATTGTTATATAATTTTATTTTTTCAACCTTCAACCTCCGTTGCTGAAGTATATTTTATTAATATCTCTCTATAAACAACATATTATGTAAAGTACCTAATTTTAGTAATTGTCATCAAGTTTAGTGATTATTTTAGACTTCGTGTTTGCGAGAAAATGAGTGGGCAAATCACATTAACATTTTTTTTATTTGAAAACAAAGGTACTTGTTTTTCGGTTATTCTTGAAGAAATTTTCAATAAATTGCAACATGTGGACTTCGTGATTTTCATATGTCGTGAACAAGAGTTTCAACATCGAACGACAAAAGAATTAAGTTGTTTCTTGATGCTTTTTGACTTTACTATTCCATGTAATAAAAAAATTGTTACGATATTCCCCAATCATCCATTTAAAGTGTCTACTAATCACAGCATTCAGTTTTTGTGTGACTTGTATGACTATTCGAACATTGGTAAATTAGAATATGAATCACGATTCCAACAGTATATTAGCAGTATATGATCAATTATAAAATTGTACAAAAAATCTTAACGAACTTAACAAAATTCGCTCGTGCTAGGCTAAACACATTGCAAATTATTTTCTTTTTTTAATCAACTATGGAGAGAGAAATGCGTAGAAAAAATTTTATCAATCAATCAGAATAAATATGACGAGAAATAATATTTTCCATTTACATTTAGAAAATATTTTCTATTAAATTTCTCCAATTATATCCATTTATTAGTAAACAAGTTCAAAATGTTTTAATTGGGTCAATTTAAAAACTGAAACAGAACGATTAATTGACGAACAGATAAACAAATATTTTTATTAATGTATTTTTGATTTGAAAAATATTCTCCAATTTTTATTCTGTTTTATTTTTTTATCGTATCAAATAATATTTGTTAATATTTTATTTTACATATTTGTTTGAATAAAATAAATTTCCGAATATACTATCAATATTTCAAAAAGATTATTTCAATTCTATATATTGCACGAATATTTTTTTTTTATTTAAAAATTTGAAAAAGTCATTTGCCCAAAGCTTCCTTGCACTTAGAAGGTATCAAGTCAATATGCATTTTGTTGAGGTCATATAATATTTTTGTTAAAAATAACGAAAAACATAACATAATTTTGAGATTCCTCGTTTCCAAGATACAAAGGATTTATACCACGATATATTCAAAATAACTTTCTAATCGTCTACCCCATCACTTTATCCCCTTAGATGTATAATTTTAAATAATATTACTTATAGTTTGCTCATTTCCACAACCGAAAACCAGAAAAAATTATAATGAGAGTGTTGAAAATTTACAAGATTTGTCCATTTTCACCCCCTTCACGCCCTTCCTCTATAGCGAATTTGCTTAAATATTACAGGTTCCTTTTCTAGTTTAAGTATTATATGTATACCCAATTTAAGATCAATATCTCATTGCGTTCGAGGGTTATTGTGCGAACAGGCAGGCAGTTTTTTTTGACTTTTTCAATACTTGCCTTAGCCAGGGAAGTAGTAATAATATTTTCCACATTTCCGAAAATAAAGAGAGTAAAAACATAACAATAAATAAATTTAATAATTCCAATATTACTATAATTGGAGATACCATGTCAAACTGACATTTTTATTAGATAGCAATTGATCAAACGAAAAACAATTTTTTCTCAGGGTATTTAAAATAGTGTGTCACCAACATTTTAGATTTAGTGACTTACGGGATTGTGACACACACATTAGTAATATTATTTGGTTTGGAATAGATAATTTGAAATTTTCATTTCATTGCACGAAACAAACGTAAAGTAGATGATATTCTAAAAATAAATATAATTTGTTTTTTTGAGCTATTACGACTTATATTTCCAAGTTGTATAGATTTAAATAAATTATATGTGCATATGAAATATGCTTAAATTCCCGTAGGGACAAAACCCCAAGGGTGTGAAATTGGAGTAACTTTCTTATGTTTCGACTACGATTTCACGAGCCATCTTCAGGGCCTCCTACAATCGAGAGCGTACAGTTCAAACATATTTTCTTCAATCACAACTGATAAGTCAACCATTGTCATTTTAATAGAATAACTATTGATTTATGATCGGCATTTTTTACGGTTTTCTATTTCCCTTGACAAGGATAAGAATTGTATTCCTGTAAAAATCGCATTGCGATTTGGTTATATTTCTTCATGTTTCTGAGTCCATACTACAAGAATATCTCTATTATGAAAAGCATAGTTTAAAAATTCCGTCGCTCTGCCTATATAACGCTGTGGCCTGCGTGAGCATCTTAACGCGAGCGAGGCAGGCGGCACAGCATGAGCGACAAGATCAAAACAATAGATTAACGAGGTTGGATTGATAAATCTGGTAGATTTCTAGGAAATAGCAGGAAATTGGTTTGAGCGGCATAACTGTTGGTAAGTTTTGATTCTTGTAACGGCTGTGTTCAAAGTTTCAAATAGTGTAGACTGTAGAAGGAACGTAGATCCACCATTATACCTCGGATGATGGCAGTCAAGAGAGTGGGTTAGCGAAGATAAAGCTGCACAGAAAAAAGCGAACAGTTATATCGGCGACAAAACTAATGGCCAGTGTTTTGTGGGATGCAGGGTATCATGATTGACTATTTGGAAAAAAGTAAAATAGTGACTCGCTCTTATTAGGTAACGTTAATGGACCGTCTGCTTAATGAGTTAAAGCAGAAGCTACCAAGATTTCCTCGCAAAGGAGTGCTTCTCCACCAGGAAAATGCGCTTGGTCACACATCGGTCGTTGCCATGGCAGAAGTACACAACCTGGGCTTCGAAGTATTTCCCTACTGACCCTATTCCCCAGGTTAGTCTCAAGTGAGTGTTTTGATTCCTAACCCCAAAAATCGGCTTGGAGGAAAAATTTTTGTCGAATGGAGCGGTTGTCTATGGTGCAAACGAATAGTGTGCACAGTTAAAAACAATTTTTTTTTTATGAGGGAATAAAAAAATGGAATCTCCTTGGATCAAATATATTGAACTCAATGGAGATTATGTTGAGAAATAAATTTTCGTTTTCGTAAAAAAATGTTGTTTAACTTTTCTATCCATCCTTACATATGGTGTTCTACATAGAAGCGGCACGCATCCAGCGCGATGCAGACCATCAGGTCCTAATTGAATTTAGCAAAAGTTACAACCTGTCACAAGAAAATTGAGTTTAAAATACAGAGACATTAATCAGAGCAATAACAATTTGTAAAATTTTCTGGAATTTGGGCCATTACAACTATCTTTATTGTTTACTAGTTGCTAGAGAATAGATATATATTGCGACGGATTTCGAGTAATAAGTAAAACTACAGATTATAACAAAAGTTTCCAGATTAATATTACCTGTGCCCATATCTGTGTGAAAGTTATTTTACCTAGTTATACTATAGTGCTGCAGTTTGCACATATCATAATATAGTTTTCATACTATTCCATATACATATTTTAATCTTGTTCAACAAGTTCTAAAGTAAATTTGTTTTTATTTATACATATTTAGTGCCCCATCCTATATGCTAGAGTAGCATTTATAACTTCAAAATATAGTACTTCTATATTATTTGTACATATTTTTGAAATATATTCAATAACAACACAAAAGGAACGTAATTTTTTTAAGATTTGTTTAAAAGAAATTCTGTCAAAACTCGAAAAATCAAGGCAAATTTTTTGTTTTCTTTTGTCCACTCAGTTTTTAACTTTTTTCTATAAATATATGGTGGTCTCACTGATTAGCCATTAAGCAGTATTTAGAACAATAAAATGAATAGAATAACGCAACAATGTGCATATTTTATAAAATAAAAATAATATAATATAAAGTTTTATTTAACAAAGAACGTGTTATTTTATAAATTTTTAATGAACGATAATGTTTAAATACGAGTCGCTTCAGCACCATATTATCTGCCTTTGAGATTATATACTAAGCGTTTGTTAACTTATACAGTGTATTTTTTATATTAAAGCATTATATTTGCCTGGTTATAGCTTACACTAAATAGTTACTTCACCAAATATATTCTATATAAAAGTTTTCAAAGAATTGTTTTAAAAACGTCACTATAAAATTATACAATGGCAAAACAGGGTGTATAAAAATAACATTTTTTTAAATACCGTTATCATGCCAGCACCATGGTATCACTGTCGTATTCTTCTATTGACAGAAGATCGATACGAATTCCTTTACAACCTTATGTTGTACTCTACGTGGACGTGTGTTGCTAATGACACAAATGACAGTTAAAGCGATAAAGTCAGACCAATACATTAATTTTTTTTTTATTGTTCTAGCACACGTGCTGCAGGGAAGTCCCTAAAGCGCTCCAGGAGCGGCAGGTGTGCGGAATGTTCTACTTATTTTATCTCTAGGGACACAACTAGAGCTACACCATCATAACAACATATTTTAATGTATTACGTTTTAATGTGTTGTTCTGACTTCATCGCTTAGTCATGTCGCTTACATCACTCACGTACAACACAGCGTTGTAGTATAGTTTTGTCTTTTTCTATTACCTTTCTATTTTCCCTGTTTAATCAAAAACATAAAGAAGTCTGCCAACTGATACCGCACTGTTGGAATTTTTTATTTAAGAAAGAAATGTAAACCAATCTGAAATGAAACTCTTTAGCGATATCGAGTATTTTAAAGTTTAATGATCTAATGAAGTAGCAAGTAAACTAAAACTTTATCATGGGCTTAGTTACTTTTATAAGACTATATTTGTTTAAATGGGTGATTATAGTGAGTACTGTAACCTGTTAGGCAGTAAAAAACATCTTAGGGCCACCAAATGTTTTGTTGCGTACAAATGTTTACAGTTAAGGGAAAATTTTGAGCAAAAGGAACATTCTGAGTTACTCTCCAGGCTATAATTCGGTTTTTATATTATCCTCACTGGTTTCCGAAATTAAATTTTTAAAATTTATTTATTTATTTTTAACTTATCTTTTTGTGTATCATTACACCTTTTCTAGAACTTCTTTTTATTTTATACATCTTCTTCTTTTCCCTCCTTTTTGGAGCAGCGACTATTGTATTTAATACCCAGACATTTATGTTATCTATTTTGCATGTCTGTTTAATGTTATTACTCTTCTTCTTACCCAATAGGGACTTTCACGCCATTATACGCCGTATTTTAGTTTATATGGTTTCGAACATTTGTTTTGCTTTTAATGTTTAGGTTCGGATTTCGGCTGTATAGGTCAATATAGGTCCATTAGTAGTCTTGTATATTCAAAATTTCGTTCCAATTTTTAGATGGGTCATAAAATTGCATCGTTCAAGTTGTGATTTGCATTTACGCTTTGTTTCTCACTTCTATATCGATGTCCCTAAAACTTGATACGTCTGTGCTGAGATATTTAAAACTCATTTTTTGTTATGCAACTTTTCTATCAACAACGTAACAGTGCTTTAGATTTTATCATGTACTTCATTTTTGCGGCATTCCAGATTTTCTCTTTGTTAAATTGTAAACCTCTGGAGATGGTCTTCGTTCTCTCGACCACAAGACATGGACCTCATAGCATAGTATCTTTAGTGTTCCGTACGGAACACTTATAAGATCACTTCGGCGTCTGTCTGACTGCCTGTCCATCTGTCTGTCACACCCGATTTTCTCCGAAACTATTTAACGTAGAAAGTTAAAATATAGTACTAATATAGGAATTGATTGTCCCATCAGAGCAGTGTAGTTTTAAAAGTTAAATTTTGACTTGAAGGGTTAGTTTTACCAGGTTATCGAGTGGGGTGTCAAATGAAAGCTTGTGAAAACACGAGTTCAAATATATATATATATATATATATATATATATATATATATATATATAACATTATTTTTAAAAACGTTGTCCCCCCCTTATCTCGAAAAGTACTGATCAAAAAATTTTGAAAAAATTCTGGCATATTCTCCACAGGGTGTAGATTGAACTAAAATTATCACGAGGGCATTACCTTTAATAATTTATCTGGCATATAAAAAAACGAAAATTTCAAGTTCGTCAGTTTTCAACAAATATCGGAAACAAACTTTGTTGAAAACTCATTTGGGAAATGTTTTGTCAAGTCAATGATCATTTTATACCTCCGTAACAAAAAATTTTATTTTAAAAGCAATCAATGTACGGAACACTAGCTGCGCAAGTCTGACTTGCACTTGGCCGGTTATTTATATCTTTATCTCTCGTTTTATAACTGTTTAGTTTACCAACGTATTTATTTATTTTCTACATAATATCTCTGAAAAATAGCCAGCGAAATGATTCTCCGTGGCGAATTCTCTTTATAACAGCACTGGCTCTCTGAGATAGTTATTTATTGTATTTACCATGTATGTTTTGGTTTCGATAGTGCTCTTAACATACAATTTAACAGAAATGATATGCTAGTAAAAAATTTAATTATTATTTTCTTTTCTCTGAATTTGATTTTAAATATTCTAATGATATATATTCTAGCAATAGACATCGATCACACCACGTCTGGACCATAAAGTTCAATCTTCCAGAAGAAAGAAACCAATTATACGATAAACTAGAAAACCATTATTAGTGAGTTGTTCGTCTAACGAAATAATTTCTCATTTTATATTGGATTCTTATATTGTTCTAGACATTCTAATTGGAGGACAGTGAAAACACATCAAAATTTTTATTTAATAAGATTTCTCTGGGATTTTCTATAAACTGCTTTTAAAATGTAATTTAAAATCCACTAAAATTAATATTTTTGAGATACTAGATTAACAACAATATAAAGGTTTTCGATAGTTAAGATTTGATTTTATTGAACTACAATATTGGCAATTCTGTGTATGAACATGGCTGTTAAGATGGAAATAGGCCTGATGTGAACATACGATGTTGGCAAGTTTCAAAACATAATTAACACATTTAAACTTCTGAGCAGTATCACTGGGGTTGAATTCTGGCACAAACTACACCTTGTAGACATGGAGACGTACATTTTTACAAAAAAGGCGTCTGGAAACATTTGCGGCACTTGATCGTTCGCGTATTCTAAGTCGAAAGTTTCCCAAAACTAGTTTATTTCAACTTCTATATCCATTTTCCATCAATCAGTTATTCTGGCGTAGCAAAAGTACACTCTGCCCCGATGAAATGCTTCATAGCAAGAGTCAAACTGTGTTTCTGGACCCTCGCTTTACTCATGTTGCCAGTTGCGTTCATGCAATAAGCCAAACAAATTTGAATTTCCATATGGGTCACCTTGTACTGGTGTGTTGATATTTAAGAAAGACATCATCCAATATTGCGAATATGCAGTCAAATATGCCTAATATTTTCTTAAAACCGGCATTGTAGTGAAGTTAGATACTAGGAGAGCTCTTAACGGTAATAGAATACCTGCCATAATATTTCCTTCCTGCTAAAAAATGCGTTAGAATTCATAAAAGACAAAAATACCTTACCAAACAACTACCGATCAATCAAATTGCTTTCAATAATATAGAAAGTTATCAGGTTTACAATATTTGAAAATATTTATTATTTTTTTTTTTTTGGCGACCATGAATATGCCAATAGTAAGCAAAAATCAACACGAAATCTTATAATTTATGTGACACATATTTGAAACAACGTAACTGAATACTTGGAAAATTTGGAACAGTTGTACTTTATACATAAACAGCATTAAACTGTGTTTGGTATAACGGATTGCTTGCTAAGCTACTCTCTTATGGAACGTCTGAAAGGTTTTGGTTATGGTCTCGTGTTTCCTTACGAGTAACGCTTGACTAATTTATTTCTAATATCTTTACTACTAACACAAAGGCTTCTGTCTCTTACTCTCTTTTTTCTTTTCATTAATAGTCCGTTGAAACAGAACAACAATCAAGTCAACAACTTTTCGAATGCTCGAATATTAGTTACCCATGCAAATATCCACAGGTACAGCAAAAACTTGTTCAATTTAACAAAGACCTGAAACAAATTCTGCCTTGAGATGACAGTAACCAAGTAGCATTTAACTGCACAAATTCCCGGGCTGCAGTTAACGTTGGAGAAGCGACATAGTTATTATTCAACAGCTTTCACCACTACATCAAACACTTTATTTTTTTCTTCTCCCATGCATTTCACTAATAATGTTACCATCATGATGATGGTTGGCAGTTAATCGAATGACTCTATCATGGTTAGCGAAACGCACACCAACAGCAAAAATAAAGTATTTTGTATACTGGTCATAACTGTTGTGTAGTGTCATTACGCCAAAAATTTCAAAATTTCAACGTAGTCGACATAGTCATGTTGGGATATTCCATTGTTATGGCATCATTACTAAGATTGCTGGGCGCTAATTTAAGAGCTAATATGCCTTCATGATTATATTGCAGCATCTCAAAACCTAGCACTAGCGTTCCGTTCTAGAAAGCTCTATGCTCTGCAATAACTTTTAATCCCGTACAAAGCTCAGATTCGACCAATAATGAAATACTGCTCCCATATTTGAGGTTCTGCTACCAAACTTGCGCTGTATTAATTTGATTCTATTCACAGGAGAACTATTTGCTTAATTTGAGATTGTTGAGC
Source organism: Pachyrhynchus sulphureomaculatus (assembly GCA_019049505.1). NCBI lineage: Eukaryota > Metazoa > Arthropoda > Insecta > Coleoptera > Curculionidae > Pachyrhynchus > Pachyrhynchus sulphureomaculatus. Next base: position 186,497,503 of record CM032447.1, on the reverse strand, counting down.
CACCAGCCCTTGTAATGATTATGTTGCATGTATAGAAGCTTCTCAAAACCAGGCAGTAGCTTCCATTCTAGAGAATGGAACAACTTTTAATCCCGTACAAAGCTCAGATTCGACCAATGATGAAATACTGCTCCCATATTTGAGGTTCTGTTACCACTGTATTGGATGGATTCTATTCAGAGGAGAACAATTTGCTTGATTTGAGATTTTTAACTCACCAGGCCTTGTAATGATTATGTTGCATGTACAGAAGCTTCTCAAAAGCTGACAATATTATTCCGTTCTAGAGAGTTCTATGCTCTGAAACTTTTAATCCTATACAAAGCTCAGATTCGACCGATGATGAAATACTGATCCCATATTTGAGGTTCTAGTACTAAACATGAGTTATATTTGTTGGATTCTATTCAGAGGAGAACTATTTGCTTAATTTGAGATTGTGAACGCACCAGCAACATTGATTCCTCAAAACATCGACGAACAGTTTTTGACTTAACATTTTCCTGATTCCTTCCAGAGTGGTGCATACACGAAATACACGTCGTGGTAATACATTACATCCGTATGAGATTCAGCTCGCTACTCTGCATATCACTTTTTTTGTAGGGGAAAGTAATTCTTTTGAAATAAATGGCTTAGGGCTGTGTTTTCCATAGAGTACAATTTGTAATGGTTTAAGGCCAAAGTAAATCACTTTTTCCGCACATGTCGTTCTCCTGTAGCACTTTCGTAATTTCTACGCAGCACTTATGCCCTGCTACAAAAAAAATCATCAGTAAATATCAATTTGATCCTCAGCCCCAGCTTTATTGTGTGATCCTATATAATATAAAACATTTATTAATTATAAATCAAAATAAAATAAAGCTTAGTCCTCTGACGAGTTTTCATTAAATATCAACCATTCCTGAAATATATCAAATTTTATCAACAACCTATGAAAAACAAATATTTGGCTACCCTACATTTCTAAGCATATGTTATTCAAGTCAACTTGGGAACAATTTCAATAATTATCAGATTTTTAAATTTTCAGGTTTCATCTAAACCATATGTACTTTCTACCAAACATTTTTATTGTAAAACCAAGTAATTTTATTACTTTCTATATAAACTAAATCGGACATATGTTTTCCAGAAGAGTAACTTAATTACTTTACTTACTTACCCAGTTCCGTTTAAGACTAAAATCTTGTAATTTTCTGGAAAAATGCTTGTAAGAATTTTATATCTAATTACGAGTATTTCAAATTTTAGTTTTCAAGATAAATTCGTTAGAAAATGTTATCAAGTTATAGTTTATTTTATATTAAAGTTTTTACCTTCTATATCTTTCTCTCTGTCCTGCATGGTTCTTTTAAAACCGAGTAATTTAATTACGATTGGGCATTAGTTTTTAGAACTTGAAGCACATGTTTTCTAGAAGTGTTTCTTTACTATTTGCCAATTTTACTTTGAAGGTATAAGCCCAGAAACTACTAAAATAAATTGATTTTCATATGCGTTATATATCGTACTTGACACATGAGATCCACGCCAAATTATAGAATCAATATTACTTACTAGAAACATTTCCCATTTTTTTTAACTTATAAAGAAAATTATATTATAAGGGCCTCACTTTATCTATAATATATATATAAAATGCAACGTCTCTCTGTCTGTCTGTCTGTCTGTCTGTCCGTTAGTGCGCTTATCACTGGAGAACCACTTATCCGATTTACGTACTTTTTTTTTAAAACATACATATGTTCTCTGGCCAGGTTATAGGCTATATTTTATTACGATAGGTAGCATAAGGAATGAGCAGTGACGTAAAATAGTGAATGAAGTCGGAAAAAAGTTTGCCGCTAGCGCATTCGTTTGCAATACACAGCCAAAACCATTAAATATGGAACAATATTATGTAGCAGAGAATATCTATAATCTATAATCTATAATATATATAAAATGCAATGTCTCTCTGTCTGTCTGTCTGCCCATTAGGGCGTTTATCACGCGAGAACCATTTATCCGATTTACCTGTCTTTTTTTAAATTCATACATATATTCTTTGACCAGGTTATATAATAATAATAATCAATATCTATTATATATATAAAATGCAATGTGTCTCTGTCTGTCTGTCTGTCCGTTAGTGCGCTTATCCCTAGAGATTTACGTGATTTTTTAAATTCATACATATGTTCTCCGACCAGGTTATAGATATATATTTTATTACATCTATAATATATATAAAAATGCAACGTATCTCTGTCTGTCTGTCTGTTCGTTAGTGCGCTTATCACTGTAGAACTACTTATCCGATTTTCGTACTTTTTTTTTAAAACATGCATATGTTCTTCGGCCAGATTTAGGCTATATTTTATTACGATAGGTAGCATAAGGAATAAGCAGTGACGATAATAGTTAATGAAATCGGAAAAAAGTTTGCCTGCCTAAACCACTAAATATGGAACAATATCATGTAGCAAAGGATATCTATAATATATATAAAATGCAACGTCTCTCTGTCTGTCCGTTTGTGCGCTTATGACTGGAGAACCACTTATCCGATTTACGTGCTTTTTTTTTTTTAAAACATGCTAAACCATTAAATATGGAACAATATCATGGAGCAAAGAATATCTATAATATATATAAAATGCAACGTCTCTGTCTGTCTGTCTGTCCCTTAGTGCGCTTATCACTGGAGAACCACTTATCCGATTTACGTGCTTTTTTTTAAAACATACCTATGTTCTCTAGCCAGGTTATAGGATATATTTTATTATGTTAGGTGACATAAGGAATAAGCAGTGACGATAATAGTGAATCAAGTCGGAGAACAGTTTGCCACTAGCGCGTTCTCTTGCAATACACTGCCTAAAGCATTAAATATGGAACAATATCATGTAGCAAAGAATATAATATATATAAAATGTCTGTCTGTCTGTCCGTTAGTGCGCTTATCACTCGAGAACCGCTTATCTGATTTACGTGTTTTTTGTAAATTTATACACATATATAATTCGATATAAGCCTAGATAATGGGAGATAAGGTGAGATAATGGGAGATAAGGAGAAATAATGGGAGATAAGTCGAGATAAGCCTTGATAATGGGATATAAGGTGAGACAATGGGAAATAAGTATAATGGGAGATAAGGAGAAATAATGGGAGGTAAACAGAGATAAGTCTGGATAATGGGAGTTATGGTGAGATAATGGGAGATAAGGAGAAATAGTGGGAGATAAGGAGAAATATTGCGAGATAAGTCGAGATAAGCCTAGATAATGGGAAATAACGTGAGATAAGGAGAAATAATGGGAGATAAGGAGAAATAATGGGAGATGAGAGAGATAAGCCTAGATAATGGAAATTATGTAGAAATAATGGGAGATAAGGAGAAATAATGGGAGATAAGTCAAAATAAGTCTTGATAATGGGATATAAGGTGAGACAATGGGAAATAAGTATAATGGGAGATAAGGAGAAATAATGGGAGATGAGCAGAGATAAGTCTAGATAATGGGAGTTATGGTGAGATAATGGGGAGATAAGGAGAAATAGTGGGAGACAAGGAGAAATATTGCGAGATAAGTCGAGATAAGCCTGGATAATGGGAAATAATGTGAGATAAGGAGAAATAATGGGAGATAAGGAGAAATAATGGGAGATGAGCAGAGATAAGCCTAGATAATGGAAATTATGTAGAGATAATGGGAGATAAGGAGAAATATTGGGAGATAAGGGGAAATAATGGGAGATATTTTATTACGTTAGGTAACATAAGGAATAAGCAGTAACGATAGTAGTGAACCAAGTCCACGCGAGCGGAGCCGCGGGCCCGGCTAGTATATAATATAATATACAAATAATATATTACTAATTAATTCTTTTATGGGTATAGTACTCGCTAGCCTCGATGGCTTAATTGGTTGAATAATAACCGAAATATTACCTGTTCGATTCCAGCCAGCGGCTAGGTGTTGTATATGTATTCAGGTAGTCGTTAATATAGAAGTACAATAAAACCCATGGTAGCACTACAACGTTGTCTTAAAAGTATCGTGAAATACAAATTATGTTTCAGCAGCTGCAAAACTTTGAAGGATATCATAACATCCCTACTACTATCTATAAAATATGTATTAAAAGGGGTGTAAATTCCTATTGAGGCAGAGGCTAACTTGAACGATAAAAAACACAGCAGCTGCGCGGAAACGCATCTAACGATTCATTTTGCTCTCGAATTGGTGCAAGTTGAACTCCTAGATTAGGTACTCGATATAAAAGTTTTCTTAACGGCGGTGGTAGACACCTAGAAAGTTGAGTGACGATGCTAATGGAATAGCACATGCCGACATAATTTTGTCAGGTTCTTTAACGTTAACATTTTTTAGAAAGAACTGCTACTTCTATTTTTCTGACATAATAATGCTACTCTGTTATTGTAATCCCAAGATAAATTTTTTCCAGGTATGTAATAAATTGTATAACTTCTTGCTCTCTGTAGGTATTTGCATGGACAGCTGATCTTCGAGCGTTTAAGTTAGATTAAGTAACGATCACGCTGATTTTCTATGTTTTTCAACGATCAGTCACATAACGGAGAAAGAGAGTAGTAGACAATATGGAGTTCTGGGGTACATCGACGTTGATAATAAAGGTCTCGGAACGAAATTCATTAACTAGCACTTACAACGAACAATTTGTGAGACAAATCGAGAGCATAAATGAAAATCCTTCATACATTCGATAACAACCATGCCAAATATTCTTGAATACCTTACTCAAGAGTCTTTATAATTAATAAATGCGTTGTTTCAAAGAAACGTGGGACAAGTTAGTAGCTCTCCTGCTAATCTTTGTTTATAAAAGTCATATCGGCTACCGATATTATGGAAAGTAGTGTGATAGCTGGTAGGCTTGGATTTTTTTTTTCGTTATCAAGTGAACGAAAATATTCTTTTCCTGTATTGCGTTTAATTCGAAATCTCTTCAAATTTTGTAGGGAGGCAATCATAAGTGTGTCATCATAGACTTTTATTTAATTAACTTTTAAGCTTGTAGTTTTGCGTAAAAAAAATTGAAAAAACTTTAAATTAATTTATTTATTTTATCCTGACATCCCTCCTCGTCATCAGTAACTTGTAATTATATTTTTCTGGTTGCTCCACAGAGACTCTCGCTGAAAGCTAATTCTTATTCTATATTTCTAGATTGTCGTTTCAATTCTGTTTACGGGACAAAGGAGATAATTATTTTACGTTTTAATGTATGAAGGGTGAACTTTAACTTACTTGAGTCCATAGCCTTGTTAGCGTTTGGTTTCCACATCATAACTATCACAGTTACGTAGCTACTCATCCAGAAACAACTTTAACTGGTAATGCTTCCTCACTTTTAACTTTCAAATAATAAGGGCCTATTATGGCACGTAAAAAAATTGTCAGAAATTTATATTAACACAAAATATTTCCAAGCCTCTATTATGATGATTACTTTATAAATAGATTTATAATTTTTGAATAACAAGGATAGGAGGCAAAACAACAACATATACGATGTTTAGTAAGACCATTTTCAGAAATAAGAATTTTGATTCCAAAAGAATTATTAGAATAGAGTCATTTTTGATACCCTAGAATTAAATGTGCAAAAGCTAAATTGGCTTGACATGTAATTTTACGGACCTAGCTTCGTGGCGTAATACCTTATGTCCATAGGAAGTAACTTACCGGCTTCACAAAATATATTCTTTAAATCGATAACCCTATGTTTGATGGGATATTTTAATTCTGCTACACATTTTTGATATTTTGCATATAACGTACTTTAAATTGTTTTCTATATGAACTGACCCACAGACAATGCAAAAAAATATATATTAGCACCTGTTATTGGAGTGACATTAATGAAAGTGGCAACTTTCAAGTCAGCTGTTTTTTGAAACCTGTTCTATTAGTTGCCTAAGAATAAAAGTAAGAGTGAACATTTTCATAGTAGGACAGAAAATAAGTTTAAATGAAGCCCTACAATTGACCTAGCAACCTTATCGGATTAAATGCTTCAAAAAGCATACAACATGAATGGTCATCACATATTCAAGTGTAGGCCTGATTTAAGTGCTTTTATATAATTTAGTGTTGAAGATCTTAGGAAGGACGATGAAAAGTCGGGCTGTCCAAAAACTAGATGTAAAGTTTACATTTAAAAAATACATGATTTTGTCATAGAAAACCCGATATCGTTGATACAATTGTGTCAAGATAAACTAGGTATTCCAACGTCAATGATAAATATCATTTTAACCGCTTGTAAGGGTTCAAACTTATTTGAAACCATATTTACTGACAATAGAGCGTATCATTTGAACATTTTGAGGTAATTTTTGAGGAAAACCAAGTTTGTATGTTAAATTCCTTGCCGAATTCACCTGATTTATACCTGGTTCTGATGACTGTGACGCTGTCTATGTGGGACAAACGGGACGGAGCCTACAACAAAGAATAAAAAAATAAAGGCGCTCTATTTTAAATAAACAAAAATTAACAGGCTTTGCTGCACACTGCATAAACAATAATCACCTTTTTAATAACGTGAGAGTGAAGTTGCTATACAGTGCTCCAAAAGGAAAATATATGGATTATTTAAAAATTCTTAGCATAAAAACTCATTAAAAATAATATAAAAATAACTAACACCACATAAAACCACCAACATAAAATTTGGAAATACCACCATATCAGACGCCGTGTGAAGATAGACTGCCTGTAATTAATCCAATTTTATTACCTCTTAATTTAAATTTAGTACCAATTAAACATCCATCTTTTAGAACTCAAATTTAGTCTTATTGTAAACCTCTTCGAAAATGGTCGCGAGACCGAAACACGTGTCAGAGTGATCTGAATAAATTCAGTGAAACAGTTTTACTGTATTTTATTTCAAAAGTGTAAATATTAAGACGTTTCACCTAGAACCGACCGAAAACTTCATAAATTTTAAGTTTAAAATATTTTTGTTCAGGCATATCAGACGGCTTTTGAGCAAGAATAAGCTTATATACTACTCGCCAACTAACCACATTCAATTTAGCACGATGTGACTTCACAAGGCAAATATTGTCCAGATCCGTAATGGGATTTCTAGCTTTCTTAAATGAAGTAAATGATTGAGGTACAATGAATATACAGTTAGAAACTATTATATACTATTACAACCCTACACGTGAATATCTAATTAACATCGAGTAATTAAATCATAGAATATACAGAATTAAACAAATTTAAATAGAAAAATTTCATCTTAATTGCATTGTGCATACTTCAAGAACTGAAACTGGTTCGTTAAATTTATCAGATTATCGTATTTCAAGAATCTACGTGCTCGCTGCCAATGAAATATTAGTTTCAAGAATTAAATCATCCAAGTTTTGCATTATCTATCCAAAATTGTCAACTTTTAGTTCAAGTAAAAGTGAAAATGGTTTCTGTTGCTTATGGTCTAGCATCAAAATATTTTCCGAAATATTTGGAAAAGCCAGAAAATTACTTCCTATGGATAAAACAATTTTTTCAAAAAAAGAAAAATCTTTGTTGCTTTCTGCGCAATTTTAACTGATAACTAAACTTGACGCACTCAGTGTAGATGTGAATCTTCTCCTTGTCATATTATTTCTTACTTCAAGTTTCTGAATTCCTACACAAATTCCATTTTAAGGACAGAGAGGAAAATTAGTTTACGCTTTAAAGTATGAAGTGACAAGCTCTTGCTTATTTCAACCTATAGCTTTAAGGTTGGCTTTTAGTTTTCAGTTAATAACCATCAAAGTTATGTAGCTGCTGGGCCTGTAGTAATATTACTTCAAAGTATTACCATGTTTCTCATTTTCAGATCATAACAGCCTATTATGGAATGTAAAAGGCTTATCAGTAATTTATATTAATACAAAATATTTTGTTGTTGTGATAAACACATGTCCATTATAAGTTGTTTAAAGAACACGAGAATTAAAATAACCGGTCAAGTGCAAGTTGAACTTGCACAATTAGTGTTCCGTACATTGATTACTTTTAAAATAAAAAATTTTGTTACTGTGGTATAAAATGAACAGTGACTTCACAAAACACACTCCAAAGAAGTTTTCAACAAAGTTTGTTTCCAATCTTTACTGAAAACTGATGGCCTTGAAATTTTTGTTTTTTTATATACCAAATAAATTATTAAGGGTAATGCACTCGTAATAATTTTCGTTCAATCTACATCCCGTGGACAGCATTTCAGAATTTTTTCAAAATTTTTTTGATCAGTACTTTTCGAGATAAGGTAGGGGGAACAGCGATTTTTCGCGACTTTTTAAAAATAATACAAAGAAAAGTGAGTCCAAGTACTACATTATATATATATTTTTTACTCGTGTTGTCACAAGCTTTCATTTGACACCACACTCGATGATCTAGTAAAAAAAAAATTTTTTCACCGATTTTACCCCCCAAAACTAACCCCTTATGTCAAAATTTAACTTTCAAAACTACACGGCTTTGATGAGGCCATCAATTCCTATATTATTACCGAATTTCAACTTTCTATGACAAATAGTTTCGGAGAGAATCGGGTGTGACAGACAGACAGACAGACGGACAGACAGACACCGAAGTAATCTTATAAGTGTTCCGTACGGAACACTAAAAACACCGAAAACGCTATTTTAAATTGCCATTGACAAGAATTAAAGTGTTTTTAGATACTTGGACATCAATTTTATGAACTAAACTAGCCGTGCCCGCGGCTCCGCTCGCGTGGACTTGATTCACCTTTATCGTCACTGCTTATTCGTTATGTTTATATTATTATATAGCTCAAGGGGCCTTAGAGGCCCATGGCTTGGTTGCATACTTGTCTCCACTTCTTTTTGTCTCCTGTTAGCTTTTCCCGGTGCGGGATTCCCATCAACTCCTGATCTTGCTTTACTGCTTGAATCCATGTAGATCGAGGGCTACCCTTGCCTCTTCTTCCAACCACTCCTCTTATTAGGGCTTGCTTTGCCTGTCTTTCTTCCTTCATCCTTGCCACGTGTCTCAACCATCCTAATCGCTGACTTATTATGACTTGGCTTATAAGGAGTTTCGTATATAGGCATTTTAACTCGTAGTTTGTTCTTCTTCTCCACAGTCCCTCTTCTTTCCTTCCTCCGTAGATTCTCCTCAAAGCTTTCCTTTCCCACACCTCCGACGTCTCCTTTTCTCTTGCATTCAGTTTCCACGTTTTGCATCTATATGTCACCGTAGGTCTGACAACTGTCGTATATATTCTTTCTTTTGCTTTTCTTGATACATTCTTTGATTTCAATATTGGATTCATTGCCCCCAAACATCTCTGTCCTTTCGCTATTCTTTCTTGTATCTCCGTCCTTTCTTGTCCACTCTCTGTTATTGTTACTCCCAGATAATTAAATTTGTCTACTTTTTCAAACATATATCTTTTCCCTAAGTTGTTTATTATATCTAAACTTTTGTTGTTTTTATTATCCTTCTTCTTTTTAATTTCCATGTGTTTTATTTTTTCCTCATTTATCTTTAGTCCTCTCATCCTTCCCCCTTTCTTCTATCCTACTTATGGCTTTTTTGAGGTTCTCTTTTGCTCTTGCAATCACTGCTGCATCATCCGCATAGGCCAATCATTGGCAGGTTTGTTGGTATATCGTTCCATTTGTTTTTATTTCTGACTCCCGGATTATCTTCCCTAGTACCAAATTAAATACACATGTCGACACTGGTTCGCCCTGTCTTAATCCTCTCTTCACCTTAAACTTATCTGATACTTTGCCTTCAACCAACACTCTATTTTCTGTATCGTTCAGGGTCATTCTCACCATGCGAATCAATTTACTTGGAATTTTTAGTTCTTCCATTATCTTGTAGAGTCCTTCTCTATTTACAGAGTCATATGCTTCTCTGAAATCCACAAAAACCAAGTGTAGTGCCAAATTTTGTTCTAAGCTATTATCTTGGATTTGCTTAATCAAAAATATCTGGTCTGTAACCGATCTATTTTTCCTAAATCCACGCTGGTACTTTCCCAGAATAGACTCGGCTTTCTCTGCTAGTCTGTTTTTGATAGTCGACACTACTATCTTGTACACGACATCCAGTAAGGCTATTGGTCTATAATTGGCACATATAGTTTTTTTCTCCTTTTTTATATATTGGACAAATGAGCGACTCTCTCCAGCTCACTGGCATCTTTTCTATTTCCCATATTTCTTGCACCTACCGGCATATTTCATTTTCCAGATCTACTCCTCCAGCTTTTATCAGTTCTACAATTTCCACCCGGGGCCTTATTTTTTTTGGGTTCTGAGTATTTCTCTTATTTCTTCTTTGCAGGGTTTATTTGTCCCCTCCTGCCCTTCAGTTAATTTTGCTTCCTATTTCTCATTCAACTCATTTTCATCTCCATTTAGTGTTTCTTTAAAGTATTCCCCCCATCTTTTCAGTCTTTCTGCGAAGCTTACTGCTAAACTTCCATCTTTTTTCCTACATATTAGCATTTTGTCTCTGTTTATTCCCTTCGTATTTTATAAAAAAAAAACACGTAAATCGGATAAGTAGTTCTTGAGTGCTAAGCGCAGTAATAGATAGACAGACAGACAGAGAGACGTTACGTTTCATATATATTATAGATTTTTTTTGACATATATTAAATTAAGAATTAAAAAAATCACGTAAATCGGATGATTGGTCTCGAATGATAAGCACACTAACGGACGGGCAGACAGAGAGACGTTGCGTTTTATATATATTATATAGATTATTATTATTATTGTATAACCTGGTCAGAGACCATATGTATGAATTTTAAAAATCACGTAAATCGGATAAATGGTTCTCGAAGGATAAGCGCACTAACGGACAGACAGACAGGCAGAGAGACGTTGCATTTTACATATATTGTAGATATAGATTATTATTATTACTATATAAACCTGGCCAAAGAATATATGTATGAATTTAAAAAAAGACACGTAAATCGGATAAGTGGTTATCGCCTGATAAACGCACTAATGGACAGACAGAGAGACATTGCATTTTATATATATTATAGATTATAGATATTCTCTGCTACATAATATTGTTCCAAATTTAATGGTTTAGGCTGTGTACTGCAAGGGATCGGGCTAGCGGCAACCTTTTTTCCGACTTCATTCACTATTATCGTCACTGCTCATTTCCTATGCTACCTATCGTAATAAAATATAGCCTATAACCTGGCCAGAGAACATATGTATGTTTTAAAAAAAAAGTACGTAAATCGGATAAGTGGTTCTCCAGTGATAAGCGCACTAACGGACAGACAGACAGACAGACAGACATTTTATATATATTATAGATATATTAAAGCAAACTTTCCTAGCCTGCAATTCCATAAAATACAACTAATGATATGCTATAAAAACTAGAGCACTGCGAAAATACATGTAGTTTATTTTGGTTCCGTCTCCTATCGGAGAATGGAGATCATCAGTGCTATTCTAACTTTATTTACCGCTATCCTAAATAATTCCGTGGAACTGCAGCCAAACTACTCCCTCAAATTTCGCAACCAGGATACTCTTCTCCTTGCTGCATTTCTCCTTCCCCTTATCTTCACCTGAATAATAAGTCTGAACATTAAATATGTCTCCCCCCTTATCATATGACTAAAGTATTCGAGCTTTTTTCATTTTACCATGTTACGTGTATCACTCTGGTCTAATTAACAGAGGAAAGAATCACGATGTGACAAAGCAGAGTGCTACCAAAATACTGCTGTCTAATATCAAAAATTCGTAACTAACATTGCGTAATTTTGAATATTTTAGAAAAAAACCTCTGAACTTATTTTAGAAGATCCAGCGTTATCAAATCTTATTGCCACTATCACTATAAGCCTAATTCTATTCAATGCTGGATGTAGGCCTTCCCCCTGAACTTCCATATCAATCTATTTGCAGCTATTATCAGTCATCCAATGCCCGCGACCCTCTGTATATTATCCCTTCATCTTGCTTTGGGACGTCCCACGCTCCTTTTCTGTTCTCGTGGTCTCCATTCTAATGTTCGCTTGGTCCATCGATCATCGGTCGTGCGTGCTACATGTCCAGCCCCATTGTCACTTTCTTTCTGCTACGTGCTCTATGATATCTGTCTTTCGTGTGCTCTCTGGGTCCAAGCTAGTTTTTTTATATATCGGCTTTATTCAGTGTCCAAGTGTCAACCCATATGTAATTACGAGTAGGATGTACTGATCATAAACTTTGGCCTTTAACTTATTTGGTATGGCTTTATCTTTGATTATATGATCAATTTCCGGAATACGCACTAACCAAGCCTGACTCTTCTTGAAATTTCATCCGAGACACTGTCTCTTGGCGTAGTAATTTTTTGCCCGAGATACACATAATCCTTAACAATTTCGAGAGCTGTTCCTTCCAAATTTATAACTTATTTATCTTAAGACCAGTTGTCTTTGAGTGATAATTTAACTCATTTATCATTTCTTTTATGTGGATTACTACTGATGACTACAATATCGTCGGCGAACCTTAAATGACTCAGATATATACCATCTATCTTTAGGCCTTTCTTTGTCCAATCTAGTTGGAGGAATACGTCTTCTAGAGCTGTAATAGATAGCTTAGGAGAGATAGTATCTGCCTGTTTTACGCCTCTTCCTATGCGTATTTGTTCTGTACAAGGTTTAATGTAAATCTTTGCATTTTCATATATATCTTTGAGTAGGGTAGTATATCTAGAATCAATTCTACAATTGTTCAAACCGTTGATGATTGCCCACATTTCGACTGAATCAAAAGTCTTCTCATAGTCTATGAAGACTATGTAAAGTTCGAAATTGTATTCATTGCTCTTCTCTAGGTTATCTCCCATTGTTTGTAACTGGTCGTATGTGCTATAGCCGGATCTAAAACCAGCCTGTTCGCTTGGCTGGTAGAAATCTAACTTATTTTTTAATCTATTGGAAATGATTTTAGTCAAAAGTTTATAAATATGAGATAGTAAGTTCATCAGGCGGTAATTATCCAACTTTCTGATATCTCCATTTTTGTGCAGAAGTATTACTTCTGATGTATGCCACAATGTTGATATTTTGCCAGTTTCTAGACCCATGTTGAATAGTTTGACTAGTTCTGGTTTTAAGTCTTCTCCGCCCTCCAGTACCATTTCTGATAAAATACCATCAGGGTCTGTTTCTTACGCTTCACTTCCTTCAATTGACCTCCTCCACAGTAACCTCTAGCAGTTCTTCCGAACCTATATTTTGTATTTTCTTTTCAGTTCGTTTTCTTTGTTCTTCATTGGGTGTTGCTTTGGACCTGTAGAGTTCCTTATACGAGGCTAGTTTGAAAAGTCCGTTCAAAGTCCGAGAGATGGCACCACCGGCGCGTATCGAGGTCATGTTTAGTTAGTAGCATCTCTTGAATGAACGCACACCAAGTTTCAGCCATATTGGTCTATTTCTTTGTGTTTGGCATTCGTGTGAATCAAGGAAGTCGAGTGATTTTCAAGAAATGGACGAAAAAGAATTTCGTGTGGTGATTAAACATTACTTTATGAAAGGCAAAACGCCTCATGAGACTAAAGAGAAGCTTGATAAACATTATGGTGACTCTGCACTTTCGATTAGAACAGTTTATAAGTGGTTTCAAAATTTTCGGACTGGCCATATGGGCACAAGTGACGCTGAACGTTCTGGACGGCCTGTGGAGGTTACGACTCCAGAAACCATTGATCAAATCCATGATATGGTAATGGATGACAGAAGAGTTAAGGTGCGTGAGATTGCTAGTGCTGTGGGCATCTCGACTGAACGGGTACATAATATTTTGCATAAACATTTGGACATGAGAAGGCTATCCGCAAGATGGGTGCCGCGATTGCTCACGCTTGACCAAAAACGGAATCGTGTGAAGTGTTGCAAGGATGGTTTGCAGCTGTTGCAGAAGAATCCGGAGGACTTTAAGCGTCGTTTCGTCACTGTGGATGAAACATGGATACATTACTATACTCCTGAGACCAAACAACAATCTAAACAATGGGTTACCAAGGGGGAATCTGCACCAAAAACGGCGAAGACCGTTCCTTCGGCCGGAAAGGTTATGGCGACTGTCTTTTGGGATTCGCAAGGGATAATCCTCATCGACTATCTGCAAAAGGGTAAAACGACAACGCACCAGCACACACCTCAGTAGTTGTGGTCGCAAAATTAATGAAAATAGGATTCCAACTCGTTTCACATCCCCCCTATTCTCCAGACTTGGCTCCCTCGGACTACTATTTATTCCCCAATTTGAAGAAATGGCTGGCGGGACAAAGATTTTATTCAAACGAGGAGGTGATTGCAGACACTAATGGATATTTTGCAGACTTGGACAAATCCTATTATTCGGAAGGGATCAACAAACTAGAACATCGTTGGACGAAGTGTATAAGCCTAAAAGGAGACTATGTCAAAAAATAAAAAAGGTTTACCCCAAACACATAAGTAGTTTTTATTTTTGCACGGACTTTTCAAACCAGCCTCGTAGTAGGTTACTTTGTCCCTATTCGTTATTACTTGTCCCTCACTATTTTGCAATTTACTAATCTCTTTTCTTCCGGTATTCAGTTTCTGGCTATTACTTTCGGGTCTTTATTGACTGCAATGGTTTCCAAAATCACTTTACGCTTGTGCGTTCTTATATCTTTTCTGATCTTTTTTCTGATTAACTTGTTAAGCTCTGTCTACTCTATTTTGTGCTCATCTCTGTTCATATTTCTTTTTCATTCCATGAGTTGTTTTGTGTTGTCACTTATTTTGTCCTCTTGTTTTCCAATTTTTGTGGCTAGTGCAGCGGAAGCTGCTTTAATTATGAATGTTAGTTCTTCAGCTTTTGTATCTATTGTTTCCATGATTGTATTATCTTTAATCCCTTGTAATAGCTCTGTTGTTTCTAACTGGTACTCTGTCCTCTTTCTTAATAATTTAATGGTGTCAATGGTTTCGATCTATCGTTAAATGCTTTTGCTCTTATAGTTTTTCAAATTTATGAATACCCTAGCCCACACGAGTCAATGGTCGCTCCCTATAGTATACCTATTCAACACTGTGACATCCTGTATTATGTTTCTGTGGCTGGTAATAACAAAGACTATTTCATTTTTTTGTTTCAGATTAGGACTTCTCCACGTCCATTTAATATTGTCGCTTTTCTTAAAGAACGTATTCATTTGATAAAGGTTATGTTCTTCCGTAAAATTGATTGTAACGGATACGAAATCAACAATTTCAAATTAATAGCCCTGTTATTTGATTGCATATTAGGATTTTTTTACCATCCATTATTTTCGATAAATTAACGTGTAAAAAATCACGTAATGTTAATTTTAACAGACAATAATTTCTAACAGATTGACCAGAACCAAATAGGTTTTCTACTTATAAATAGAAGGAGAAGATTTAAATGCCGGAACCATATTTAACAGGCGACAGGGGACTAAATCATAGAATTTAGAGAATTTGACAAATTTAACTAGTAAAATGTCCATTTAATTAAAATTTTCTTTCGGAAAACTTTGGTATTCTATTCATTAAAATTGTAGATTTTTTTTCGATATCAATTAAATATTGATTTAAGATTTAATTAAATAATGCTCTATGGTTTATCATTCTCTATTGGTGACAAAATGTCCGGCACCTGTCCCTTTAAATTTGGCATGCCAACATCAAATATTTTAAATAGCTAGAAAACTACTACCTCAGATACAACGAAACCATAATACAAAAGCTGTATTGCCGACTGGATAAGTTAAATAAACCACTGAGTTTAATACAACCTGTTAGTCAAAGTCAAAATCAAAAATCTCTTTATTATGTGAAAAATTAGTACATAAATACTTAGGCTTACAAAGTTTTTTTGATTGTTACAAATACAATTTGTTAAAAATATATCCATTTCTAAGGAAAACACCTCACACACCTTACACCTCACGGTAGAAAGACTTAGGAATAAGTAAGTAAGTAAGAAAAACCTTTTGGTTGACTGATGTGCCAGATGGTGAGCCCACGTACCTTTTGATAAGTTGGTTTCATCATTTTCATCTTTTTGTTATTTATTTGTTTTATTAGTGGTCCGCACGGAACATTTATAAGGTGACTTCGGTGTCTGTCTATCTGTCCATCTGTCAGTCTGTCTGTTTGTCTGTCTGTTACACCCGATTTTCTCCGAAACTATTTGCCATAGAAAATTGAAATTTGGTAATAATATAGGAATAGTAATTAAATATTAATATCAAAGCCGTGTAGTTTTGAAAGTTAAATTTTGACTTAAGGGGTTAGTTTTGGGGGGTGAAATCGGAAGTGAAAAAAATTTTTTTTTACTAGGTCATCGAGTGTGATGTCAAATGAAAGCTTGTGAAAACACGAGTAAAAAGTATATATATCATGTAGTACTTGGACTCACTTTTCTTTGTATTAGTTATAAAAAGTCGCCAAAAATCGCTGTTCCCCCACCTTATCTCGAAATGTACTCATCAAAAAATTTTGAAAAAATTCTGGAATGCTCTCCACGGGGTATAGATTGAAAGAAAATTATCACGAGTGCATTACCTTTAATAATTTATTTGGTATATAAAATAAAACAAAAATTTCAAGATTATCAGTTTTCAGTAAAGATTGGAAACAAACTTTGTTGAAAACTCATTTGGGGTGTGTTTTATGAAGTCACTGATCATTTTATACCACCGTAACAAAAATTTTTATTTTAATAGCAATTAACGTACGGAACACTAATTGTGCATGTTCAACTTGCTCTTGACCGGTTATATTTGCTTAGTTACTCTGTGTTTATGTTGAGAAAAATAATCACTAAAAAACCCTGGATTTTTTGTCAGGTATTCCCTGTATGTGTTTCAATCTTCCCTTGTAGTATTATTTTATCAATTACATTTTCTTGCTAGATATAATACGCCGCCTGGTAAAAGCGTGAGTAATAGCTTTTAAAGTCGCAATATCTCGAAGGTGAGGGCAAGATACTAATATGGATCTCTTAACCGAGATTAGCACTGTTTCCGCTTAAATTGTCCTTTTTAGTGTTCCGTACGGAACACTTATAAGATCACTTCGATTCTGTCTGTCGGTCACACCCGATTTTCTCCGAAACTGTTTGATATAGAAATTTGAAATTTGGCACTAATATAGGAATTGATAGCTCCATCAAAGCCATGTAGTTTTGAAAGTTAAATCTTAACTTAAAGGATTAGTTTCTCGAGGTAAAATCGGAAGTAAACAAAAGTTTTTTTACGAGATCATCGAGTGGGATGTGAAATTAAATCTTGTGAAAACACTAGTTCAAAAATATATATAATGTAATACTTGCGCACACTTTTCTTTATATTATTTTTTAAAAATTGCAAAAAATCGCTTTCCCTCCCTTATTACTGGTCAAAAAATTTTGAAAAAATTCTGGAATATTCTCCATAGGGTGTAGATTGGACTAAAATTATCACGAGTGCATTACCTTTAATAACTTATCAGGTATATAAAAAAAAAACTTCAAGGTCATCAGTTTTCAGTAAAGATCAGAAAAAAAACTTGGTTAAAAACTCATTTAGAGGTGTGTTTTGTGAAATCATTGATCATTTTATACCACCGTACCAAAATTTTTTATTCTGAAAGCAATCAACGTACGGAACACTAATTGTGCAAGTACTTGACGGATCAATTATTTATTTTTGAAGTTACCGCTAAACAGTTAAGGGGTTACATACGAGGCTGGTTTGAAAAGTCCGTGCAAAAATAAAAACTACTTATGTGTTTGGGGTAAACCTTTTTTATTTTTCGACATAGTCTCCTTTTAGGCTTATACACTTCGTCCAACGATGTTCTAGTTTGTTGATCCCTTCCGAATAATAGGATTTGTCCAAGTCTGCAAAATATCCATTAGTGTCTGCAATCACCTCCTTGTTTGAATACAATCTTTGTCCTGCCAGCCATTTCTTCAAATTGGGGAACAAATAGTAGTCCGAGGGAGCCAAGTCTGGAGAATAGAGGGGATGTGAAACGAGTTGGAATCCTATTTCCATTAATTTTGCGACCACAACTGCTGAGGTGTGTGCTGGTGCGTTGTCGTGATGGAAAAAGACTTTCTTGTGGGCCAATCGCGGGCGTTTTTCTTGCTGCTCGGTTTTCAAACGGTCCAATAACGATGAATAATATTCACCTGTAATAGTTTTACCCTTTTCCAGATAGTCGATGAGGATTATCCCTTGCGAATCCCAAAAGACAGTCGCCATAACCTTTCAGGCCGAAGGAAGGGTCTTCGCCTTTTTTGGTGCAGATTCCCCCTTGGTAACCCATTGTTTAGATTGTTGTTTGGTCTCAGGAGTATAGTAATGTATCCATGTTTCATCCACTGTGACGAAACGACGCTTAAAGTCCTCCGGATTCTTCTGGAACAGCTGCAAACTATCCTTGCAACACTTCACATGATTCCGTTTTTGGTCAAGCGTGAGCAATCGCGGCACCCATCTTGCGGATAGCTTTCTCATGTCCAAATGTTTATGCAAAATATTATGTACCCGTTCAGTCGAGATGCCCACAGCACTAGCAATCTCACGCACCTTAACTCTTCTGTCATCCATCACCATATCATGGATTTGATCAATGATTTCTGGAGTCGTAACCTCCACAGGCCGTCCAGAACGTTCAGCGTCACTTGTGCCCATATGGCCAGTCCGAAAATTTTGAACCACTTATAAACTGTTCTAATCGAAGGTGCAGAGTCACCATAATGTTTATCAAGCTTCTCTTTAGTCTCCTGAGGCGTTTTGCCTTTCATAAAGTAATGTTTAATCACCACACGAAATTCTTTTTCGTCCATTTCTTGAAAATCACTCGACTTCCTTGATTCACACGAATGCCAAACACAAAGAAATAGACCAATATGGCTAAAACTTAGTGTGCGTTCATTCAAGAGATGCTACTAACTAAATATGACCTCGATACGCGCCGGTGGTGCCATCTCTCGGACTTTGCACAGACTTTTCAAACCAGCCTCGTATACCTGGATGCTGCAAAAAGTATGTATATTTATAAAAAAAAAATTAAAGGTAAGTGAATAGTACAAGAGAATGGCGATAATATATTTTTATCGTATTTTAAATTATACGAAATTTTTTTTTAAATATGTTTGAAATGTTAACATTATGTTTTATCGGATTAAATGGATCACTGATGAAAACTATGGCACTGCCTTCTCTTCAAGATAACTTCACAGAAAATAATCCAATCTGCCAAAATAAAAATAAAACCGGTCAAGTGCAAGTTGAACTTGCGCAATTAGTGTTCCGTACGTTGATTACTTTTAAAATAAAAAATTTTGTTACAGAGGTATAAAATGATCAGTGATTTCACAAAACATACCCCAAATGAGTTTTTAACAAAGTTTGTTTCCAATCTTTACTGAAATCTGATGACCTTGAAATTTTTGTTTTTTTTTATGTACCAGATAAATTATTAAAGGTGATATATATATAAATAGTGATAATTTTCGTTCAATCTACACCTCGTAGAGAATATTCCAGAGTTTTCTCAAAATTTTTTGATAAGTACTTTTCGAGATTTTTCGCTATTTTTTAAAAATAATACAAAGAAAAGTACGCGTAAATATTACCTTATTTATATATATATATATATATATATATATATATATATATATATATATATATAAATATTACTCGTGTTTTCACAAGCTTCCATTTGACATCACACTCGATGACCCAATAAAAAAATTTTTTTTTTCACTTCCGATTTCATCCTCCAAAGTCAAAATTTAACTCTGGAAACTACTTGGCTCTGATGAGGCCATCAATTCCTTTATTATTACCAAATTTCAACTTTCTATGTCAAATAGTTTCGGAGAAAATCGGGTGTGACAGACAGACAGACACCGAATTCATCTTATAAGTGTTCCGTACGGAACACTAATTATTCTTGTAAAATATTATAGTACTTAAAAATTTTCGGAGGGGTTTTTGTTTCAAAAATAAAAAATTTGCGGTGTTTCAAACTTTAATATGCAATTTTCGACCAAAAAATTTATGTTCATTTATTTATAAAAAATTGTCTATTAGAAAAATTAAAAAAACATTTAGACGTTTTATATAACAAGTGATTATTAAGATTTAGAAAAAGGAAAAAGTTAAAAAATATTAAAAATTACGTGAGTAATATTGAAGACAGGTAGCGGTCCCAATCCGACGCCAGGTCATATTTGATGCTATAACTTTATAATGGAATGAAATTTTCTCATTTTTTTTTTTGGATAATTCTTAGAAGTCTAGAGAATAAAAATCCGTAAAAATAATCTAATTTTTGAAAATTCAGGGTATCCGTAACCACTTAATAACGATATTAGTACCCTACTTCCCAAAGACGATGGTAGAACATTTTTTCAGTTCCGGGGAGCTTTGTTCTTGAATTTCAAGTTTTAGCTGTTTTCCATCAGGTACTAATGTTTTTTAAGATGTGATTGCTAGTTATTTTCTGCTATCGTGATATAACTATAACATAATGATACAGATAATAGTAATAAAGGAAACAGTATGTAGAACATGTTTTAAGAAAAATTCAGGAGGCTAGCCCACAACCTTCCTTGTTCATTACGTGATTGAATAATAACAAAATAAGGTGATCAAAATTTATTTAAACAAAATTACACCGAAAAGATAATATCTTCTCTTAATCCTAAAAGTTAATATCTACCTGCTTAAAGAAGTAAATATAGTCAGGTAGCGCGAAGGATTGTTTTCTACTAATGGTTTTTAAGATGTGATTGCTAAATATTTTCTGCTGTCGTGATATAACTATAACATAATGATACAGTTAATAAAAAAAAAACAGGTTTTTTTAGAAAAATTTTAAGAGGCTAGCCCACAACCTTCCCTGTTCAGAACGTGATTGAGTAATAACAAAATAAGGAAAAAAAAATTTTTTTTAAAGAAAATTAAACCGCCTTCAAAAAAAGTTATACAAACAACAAGATTATATCTTCTCTTAATCTTAAAAAGTTAGTATCTATATGCTTAAAAAAGTAAATATAATAAGCAAAAAAAATATATACTCAAATCCCAAAATATAATACTTAAACACAAAAATTTAAGCGAAATTTTTAAGTCAACGTTAGTCGCTTTAGCTTTTTAATGTTCCGTACTGTCACACCCGATTTCTAGGTCATCGAGTGTGGTGTCAAATGAAAGCATGTGAAAACACAAGTAAAAAATATATATATAATGTAATACTTGCGCACACTTTTCCTTGTATTATTTTTAAAAAATCGCGAAAAATCGCTGTCCCTACCTTATCTCTCTAGATTTAACGAAAATTATTACGAGTGTATTACCTTTAATAATTTATCTGGTATATAAAAAAAACAAAAATTTCAAGGTCACCAGTTTTCAGTAAAGATTGGAAACAAACTTTGTTGAAAACTCATTTGGGGTCTGTTTTGTGAAATCACTGATTATTTTATACCGCCGTAACAATTTTTTTTATTTTAAAACAATCAACTTACGGAACACTAATTGTGCAAGTTCAATTTGCACTTGACCGGTTATTTTTTATTTATTTTTAATTGCAGTTTGTAAAAAACTGATTGATTTTTGGCATTAAGTTATTTAATAGGTTTCTTCTTAAATGTAACACTTTCTTTGACTCTAATATTTGGTTTCATATACAGGATGACCAAGAGATTCCTAATTAAGCTTTTATTTTAACGTGGAAAAGAAAGATATTATAGTCAAATTTAAAGGATTTATGTGGTTCAATAAGTGCAGAATTCGATAATAAAAACAAGTGATTATCACTTTCAGTTTAATTGGGAACGAGACCAGCTTCGTTATTTCTTATGGACCATCGTATGAATCAGATTATTTTTAAAAAACAAAACATGAAAAAAACGTTCTATTCTTCTCTTTGACAGTTAATGAAAAAAATGGCGTTTGAAAATGTCAAATAATGCATACTGTATTTTTCTCAGCAACAATGAAGAAGTAAACAAAATAATACCATTATTTGTGCTGACGTTTCGGAGATATCGATAATTAAAGGTTCCGCTGTACCTTCCTATCATTCAATCTACCTAAACAATACTATCATGCAGTGATTTAATCGAAGATTATTGAACTTTAATGTTTCCATTTGTTTCATGACACCGTTATTATTATATAGTTGAAGTTGTTCTTTTGACAGTCAACGGTCGTAAAAGAAAAGTTAATTTATTCCTTTACAACATATTTTAATTAAAAGTCTTATTGCTTTAATTTTAATTGAAATGTCTGTTTTTACCCAAGAGCCTCAAATTGAAATGTGATTAGTATACGGAAAGGCCAGAAAAATTCTAAGCTAGGCGAAAGCATTGAATATTCAACGGTATCCAAAATATGATCCACCCTGTGAAAATTGTTTTCCTTAATTAGAAAATCATTTAGAACAAGAGAATTTGAAATGAAAATTAGATTATAGTGAGAGAAGAGGCAGAAATAAACACATTAGCTCCTGTCGAAATCGATCAAACAGTTTCCATACGACAAATTACTGGCAGATAGGTCGCAGAAGTGAGAGAAAGATTTGACATAAACATGGCTTCAGATCTTATAAATATTAGGTCCACCAATACTTGCATGAAGGCAACCACTCACTAAACTTGGACTTTACAAATTGATCTTTTCAAGAGGAGCGTCAACACCAAAATTTGACATTTTTTATTTTATTTTCGAACGAATCACAGAATGTTGTACAAAAATAATACTAGATTTTGATCAATGAAACTCATCCTTTAGTGAGAGATGGTGCTTTCCAGCAAAGATTTGGAAATAAAATTTCGCTTGGCGTTATGGGAAGGAGAGTAATAGGATTTTATTTTGGAGAATCTTTAAATAATGAACAATATTTAATTTTTTTAGTAAATCAAATAGCAAATTTTATAGGAAAAACTAACATGTTACCGACTTCATAGAAATTATTAATCGGTAAGACGACATCCCTGCCAATAATGCTAGAGGAGTAAACTTTTTCAAATACGGTCACTAAATCTTACGCCTCTTGAATTCTTCTTGTGGGGCCATATTCAAGAATATAAGGATTACTCAAGTCATTAATTCTAATACGTCTCTTCAAATAAAAAACTTCACTAGAGAATTTTAAGAATGATTTGATTTATAGGGGGTTCCCATTGTAACTACGAATAAGGTATATGACATGAGTCGAGTTGTGTTTTGGGATGACATTGGTTTTTTTCAGAATAAATGGATTAAAAAATGATATAACGTTCAGGGTGTTCCATAGGAAATAACAAAGTTAATTTTTGTTTCCGACTAAACATGAACAACGACGATCATTTGTTTTTATGGCCAAATTCTGTACCTATTTGAATGTGATAAGCCCATAAAATTTATTTCATTTTTATGTTAAAAGAAGAGCTTGGCAATAATCTCGTGGTCACCTGGTAGTTTGTATATTATTATTTAAGTATTGCTTACATTTATTTCACTTTATGTTTAAAGTAAGAATAACGAAGCTTGCATTGCTAATTATATTTTCTTTTATAAGCATATTGGTACTAAATTTTTAAAATTAAAAGGTCCTCGATCTTTTTAGCACAATTTTTTAGCACTTTTTAAAATCTTAATCATATATATATGTATATATATATATATATATATATATATATATATATATATATATATATACATATATATATATATATAAACTCCTGGGCAAAATTAACGCAACAATCTGAAAATTAATTTATCTTTTTCTTATGTCAGTTTTAAAGTTTATCGAGTATTTGAATAGTAGGCTATGCATATTTTGTTTCGTTGTTCATGACAGAAATCAAAACAATTCGTTTAGATTTACGGTTTTAAAGAATTTTTTAGAAGATAAACAATTTTCTATAATGCAATAGATTTTCTTTAAAAGTAAGCTTATAAATAGTTCCCTTTTTCAAAGTAATACGTTTTTGTGGTAGACTGTTTTATTTTTGACCCCGAAGAATTAGAAAAATGAATCGAACGAGGAATTTAACTGAACACGAGGTAGTGCGAGCCTCAGTTTTATTGGAGGAGGGATGTTGTCAGAGTTATGTTGCCAATTTGTTAGGCAAACATCGTTCCACAATAAGTCGTATGGTAAGACGCTTGAATGAAGTAGGAACTTATTCTAGGAGGCTATATGCAAGGGCGAAAACGATGCACTAGCGACCTAGATGAACGTTTTATAAGACAATATGCTTTAAGAAACAGGACTGTCACTAATTCTATAGTAAGAAACGAACTTGAAGCTGTTCGCAATGTCACAATTTCTTCTAAAACAGTTAGAAGACGGTTAAATGAAACTGGATTAAACAGTAGGAGACCAGCCACTGCGCCCTTGCTTACTAGAGAGAACAGAGTTGCCAGGTTACGTTTTGCTTGAAATCACGAAAACTGGTCTGTGGATGACTGGAAACAAGTTTTCTTCACAGATGAAACTAGGGTGAGTCTAAAACTTCCAGATGGTCGTGAGTGAGTATGGCGAAGACCAGGAGAGAGGTTTGCTCCTTGCAATATCTCTGCAAGGATTCCATTCGGCGGTGGCTCTGTTATGTTCTGGGGTGGCATCTGCTTTGATGCTCGCATAGAGTTAGTTCCTGTCCGTACGAGATCCATGAATGCTGACTACTATCTTGAGAATATTGTAATAGAACATGTGATGCCTTTCGGTCATTTTGTGGGGCCCAATTTCATGTTTATGCAAGACAACGCTCGACCTCACATAGCTAGGGAGGTACTCGATTATCTTAATCAAGTTGATATACCGATTATGCAATGGCCACCAAAAAGCCCGGATCTGAATCCGATAAAAACATGTATGGGATCACCTTAAGAAAAATGTGAAACGTCATATACCTACACCTAGAAACCTGAGGGAACTTGAAAATGTAGTTATCGCAGAATGGGAGCAAATTCCTCAAGATTTTATCCAAAATTTAATTAGAAGCATGCCTAGGCGCATAAAACGCTGTCATCCGAAGTAGAGGAGGCAAAACATGCTACTAGTGTCCCAGTTACACCATTAATTTTGCTATTAGTGTCCCAGTTTATTTTTTTTATTATTACATAATTTCAACGATTTTGTTATTAGGTCTTAAGAATAATTTTAATTTAAATATTATAGAGAAATTTGGCAGCTAATTCACTTTTAAAGTATCCGAATAAGTTTTTTCTAACTTTTAGTGTAACCAATGTTCATAAAAAGTTATTAATATTAATTCATTATAGAGATTTGTATGATTTAATATATTGTTGCGTTAATTTTGTCCAGGAGTATATATATATATATATATATATATATATATATATATATATATATATATATATATATATGTATATATATATATATATATATATATATATATATATATATATATATATATATAAATTAAATGCAAGAACTCTTGACTAGTTTCCTCCTACTTTGCAACCTAATACATAGTATTGCAACAGTAGAATAAAGTTAGCCAGGCAATCAAAAAGAAATGAATTTTAAAAGTTTTGAAAGAACGAAAAATTTTACTGGGATTAAGGATTAAATTCCGTCAAAAAATATTGGTCAGAAAGGCTCTCTAGTATCTGCAAACATTTTGCTAGAATATTTAACAAATACTAGACTAGAGATAATCAATTCGTGAGTAGTTTCATTTAATTTTAGCATATGATTATTAATAGTACTTTGTTAAATAAACCCTCGTAGATTTATCGAAATTATAACAATGATCTGTTTGTTAAGCAAACGATATACTACAGTGCATTCGACCAAGCGTTTATGCAGCGTAAATTAAGCAGCATTCGATGTTTGTTAGACCGATGTATTAAGGGATCCATAGTGATATATTAAATAAACTTGCACACACAAATTAAAATTACTTTTCTTTCATTATTCTAAATCAAAAAACCGGTCAAGTGCAAGTTGAACTTGCACAATTAGTGTTCCGTACGTTGATTGTTTTTAAAATAAAAAAATTTTGTTAGGGTGGTATAAAATGATCAGTGACTTCACAAAACACACCTCAAAGGAGTTTTCAACAAAGGTTGTTTCCAATCTTTACTGAAAACTGGTGACCTTGAAATTTTGTTTTTTTTTATATACCAAATAAATTATTAAAGGTAATGCACTCGTGATAATTTTCGTTCAATCTATACCCCGTGGAGAATATTCCAGAATTTTTTCAAAATTTTTGATCAGTTCTTTTCGAGATAAGGTAGGGGACAGCGATTTTTTAAAAGTAATACGAAGAAAAGTGTGCGCAAGTATTACATTATATACGAGTATATATATATATATATATATATATATATATATATATATATATATATATATATATATATATATATATATATGTATATATATATATATATATATATATATATATATATATATATATATATATATATATTTACTCGTGTTTTCACAAGCTTTCATTGGACATCACACTCGATGACCTAGTAAAGAAAAATTTTTTTCACTTCCGATTTCACCCCTCAAAACGAACCTCTTAAGTCAAAATTTATGTTACGGTGGTATAAAAATGATCAGTGACTTCACAAAACACACCCCAAATGAGTTTTCAACAAAGTTTGTTTCCAATCTTTACTGAAATCTGATGACCTTGAAATTTTTGTTTTTTTATATACCATATAAATTATTAAAGGTAATGCACTCGTGATAATTTTCGTTCAATCTACACCCCGTGTAGAATATTCCAGAATTTTTTCGAAATGTTTTGATAAGTACTTTTCGAGATAAGGCCCGGGACAGCGATTTTTCGCGAATTTTTGAAAATAATACAAAGAAAAGTGCGCGCAAGTATAATATTATATATATTTTTTTACTCGTGTTTTCACAAGCTTTCATTTGACACCACACTCGATGACCTAGTAAAAAAATTTCACCCCCCAAAACTAACCCCTTAAGTCAAAATTTAATTCTCAAAACTACATGGCTCTGATGAGGCCATCAATTCCTATATTATTACCAAATTTCACCTTTCTATGTCAAATAGTTTCCGAGAAAATCGGGTGTGACAGACAGACAGACAGACAGACAGACAGACAGACAGACAGACAGACACCGAAGTGATCTTATAAGTGTTCCGTACGGAACACTAAAAAGAAAAACAATTAAATTTTAGCGGCATTACATTAGCACTGTGCAGGAGCTTTTAACTTGAACGTAACTAAAGTGTACTCAAAACGTGCTCACGATTTAATTTAAGGAATTTATAGTTCTTTCATATTGTGGAGAAGAATATGTCAAAATTTCCGTTAGGCGGCTTTATATCACTTTCATAAGTCAAACGGAAATAACCTTATCATATGTCGATGCTTAAAGCTTCCCCTATCATTTCAGTAATACATCTGGACCATCTGCCGCGAATTGGCGAACTGTTTAATTCAGGTCTGATGTTCGAATTCATATTGATGTTCGAATGTGTTTGACATCTTTAACCTATTCTCTCCAAAAAATATTTATACCTGTAAAATCCTATATTCCTTATACCCAATAATTCCTATTCACTTTTTTCATCACATGTTTTTTGTGGCATTTGTGACAGATTGTACCAAAAATTCAGTTACAGCTCTCTGTTACATTTAACTCTACCATAACGTTCATAGTGTTTCCAAACATTTAGCCTTATTTTTATGGTAGTTTGAAGTAAATTAGAACCACTTTGATCTGCAAATTGCCTTTCTTAAATTCAGATTAAGTCTTGGATCACCTATTACAATTTTCGTCACATATACAAAATTCTTTTCCACAACTTTTGCATATTGTCTTGTATGATAGATATACTTTTTTAAAGTATATCTATCATACATATTAGATATTACTTACTACATCAAAATTAAATTCTGTCTAAAACTGATACTTTAATTTAAAAGAATACGCTAAAAACTCTATGAAAAAGTTTATGATGGCAGTTGTACACATTTTCTGACAGTTCTATTAAATTTATTTTATATATGTATATGTATATATATATATATATATATATATATATATATATATATATATATATATATATATATATATATATATATATATATAGTGTGTCCCAAAACGTTTTATACAAATGGAAAAGTTTATCTTACATTTTACAAAAAATTTATTCCTGATAAGAAGTTCTGCATCACATGGAAATCCATAATCAAACATCAAAAGTGTAAAATATTTGATGGTATAGAGGGAACATAGAAAATAATGATTTATAATGAAGAATAAAGTGTGTTTAAATTTAAATACAGAGAAAAATATTAACTGAAAATGTTAATAGAAACTAAAAAATTATGTTCACGTTTAGATTTGTTGGCTTCCTAGTTAGAAATTTTAAAAAAAACTCCAGTAAATACGTCAGTAATTGTTGGATTATTTATTGAATAAAAATCACTACAAATTTTAGGCCAAAAATATATAACCATATGTTTGAAAATACCTAACAACTGTCAATAAACTTAAAAGATAACTTCAGTCTATATTTGCAGTAATTAGAAATGCCAGTAAAATTGAGTATTGAAGATAAAATTGAAATTGTTCTCATAGTTGGAGGAGATAATTATAAAACTTTTAGGGAAGCAACAGAAATCTGTAATAATAAACACCTGATAAAACTGTCGGTAGTAAAAAAGCCAAAAGATTCACTTCGGAAAAGATCAGCTTTATGTGAGTAAAACTACAGTAGAGAAAATTTTAAGATCAACTAAATGTAAACCACACAAACCCCAATTCATCCATACTTTAAAAGCAGCAGGTTTTGAACGAAAATTTGAATTTTGCGCTTGGTTTCAAGAAGAGTTGGAAGATAACAGGTTTATGGCAAGACAAATACTTTTCTCTGACTAAGCGATATTTATGTCTAATGGGACAGTAAGTTCTCAAAACTATCGCTGGTGGAGCGATATGAATCCTAACTTCAATATCCAAACGCGAGATCAATACTCGTTTAAAACCAATGTATGTTGTGGAATTTTTGATGATAGAATAGTTGGACCATTCTTTTTTCACTATGATCTGCAAATTGCCTTTCTTAAATTCAGATTAAGTCTTGGATCAGTCAACTCAACAAACTCTGCATTTTCTAATCTTCTTTATACCCAAAAAAAATATTAGCCCTATCGTCGTGGAAATGTACGTATTCTTTATAAATAAAAACATGAAATATTTTTAATGTTATATTTATATAGTAACAGTTAATAGGTTGTTGCTATAAAAGCCACTACAACGTTGGTGGGACATGGGCTTTAGAGGCAAGAACTTTGTTAAATGGCTGAAAATTATCTCGTAGGTTAATTATTGTTATTGAAAACCGGATCTATTAGAAATTTGTTGATTGTTCGTGTTCAGATATCGTTTTCGTGAATACAATATTGTTTAGAGAAAGTATGAAGCCTTGTGCATGATAGTGTTACTATGATAGTCAGGCAAAATTAAAATATAGGATTAACATGCATTTAATATAACTTTGGTAGTTACAGTTAACAATTTTTTTTTCCAATTATACAGTTCGTTCGGAAACATTGTTTTCGACTCGTTATACAGTTTATTTTCTAATCGTTCGAAAAATATGCCACTCTAACATTTATCTCCAATAAGAATCTCCAAATAATCTCTATTCAGCGTGTTTGACTAGAGCAATAAACCACTCGCCACTTAGAAATAAAGCGATGGAGTACTAAACCGATAATCACCTCAAGCCTCTAACCACTTAAAAATATAGTGAAAACGTTTATGTTATAATTTAGCAGTGAGTTTGACTTTTAAGTTCTTTGGACAGTGAATTATACTAAATTTATGACATATATTTCCTGTGATTATTTGTTAATCAAACTAAATCTGGCGTCTATCATACAATACTAATATATCATAACACCTAATGCCATTCTGTTGCGGAAATGCCATAGTTACAGATTTTTGTTACCGAGACTTATTATTTATGTATATTATTAATACTGATTAAAAGTAGTGCCTAACTAAAGTAGGATTCACTTTAAATTGAGCCTAACATTTAGAGTTATTTGTCCTGGAGAAGCTAAATTTTTCTTCTATCGTTTGCATTCTTTCTTCCATTACATATAGAGCTGAAAGGCACGAAGCGTCGTCCAATGGACTCTTCTTCACGAGAAACACAGGTATTATGTTCGTTCTTGACGATATGAATGAAAGGGAAAAAAAAACTTTGCAAAAACAGTCACAAATTTATTAATAAACTTTAAAAAAGGTAAACACTGCACGCAAAGAAACCTAAAATTTTTACGCAAACAAAAGAAGGACAAATTGAAATATTCTTAGAATCTTGAATTTCTCTGTTAGAACAGACTCTCTCGTAAAACCTTCCTATTAATGATGACCCTCGTTTTAACACGTAAAACCTCGGTTTCAACGCGACACCATAGGCTCCCGTACGTTTGAGTACCAACTTTCAAAATCAATTAACTCCTAACAGCGTGGCATGCTCGTTTAAAATTATTTACTTTAACGTACCTTTTCGAATCTAACAATTAGATTCGAATATTTATTACCTCCGTTTTGTAATCCAAGTGGCAAAGTATCCATATATTTAGTTGACATTAAAACAATATATCTATCTATGATTAAAAGTAAAGAACTTTTAAATCAGTGATACAAAAAATTCTTGCTATGTGTTTACGTAAATTTTAGCAATAATAATCTCAAACATCAATATATTTCACATGGCTAATATTGGGCTAGTTATAAAATTTAAAAAAAATTAAAATTCTTTGCTTTAACGTACCTTTTCGAATCTAACAATTAGATTCGAATATTTATTAACGTCATTTCGTAATCCAAGCGGCAAAGTATCCATATATTTAGTTCACATTAAAACAATATATCTATCTATGATTAAAAGTAAAGAACTTTTAAATCAGTGATACAAAAAATTCTTGCTATGTCTTTACGTAAATTTTAGCAATAATAATCTCAAACATCAATATATTTCACATGGCTAATATTGGGCTAGTTATAAAATTTATATATATATATATATATATATATATATATATATATATATATATATATATATATCTAGGATTAAAAATAAAGAACTTTTCAATCAGTGATACAAAAAATTTTAGCAATAATAATCGCAAACATCAATATATTTCATATGGCTAATATTGGACTAGTTATGGAATCGAAATCTTAGCGGGCAGTTCAAACCACAATTCACGGAGATGTTGATCAATTTCGCTTTATTACAAGATTATTTTAACATTTAAACAGGTAAATTCTACAAAGGCCCATTTAATGTTTACCAGAAGACAATTATTTAAGAAATGTAAAAGACGAAGCCTATACTAAGGCAAATAAATTAAATAAATACGAGGCTGGTTTGAAAAGTCCGTGCAAAGTCCGAGAGATGGCACCACCGGCCCGTATCGAGGTCATGTTTAGTTAGTAGCATCTCTTGAATGAACGCACACCAAGTTTCAGCTATATTGATCTATTTCTTTGTGTTTGGCATTCGTGTGAATCAAGGAAGTCGAGTGATTTTCAAGAAATGGACGAAAAAGAATTTCGTGTGGTGATTAAACATTACTTTATGAAAGGCAAAACGCCTCAGGAGACTAAAGAGAAGCTTGATAAACATTATGGTGACTCTGCACCTTCGATTAGAACAGTTTATAAGTGGTTTCAAAATTTTCGGACTGGCCATATGGGCACAAGTGACGCTGGACGTTCTGGACGGCTTGTGGAGGTTACGACTTCAGAAATCATTGATCAAATCCATGATATAGTAATGGATGACAGAAGAGTTAAGGTGCGTGAGATTGCTAGTGCTGTGGGCATCTCGACTGAACGGGTACATAATATTTTGCATAAACATTTGGACATGAGAAAGCTATTTGCAAGATGGGTGCCGCGATTGCTCACGCTTGACCAAAAACGGAATCGTGTGAAGTGTTGCAAGGATGGTTTGCAGCTGTTCCAGAAGAATCCGGAGGACTTTAAGCGTCGTTTCGTCACTGTGGATGAAACATGGATACATTACTATACTCCTGAGACCAAACAACAATCTAAACAATGGGTTACCAAGGGGGAATCTGCACCAAAAAAGGCGAAGACCGTTCCTTCAGCCGGAAAGGTTATGGCGACTGTCTTTTGGGATTCGCAAGGGATAATCCTCATCGACTATCTGGAAAAGGGTAAAACTATTACATCGTTATTGGACCGTTTGAAAACCGAGCTGCAAGAAAAACGCCCGCGATTGGCCCACAAGAAAGTCCTTTTCCATCACGACAACGCACCAGCACACACCTCAGCAGTTGTGGTCGCAAAATTAATGGAAATAGGATTCTAACTCGTTTCACATCCCCCCTATTCTCCAGACTTGGCTCCCTCGGAATACTGTTTGTTCCCCATTTTGAAGAAATGGCTGGCGGGACAAAATTTTATTCAAACAAGGAGGTGATTGCAGACACTAATGGATATTTTGCAGACTTGGACAAATCCTATTATTCGGAAGGGATCAACAAACTAAAACATCGTTGGACGAAGTGTATAAGCCTAAAAGGAGACTATGTCGAAAAATAAAAAAGGTTTACCCCAAACACATAAGTAGTTTTTATTTTTGCACGGACTTTTCAAAGCAGCCTCGTATCTATATAAGAAATATGTAGTTATAGATTTCGCTACAGTTCAAAAAACTGTAAGAAACAGCTTCATGATATAGTAACAAGATTTCAGTTAATTTATACTTGTAATCGTAGCACGATAAGCTTGCGGCACCCCCAGCGTAAACTATATAATTTGCTTCAGTGAACCAACTAAAAACATATAACAGTCACAGAAGTACCATTACCTTCCACTTACTACTCGCGCAAATAAGCCTCCCTGCGTTTTGCCATATGCATTAATGCAGCAAAAGTAGAAGTAACAATTTATTCCAACCCCGTCGAAAGTGTTAAGTATAAAATTACTTTTTACATTTATACATATTATTATACTCGTACTAGCAACCGCCGGCGACTTCGTTCGTGCGGAAGCGCTATTTTTTTAAACATTTTTTTAAATTTAGGCACCTATGGAAATTGGTTAGAGCTTCTCTGAATACTATATTTAATATTTTATTATTTTCTGGTAGCAAAATATATGGTTTTCTGGAGTTCCAGCTCTTAATAACCCGACATATAATTGGCCATGAGAAAAACATTCCTATCTCAAATCGACTTCCGCGAGTTTGAAAGCTTGTCCCTAGGACTTATTTATTGTGAGAACAAACAATCCTTTCACAGAAAACTGTAACTGCTTGGAATGAATCGGTAGATCCGGTGGGATCATAGGAAATATAAGGAGTAGACGCTATTTTTCTTATATTTTGCCTGTCAAGCGGCTGTGAGCTTCCAGCGCTAGACTCTCCAATTCGACCTATTCTAGCCGCCCTTGCCTCAGTATTTCTAGAAAGGTGCTATTTTGTATTTAGATACTATTTAATCTTTAATAGCAGCCACAAATGCCTAATTTCCTAAAAGTAAAAAAAAAAAAAAAAAACGCTCAAGTGCAAGGTGGACTTGCGCAATTAGTGTTCCGTACTGTAATTGCTTTTAAAATAAAATAAAATCCTTAACTAGTCTAAGTTAATTAGGTCCCTGAAATGTCTATATCTTAAGATCCAATATGTATTTTCACGTTTTTTCTTAGTAAATCAGTTTAAAATTCTTATTCGTCCGAAGAAGGCATCGTGTGCCGAAGCAATTGTCACAAAAAATAATAATATAGTGGAAATTAAAAAACATTATTAGTGTTTTATTTGTGTTAAGTTACAATCAATTTCCATCAAGTAACGGCTAACTCAGTAAATTTTCCAGTAAATCTTTGTTTAATTATAAACAAATAAAATAAAATTATTTTGTCTCGGTACAGCGACGCGTGACGCGGTAGTAGTAATGTACTGAAAACTATATTAAAAGAAACTCCACCATATTGTCATGCAATATACTATTTTTCTTATACCATGCATGACAATGTAATGCGTTCGTAATAATTTTCACTCAATCTGCACTTTAGAAAGAAAATTTTTTTGATCGGTACCTTTCGAGATAGGCTGAGGGGATAACGATTTTTGACCATTTTTTTAAAATAATACAAAGAAAAGTGTGCGCAAGCATCATATATATTTTTGACTCACCTGGTAAAAAATTATTTTTACCATTTTTTTTTTAAATTCCATTCCCCCTCTTAAGTCAAAATTTAACTTTCAAAACTATAAGGCTTTAATTGGGATATCAATTCCTATGTTTATGCAAAATTTCAATTTTTATATCTACATTAACGAAGATTACTAAAATAATATTTGGTCTTTATTGAACAAAAATACACTAGTAACAATTAAAAAATATAATTAAATGTTTTTATTGTTATTTACTACCTATTGACACCAACAAAGTACCTACAATGTGCCTACAAAAAGAATGAAAGAATCTTAAAACTACAAATAACAAAACAAACCTTTTCGTCTTCAAAAACATAACATTAAGTCAGCCTGTCACTAAACTTCGAAAAAGTCAAATTATAGACTGAGACTGCAAGTGCAAGAAAACACAACAACCCTCAAGTACATTGGCTGGTCTGTCAATCATCCAGCGCTCGACGCCGTTTCCCACCACGCTACCAGCGAGCAGCCCGCGCTCATGATTCTTTTTTTCTCCACCGCGTCAGTTTCCTTTTGTGACAACTTTATAAAATCTAGCCTATGGTCACTCCAAAAGTACAGGCTACATACCAGCAATTTATATATATATATATATATATATATATATATATATATATATATATATATATATATATATATATATATATATATATATATATATATATATATAAAAACGCAATGACTCTCTATCTGTCTATCCGTTAGTGCGCTTATCACTCGAGAACCACTTATCTGATTTACGTATATATATATATATATATATATATATATATATATATATATATATATATATATATATGTATATATATATATATATATATATATATATATATATATATATTCTCTGGCCAAGTTTTAGTATATATTATGTTACGTTAGGTATCATAAGGAATAAGCAGTAACGATAATAGTGAATCAAGTCAGAAAACAGTTTGCCGCCAGTGCGCCCTCTTGCAGAAAAACCTAAATAATAATTCTATAGTCCACGCGAGCCGAGCCGCGGGCACAGCTAGTTAAATATAAGATATAAATAAATTTATAGACAATAATAATTTAATGAAAGAACCTTCCAATCAAAACAAATTTTTGGTTAATTTTGAAAAAAAATACATATAAAATAAACTTCTAAATAAGTTTTATTTAAAAAATATATATAAAAGAAAGAACTATTAATTTTAAAAAAATAATAAAACAACAATAGCTTCAGCAAGTATATGTTTCTCTATTTTTGTAACTATAATTGTTAAAATTATTCTTAATAGTCATCTATAATCAAATAAAATTAATATTTTCTTAGTACGAGCAGTATCATGCATTATTAATTAAAATTTAAAACTGAAGGTGTATGAAATCATCAAAATGAAAAAGCCAATACCTACCTTTTATTTATCGTAATACTTATGGGAAAAATGTTTTAGATATAAAGTCATTTTTATTACAAGTTATTTCGACTTTTTTTAAACTATTTTGTATTTTTATTTATTTTGAGTCCATTTTTCCTATTCCTAATTTTTTAAAATTAGAATTTAATAAAAATATTTTACCAAATTTGAAGCCTCTTTGTGTTCAACATTAAATTCACAGTATTGAATACTATGTATTGCAGTCATGTGATTACTCGAGCCTACATGAAGTGTTTGTATTATATTTTCGATTTGAACATTCAAGCTAATTTTAAATAGGTTTACTTTGAGTTTTTCATGTCTCCTTCAAAAAGTCAATATAAAACTACTATGGCGTTAAACTATATTTAAAACTAAACAAACACAACTCATACGGATTCGTTTTAATGTAGCCGATAGCTGCTTCACAATCGTTATGAAATTATAGCTACTTGGAGGCCCACTTATATTACCTCCTTTGGAGAAACCGTTTGAAAATTTGTGCTTCTGCGCAGTATCAGTTCGCTTTAATTCTTGAACCAATTCTATCCTGTAGAGGTACAGGCATAAATCTTGACGAATAATACGTTGTAACGAACTCCCGGCCACAGTAACGGTATTTGATGGTTTGTGTATTAAGAGATCGGGATTGTATTGTCTTGGTACTTAGTCACCCTTTCCAAGGTTTATTTAAAGTCAAACCAGTTTCTCAAAACTTCTACACCTATTCTTTAGCCAAGTCAGCACAGGGTTTTATTTACGCAGGGTAAATATCATTTAAAACAAATTGTTGTTTTTGTAAAGCAAGCACTTGAACTCGGAACACTCCAGAGTTACTAAATTTCTACGGATCACGGTCATTCTCTGACCTTCTATCTTAGCCCTCCCACTCGTTGCGTTTATGCAATAAGACAAACAAATTTTGACATATTTATAAGACATCCTATATTTTAAATTATATATATATATATATATATATATATATATATATATATATATATATATATATATATATATCAATCGGTTTTATAACGTCTTCCGTCTTCCGATGCCTAATTTCCACTCCTCCCGGTTTCTCCATCCCTCCTCCTCCAGATCTCTCTCTAATACTTCCTTGTTGATTCCTGCTCTCCAGCTTTGGCGTGGTCTTCCTCGCTTTCTTTTTCCATGAGGGTTCCAATTCAAAATCTTTTTAGGTAGTCGGTCTTGTGACATTCTCTGTACATGACCATACCATACCAACTGTTGGGTTCTGATTTCGTCCACTATATCGTGCTTTATTTCTAAAGCTCGCCTTATCGTGTCATTTGGTATGCGGTCTTTTCTGGATTTTCTGGCTGCTCGTCTCCAGAAATCCATTTCTGTAGCTTTTAGTATTTTTTCTGTTCTTTCCTTTAATGGCCACACCTGGGAGCTGTAAGTTATTATACTTTTCACTATTGAGTTGTAAATTCTCTTCTTATTTTCAATGGTTATGTTTTTGTCCCATAGTATACTATTAAGCATTGCAATCGCTTTTCTTCCTTGGATATTCCTCTCGAATATTGCTTCTTCCAATGTTCCGTCCCTAGATATTCTCGTTCCCAAATACTTGTAACTGGCACAGTGTTTGATGGTGTGTCCTGTGGCCAGTTTCAAGTCCTGCTGTTGTCCTCCGACGCACATGTACTCGGTCTTTTTAATATTGACTTCTAGGCCCCATTTTTCATATTCCTCCATAAGTTTTCGTGTCATGTATTCCATATCATCGATGTCCTGAGCGACTACTACCTGGTCATCTGCGAATGATAGCGTGTACAATGTAGTATCGTCATCCAGTGGTAATCCCATACTGCTGCATTTCCTTTTCCAGTTCTTCAGTGCACTCTCCAAATAGATTTTAAATAGCGTTGGGGATATACAGCAGCCCTGTTTGAGACCCTTTGTGACCGGGAACCCTGTTGTTATACCATATTTGGTTTTCACACTACTTCTTGCGTCTTGGTATAAGGATTTTACGGCTTTAATTATTTCGGTGCTTACATTACTCTGTTGTAGTGTTTCCCACAATCTCATTAGGGGCACGCTGTCGTAGGCCTTTTTTAAATCAACAAACAAGACTGGACTGCCTGTTCTTCAGCTTCTACGTCCGCGTATTCCGTTTCTATTCTATTTTTAAGTATTTTTCCGTATATTCTGCTAATAGATCCTGTAACCGTTATTCCCCTATAGTTATCGCAATTATTTTTGTCTCCTTTCTTATGAATTGTTGATATGTATGATATTTTTCCATTCCTCAGATACTTCTGATGTGTTAATGCATCTTTGGAATAAGTTCCTCAAAGCGCTAAATAGCTTTTCAGTTCCGTATTTTACTATCTCTCCTGGGATGTTTCCTGGTCCTGGAGCTCTACGATTTTTTAGCGTTTTACATACTTCTTTAACTTCTGATGTTGTTATCCTTATTGGGGATCCTCGTATAACTATATTTGGGTTTCCATGTTGGGTACTTTTGAACTCTGGTCTATCTTCTGTTAGCATATTTGTAAAATATTGGTTCCATTTTTCTGGTGTTATTGGTGAGAAGATTTCCCTTTTCCGTTCTGTTCTCATATTTTTAAGAAGTCTCCAGCTTTCTGTGCTTTTTCTTCCTCCTATGTAAGTGTTGAGTCTTGAGCATGTCTTTTCCCATTGGTTGTTCTTTTTGTCACTAATCATTTTGCGTACTCTAGCTTGGGATTCCTTGTATTTTACTTTGTCGTTTGTGCTCTTTGAACTTAAGTATTTGTGATAGCTTTTCCGTTTTTCTTCAATTTCATATTTAATTTCTTCATCCCACCAATATGG
Organism: Pachyrhynchus sulphureomaculatus; assembly: GCA_019049505.1. Taxonomy (NCBI): domain Eukaryota; kingdom Metazoa; phylum Arthropoda; class Insecta; order Coleoptera; family Curculionidae; genus Pachyrhynchus; species Pachyrhynchus sulphureomaculatus. Next base: position 186,459,004 of record CM032447.1, on the reverse strand, counting down.
TTTTTGCTGTTTTTTTTTTTTTTTTCCCCTTTTCTCTTGGTACCCTAATGCTTCCAGTGCGACTGCGTGTAGGCATTCCTTTATATACTTATATTCTTCTTCTATATTAACAAATCCCGTTCGTTGTATCTTTTGGTCCAGTCTACTCTTGTATAGATTTCTGATACTTTCATTTTGTAAGCTATCTGTATTATATCTTATTGTTGTTTCACTTGTTGTGTGCTGTGTACTTGTATCTTCCAGTTTGCTTTCCCGTGTTGTTCGTGAAGTTATCTTTCCTTTCACGAGGTAGTGGTCGCTGCCACATGAAGCCCCTCTTTGGACTCTTACATCTAGGAAGTTTAATCTAGATCTCTGACGTATTATCATATAGTCGATAATACTTTTTAAATCTCTTGTTGTTTGTCTCCACGTATATTTATGAATATCCCTATGCTGGTAGTGTCCGTTTAATATTGTAAGGTTGTTTTGTTCACATATCTCTATAATTCTTCTTCCGTTGTCGTTAGTAACTTCTTCGCCATATTTTCCTACCACTTTATCGTGTTCTTTCCTTCCTATTCTTCCATTTAGATCACCCAAAAGTAATATCTCTCTTGATGTTCCAATTTTGCATATTTCCTCATTTAGTTGTTCAAAAAATGAATCCTTGATTAGCCAGATCGTCGTCGTTGACAGCGTATACCCCCAGTAAGGTTGTGTTATTACCTAGTATTTTGAGATTCATCTTTATGATTCTTTCACTAATCGGTTACCTGGTGGTTATGAATTTCCTCAGTTTTCTGTGTATTAGTATGGATACGCCTTGTTTTGCTCTATCTTCTTTGGGAACTCCACTATAAAAGTGATCGTAATGCCCCCTACTTTCGGAGCCTTTTCCTTTCTTCTTTGTTTCCGTCAGTACTGCAATTTCGACTCGAAGATTTTCTAATTCATTTACAACTTCATTTACTTTCCTGGAGAGACCTTGTATGTTCCATGTACCACATATCGTTGTCCTTCTTCTTTGCTGTTTTCGTCTTCGTATATCCGTTCGATTCCGAGGCTTTGGATTAGATTTTTTAGCAGAGGCTTTTTTTACATAGGGTAGGGAGCTGGCCTACTGCTACAACCCTCCTCCTTTGTCCGGGCTTGGGACCGGCAGTGACAACTGTAAGCTACTCAATCCACCTACAGCCGCCCCAGGCGGAGTTCTATATTTTAAATTACTTATTAAAATTCGTGTAAGGTAATAATATACCGAGTATATAACAATGTTGAGGTTGAGGCATTAACTTCACAAAGGCAATATTTAATTTAGTAATCTCTTATCACACATATTAAGTGGGTACAAAAGACAGGGGGAAACTAATCATAAATATCCTTATCGATGAAATACTTTTCGCTGTTACTCATAATACAAATATTATTTTAATTGGGTTTTCACCAAACTTTTTGCGATTTCCTAATCATTTTTCCTACTTTTCTTCTAATAATACCTTCGAATCATTAAACCTTTAAAAAGGAAATAATTTAAATAAAAATGTATTTGTATTTTTATATTGTAAACATCCTATTAAATATCGCTGGATAAAGGTTATCAAAATGAGTTGTATTATTTGCTCATCCAAATTCCGTTAGTTGGAGCATTTCTTTAACTCATCGAAGTAATCCCTAAAATAAGTCACATTACCAAACACAGAAGGTGTTGAAATTATTTAAAATTTTAATTGCAGTCCTTAAAAATGTTATAATGCTAATGTCGATGCCATCAAGACAGATTTATGTACTGTTTCTTCAGACCGATGCAGACCACTTTACACTTATCGGTAATTGGAAAAATATACATTTTTAGTTCAATTACGATCTATTTATATGTGTATATATATACTAGCCGTGCCCGCGGCTCCGCTCGCGTGGACTTGATTCACTACTATCGTCACTGCTTATTCCTTATGTAACCCAAAGTAATAAAATATCTCACATTATTTCCCCTTATCTCCCAATATTTCTCTTTATCTCTACATAATTTCCATTATCTAGGCTTATCTCTGCTCATCTCCTCCCATTATTTCTCCTTATGTCCCATTATTTCTCCTTATTTCCCATTATCTCACCTTATTTTCCAATATCTACGCTTATCTCGCAATATTTCTCCTTATCTCCCATTATTTCTCCTTATCTTCCATTATCTCACCATAACTCCCATTATCTAGACTTATCTCTGCTTATCTCCCATTATTTCTCCTTACCTCCCATTATCGAGCCTTATCTCGACTTAGCTCCCATTATTTCTCCTTATCTCCCATTATCTAGGCTTATATCAAATTATATAGAACATATGTATAAATTTATAAAAACACGTAAATCGGATAAGTGGTTCTCGAGTGATAAGCGTACTAACGGACAGACAGAGAGACGTTACATTTTATATATATTATATTCTTTGCTACATGATATTGTTCCATATTTAATGCTTTAGGCAGTGTATTGCAAGAGAACGCGCTAGCGGCAAACTTTTCTCCGACTTGATTCACTATTATCGTCACTGCTTATTCCTTAAGTCACCTAACGTAATAAAATATATCCTATAACCTGGCCAGAGAATATACGTAGGTTTAAAAAAAAGCACGTAAATCGGATAAGTGGTTCTCCAGTGATAAGCGCACTAACAGACAGACAGAGAGACGTTGCATTTTATATATATATATATAGATGTTCTGTGCTCCATGCTACTGTTCCATAATTAATGGTTTAGCATATTTAAAACAAAATGCACGTAAATCGGATAAGTGGTTCTCCAGGGATAAGAGCACAAACGAACAGACAGAGAGACGTTGCATTTTATATATATTATAGATATCCTTTGCTACATGATATTGTTCCATATTTAGTGGTTTAGGCAGTGTATTGCAAGAGAACGCGCTAGCGGCAAACTTTTTTCCGATTTGATTCACTATTATCGTCACTGCTTATTCCTCATATTACCTAACGTAATAAAATATAGTCTATAACCTGGCCAGAGAATATACGTATGTTTTAAAAAAAAAGCACGTAAATCGGATAAGTGGTTTTCCAGCACTAACGGACGGACAGACAGACAGACGGACAGAGAGATGTTGCATTTTATATATATATTATAGATATAGATTATTATTATTATTTAACCTGGCCAAAGAATATATGAATGAATTTAAAAAAAGACACGTAAATCGGATAAGTGGTTCTCGCGTGATAAACGCACTTATGGACAGACAGGCAGACAGAGAGACATTGCATTTTATATATAGTATAGATTATAGATATTCTCTGCTACATAATATTGTTCCATATTTAATGGGTTAGACTGTGTATTGCAAGAGAACGCGCTAGCGGCAAACTTTTTTCCGACTTCATTTACTATTATCGTCACTGCTCATTCATTCTGCTACCTATCGTAATAAAATATAGCCTATTACCTGGCGGGAGAACATATGTATGTTTAAAAAAAAAAGTACGAAAATCGGATAAGTGGTTCTCCAGTGATAAACGCGCTAACTGACAGACAGACAGAGATACGTTGCATTTTTTATTATAAATGTAATAAAATATATATCTATAACCTGGTCAAAGAATATATGTATGAATTTAAAAAAATCACGTAAATCGGATAAGTGGTTCTCGAGGGATAAGCGCACTAACAGACAGACAGACAGACAGACAGACAGACATATTATAGATATAGATTATTATTATTATATAACCTGGCCAAAGAACATATGTATGAATTTAAAAAAAGACAGGTAAATCGGATAAGTGGTTCTCGCGAGATAAACGCATTAATGGACAGACAGACAGACAGAGAGAGAGACATTGCATTTTATATATATTATAGATTACAGATTATAGATATTCTCTGCTACATAATATTGTTCCATATTTAATGGTTTAGGCTGTGTATGGCAAAGGAACGCGCTGGCGGCAAACTTTTTCCCGACTTCATTCACTATTTTACGTCACTGCTCATTCCTTATGCTACCTATCGTAACAAAATATAGCCTATAACCTGGCCAGAGAACATATGCATGTTTTAAAAAAAAAAGTACGTAAATTGGATAAGTGGTTCTCCAGTGATAAGCGCACTAACGGACAGACAGACAGACAGACAGACAGACAGACAGACAGACAGACAGACAGACAGTCAGACAGACAGACAGACAGAGAGACGTTGCATTTTATATATATTATAGATATATATATATATATATATATATATATATATATATATATATATATATATATATATAGATAGATAAATAAATAAAAGCTTTAAATAATATTTCTAATATTACCAACCCTATATTAACCAAATATAATGCAGATCTCTTTTAGTGCATTGCTCAATATATAACTCCAAGCCAATCGTTCTTATAAATCGAAATAAGCGAGTTATACATAATAACTGTCTAATGTCGCTGCTGCTTTTTTTTTATCATAATAAAAATTGTAATTTTAATGGTATACTTCAGCCATTATGCGCTTAATAGAAGTGAAAATTTAGTTCATATTCCACAACGTATACCGTAATAAATCACCTAGCAAACAAACATCGAGTGCCTATTAATTTAAACTGAATAAACAACTAGTCGACTGCATTTCAGTGTATTGTTTTTTTGATTATAGAAAAAATGCATCATTGTTTTAGTTACTATAATAGGGTGTAATTTCCAATGTTATATAAACAAAGACATAATAGAATTAAATTTAAATTTTTGCTTACTTTCATAGATTCTAAATAAAAAAAACAAACAATATAGGGTGTACAAATACTAGATTACATAATATTATTTTAATATAAATAATATTAATTCTACGAGTTTTGCGGCAAATGAAAAATGACCCACTCATTGTTGGTCACGTACATGAAATGTATATTAATGAGTATCAGTTGTCATTGATAACTGGTTATAGATCAAAACTTATTTTCCTCAAAAGGAAGTAAAATAACAATCAAACATTATTAGAAAATTAAAAAACTTTAAAATCAGGTGCCAACAAAATTTCATGTAACAACGACATGTATTACGTGAACATAGCATATATTATTTAATTTCGACACTAAATCTCCTCGGAATCTAAATTTAAATAAAATTGTTAATGTATTATACGATGATCACCTATTACAATTTTCGTGACATACAAAATTCTTTTCCACAACTTTTGCATATTGTCTTGTTTGATAAGTATACTTTTTTAAAGTAGTAATATTTATATTACTTACTACACCGAAGTTAAATTTTCTCTAAAAGTGATACTTTAATTTGAAAGAGTACGCTAAGAACTGAACTATGAAAAAGGTTATGATGGCAGTTGTACACATTTTCTGACAGTTCTAATAGGCCGTTACTATTAAATTTCTTTTATATATATATATATATATATATATATATATATATATATATATATATATATATATATATATATATATATATATATATATATATATATATATATATATATATATATATATATATATATATATATATATATATATATATATATATATATATATATATATATATATATATATATATACATATATATATATATATATATATATATATATATATATATATATATATATATATATATATATATATATACATATATACAGTATGTCCCAAAAAAGTTTTATACAAATGGAAAAGTTTATCTTATATTTTACAAAAAAAAATATTCTTGATAAAAAGTTCTGCATCACATGGAAATCCAAGCATTAAAAGTGTAAAATATTTGATGGTATAGAGGGAACATAGAAAATAATGATTTATATTGAAGAATAAAGTATGTTTAAATTTAAATGCTGAGAAAAATATTAACTGAAAATGTTAATAGAAACTAAAAAATTATGTTCACGTTTAGATTTGTAGCCTTCCTAGTTCAAAATTTAATAAAAATACTCCAGTAATTATTGGATTATTTATTAAATAAAAGAAAACGATATCACTACAAATTTTAGGCCGAAAATAAATAAACATATGTTTGGAAAACCTAACAACTGTCAATAAACTTAAAAGCTAACGTCGGTCTGTATTTGCAGTAATTAGAAATGCCAGTAAAATTGAGTATTGAAGATAAAATTTAAATTGTTCTCAAAGTTGGAGGAGATCATCATAAAACTTTTAGAGAAGCAGCAGAAATTTGTAATAATAGACACCTGATAAAACTGTACACTTGACATCTGTAGGATATCTAATAAATAAATTCAAGATTTATGGAAGTGTTGAAAATAAATTTAAAAAGAAACATCGGGCATAGGATTGAAATAAAGATAATCAAAATCAAGTAATGCTGTCGGTAGTAGAAAAGCCAATAGATTCACTTCGGAAAAGATCAGCTTTATGTGAGTAAAACTACAGTAGCGAAAATTTTAAGATCAAATAAATGTAAACCATACAAACCCCAATTCACTCATACTTTAAAAGCAGCAGATTTTGAACGAAAATTTGAATTTTGCGCTTGGCTTCAAGAAGAATTGGAAGATAACAGTTTATGGCAAGACAAATACTTTTCTCTGACGAAGCGATATTTATGTCTAATTGGACAATAAGTTCTCAAAACTATCGCTGGTGGAGTGATATGAATCCTAACTTCAATATCCAAACGCGAGATCAATACTCATTTAAAACCAATGTATGGTGTGGAATTTTTAAAGCTATTTGTATAAAACTTTTTGAGACACACTATATATATATGTATATATATATATATATATATATATATATATATATATATATATATATATATATATACATATATATATATATATATATATATATATATATATATATATATATATATACGAGGCATGTTTTTTAAGTAAGTACCGTTTTGGAATTAAAAAAAGACGTGCAAAGATATCGCTATAATTTTATTTTTACATGAAAGCCTGTACCTTAATCTACTTTTCTACATAATTTCCGTGAATATTGAGGCACTTGTCATAACGTGGCACCAGTTTTTGAATACCCTCCTCATAAAATTCTGCCGCCTGACTTGTTAACCACTGTATCACAAATGCGATACAAAACACTACGAGAATATTGAGGAAAGCAGTCGCACAATGATGAAATTGTAAAGCGTCTGTTTTCTCTCACCTTTTCGTCCACTTTCTGCACCAAATCTTCATTAACGACCGAAGGACGCCCACTCCGTTCTTCATCATGCACATTTGTGCGGCCATCTTTAAATGCTCTCACCCATTTCCTTACCATTCCATCACTCATAATGTTTTGTCCGTAAACTTCACAGATCTCACGATGAATATCGATCGGTTTTACGCCTTTAGCACTAAGAAATCGTATAACAGCCCGTACTTCACAATCGGCGGGACTCACGATTGTCGGAGGCATCTTAAACACTCAGTAAACAACGTATACAATGAAGAATCAGACTGTAATGGCGTCAGTGCGTAGACATGAGATGTAGGTTACCAGCGCGCATGCGCGGAACGCCGACCGTATCGCTGCGGCGGCGGAATCGCAAAACGGTACTTACTTAAAAAACATGCCTCGTATATGTATATGTATATATATATATATATATATATATATATATATATATATATATATGTATATATATATATATATATATATATATATATATATATATATATATATATATATACATATATATATATATGTATATATATATATATATATATATATATATATATATATATATATATAATATGTATATATATATATATATATATATATATATATATATATATATATATATATATATATATATATATATATGTATGTATATATATATATATATATATATATATATATATATATATATATATATATGTATATATATATATATATATATATATATATATATATATATATATATATATATATATATGTATATATATATATATATATATATATATATATATATATATATATATATATATATATATATATATGTATATATATATATATATATATATATATATATATATATATATATATATATATATATATGTATATACATATATATATATATATATATATATATATATACATATATATATATATATATATATATATATATATATATATATATATATATATATATATATATATATATTAGAGTGACCGGATCTCATAGAGGGGGAAAAACATGTCGGAATCTTGTACGTCTGGACCCCACAAAACGATTCCCCTTTCCAGATATTGAGATAGACGAAATTTGAGCTCGATTAAACGACGTTAACCCGTACCGCTCGTCGCTCAAAGTTTGAAAAAAATCCAAATTTTTGGCCAAAAAGCTGACATATGGAGCCATAACTCCAGAACGGTAAATAATAGAAACACGCTTAATATCTCAAAAGAAAGCTAATGTTGTTCTTCAAAATTTATATTTATATACATAAGTGTTGTTATTTTAAGTCAAACCGAGTTACAACAGCCTTTAGCCCCAAAAACGTGACCTGGTACCACTAGGAGCATACTTCGTATATTTTGTTATTAAGTGATAAATTTTGCTTTTTTTTAGTATATTTTTGAGTTTAAAGTAAAAATATAATAAAAAAAAACAAGTAATACTGATAAGTCTAATGACATTTTTTATTTTAAAATATAAAAATTAGGTATATAATACATACAAAACAGACACAGAAAAGATACAGACGTAGTACCTACATGAGTTGATAATTTTACATAGTTATCTAATCTATTCTAGAGCTTTTGTTAAAGTTGTTTTTGAAACGTCAGGATATAATGCTCGGCATTTACTTACAACTTGCAGGACATATTGCTTTTGGTCTTCATCTTTTGTCAGAAGGTCGTTAAAGTCGGTTATTAACACCACGCTCAGCCATATCATTAACTACTTTTAATGTTTTGACAATTTTTCAATCCTTCTTGGAAGTCATTATTTTGAGGCCAGGTGTTTGGATGTTGTCTTAGGAAATCTGTTTTTATATTAAATTAGTCAAAGAATGTAAACGTTTCTTTGGTAAGTAAATTTACCAATCCTTCATCAACTACCTCTTTTAGGTTTTCTTTCCTAACTTTTGGATTTACAACCCTAGCGTGCTGTGATGGTTCATCTGTGCAACTGAGCAATTTATTAGCCATTAACAACTTTTCATCGTCTGTAATGGTGGGATCAAAAAACGATAATCCCACCAACTTTGCATTCAAATACCACAAATGGTTCGAAAATTTGTTCAGGGCTATTTCTGCAATGTCGTTCTCACATTCTTTATAGTCTAACAGACTATGCAAAATACCTAAATCTTGCTTTGGTGCAAGATGAGCTTTTGGAGCATTGAACCAAGCTTTACAATAAATTTTAACTAGGAAAACAGAAATGGCACGCACAGAACTTTCTTCTTCTTTAGACATCTTAAATTGACGACGAAAAAATTAACATTTTTAAGCAGTAAATAGCCTTTGCCATCCACCTAGCGTGATGAATGGCTCCTGGAGTTCTAAAACCCACAACATTGCCGTCTAGTGATCCAACAAATACGAGAACCAACTGCAATAGCTCCTTGTAGTCATCTCTGGGGTGGCTCTCAGTTAATTTGGTCTCGAATACAGCAGTAACATTTGCAATTACTTCTGGAGTTAGCTGCTTTTGTATTAGATTGTCACTGATACCTATGTCGTATTTTTCTTTGTCTATCTTGGGCCACGCAATGAGGAATCTCTTAAAAATGTCTGGATGAGGTCCAGTGGTTGATCCCATTTTTTCTGTCGAATACGCCTCTTAACAGAATTTTCAAGATATGGTGACGGCAAGCTAGGTATAACAATTCTCTTCCTAACATTTGCTCCAATATAACGCATGCTCCTTTGAGTCTTCCCGTGTTGGATGCTGTAGTGTCGAAGCACATCGCCTTGACGGTGTTGAGAAGACCCCATTCATGTAGGCATTCATATACGGCTACGGCTTGCTCCTCTCCAGAGCTGTTTGCTGTTACAGGAACTCCCAGCAGCTGTTCCTTTTCGCCATATGAAATAGCTATAGCTATTCGCGCACATTGTTCATTTTTTAAAACACCCGGTAAAAGTTTACCGTCCCAATGGACAACCACGGGCTCTTTTTCAGGAATGTTTACTTTATCAAAATTTTTTTTATTATATTGTTCTCTGAACATTTGCCTTCTATCATGTAATAAAGTTTTTGAGACTTTGTACTCAAGAGGGTCAAGGTTTAGTGCTTCTAGAGTAGCTATTAAAATTCTCGTGGCATTTCTGTCGGACACCTTACATCGATCTAATAAAATGGACAATTTCATGTTTAAAATCTCTTTAAACGCCCCTTGCAAATGAAACTTTCATCCTCTTGCTCTCAGATGGCCCTGGATCTTCTGCAGCTTCTTCAGGGATGTCCATTTCCTCCAAGCTCTCAAGTTCCTGGTAGATGCTGTCCTCTTCAGTGTATTCTTCTCCTTCATCGAACTTGTCTTCATCATCCGTCTCTAAGAAGCAACAAAAGAAAGAGAAAAAAAAAAGACTATAAAAACTTGTCGTTTTAGCAGAATAGTAATAATACATAGGTACTAAATTACCTACTTCTAATTATCAAAAGGTATTATTTAAAAAATATAAACTCAATCATAAAGATGCCAAATCATGCTATGATGTACAATTTTCTTTCAATTATAATGAAACTATTTACTTATTTCTTTATCTATTTTTTAGAATACTAATAATAAAAAAAAAAACTCACCAATATCAAAAGTTGCTTCTTGGATTTGTCGGTTCATTTTTGCAAGTTCCTTTTGCACCTTGATTTCTTCAGCTCGAGACAACTTGAGATCCACTCCAGTCATGGAACCTGGGCGGCCCTTCTGCCTCTGTTTCACGAGAAACGCCTTATCTTCTTCCGATTTCATCAGAGCCAAGGCATCTTGTTGAGCAATATCAAAGAGATCATCCAACTTTTCAACAAACTGTTTAAATTTGTTCTTGGCCGTTTTCGATGTTTTCTTCCGGTCTTTTTGAAGTGTTCTCCACTCGGCGTGAAGTTTTTCCAGCTTAGTAATTGCATCTTGCTCATGTTTAGTAGGGATTCGAGCTTTCTCCCAAAAAATGAACACTTCTCGTAAGTTTTGCTGATTCTCTTACAGTTAATTTCACAGTACGTAAATTACAAAATAAAGCACACAAAACTTGACGATTTGAGGGTAGTTTACAACCGGTGATCTGGTGAATGGGATAGCCCACAAGAAATATTTTTATCCTTGGTCCGGCTTTGTACACCTGATGTGAATGCCACTTCAGAGGCCAATAGGTAAATAACAGTTAACTTGGAAAATGAAACAAAATATATTGCAAACTTTAATTTCAATAAAATGTTTTCAAATGTCTTTTAAAATAATACTATAATAGTTATAAAAACAATAACACACACACTTGGAAAATTTAAAAAAAAAAAAAACGTTAAAATATCTTCACTAGATAATTGTTCGATCTAACCAGCTCAAAGGCACTTTAGAAACTCTAAACTGAATAAATAAAAGGTCGGTTGTACGCAGGAGTAAAATCACCATCCCTAAAATAGAAATTAGATTCACCCTCCTTTTTACCTGTCAAACGGGTCTTTCTTTGGTAAACTAGTCAGGTAATCCCCATATAATAAAAGATTAAATTTGAACAAAAGGCTCTTTATGTTTGAAAATTGAGTTCCAAAATACTTTTTAACAAAAAAATGTTAATTCCGAGACACATTATGTAAAAAAACCCGTAAAAATTCTTAGAATACTCACAAACTGGCTCCTACTGGCACCAGGTCACGTTTTTGGGGCTAAAGGCTGTTGTAACTCGGTTTGACTTAAAATAACAACAATTATGTATTGAATATAAATTTTGAAGAACAACATTAGCTTTCTTTTGAGATATTAAGCGTGTTTCTAGTATTTACCGTTCTGGAGTTATGGCTCCATATGTCAGCTTTTTGGCCAAAAATTTGGATTTTTTCAAACTTTGAGCGACGAGCGGCACGGGTTAACGTCGTTTAATCGGGCTCAAATTTCGGCTATCTCAATATCTGGAAAGGGGAATCGTTTTGTGGGGTCCAGACGAACAAAATTCCGACATCGATTTTTTGCGGTCACCCTAATATATATATATATATATATATATATATATATATATATATATATATATATATATATATATATATATCATAACAAGTTAAATATTAGTAACCCTCTTAACAGTTTTCGCCACCATTTTAAACTCCCAGATGTTTGATTTTAAATAATTATTCTTAAGATTTGTTGATTATCCCAATTAAAAACAGATAAATTTTCACTTTGATATTGAAAATATACAAAATTTTTCGTAATCTAGGGAGCCTTAAATGTGAAGAAATGCAAAAATTTTAGAGATTTTTTCGCAAATGCAAATTTCCCGTTAATCAGCAAAGCAAAAATACTCTAACTAACTCTTAGAAAACACCATAAATATACATAGGGATCTTTGTTTCTTTTCCTTGGTGATGATGATCATGACAATCATTGCTCATCCTAAGTCTGAGAGTTGACTAAGCCTTGTTGTCAATATATTGGATTTGTTGTGGGAAAACTAAAGAATATACTTTTATTTTAAGTGCATAAAACATTGATATTATATGTAGTGCAGCAATTTTGAGAGTTACTCTCTGAGTGATACTGTATGGTCATACGTTAAACTGGACACGAAAAACCGTTTCTGGTCAGTACTATAACAGCTAACAAGTTTTTCCTGAAAAGGCAAAAGCTTTTATGGGCAACCATTTGAATTAGAAATTATAAATATATTTTTTTTATGGGTGTAGCACACGTGCTGCAGGGAAGTTCCCAAAGCGCTGCAGGAGCGACACGTGTGCGGAAAAAGCGATTCACGTTGTTCTTGAATCGCTGTAAATTGTACTCGTTGGGAAAACACAGTCCTGGGCAAATTATTCCAAAGGGATGATGTTCTCCATATAAAAGACTGTTTGAAAAGCGTTGTACGAGGAGTAACAAACTGAACCTCATGCGGATGTGAAGTATTAGCGTGACGTGTACTTCTAACCTGCACCGCTCTAGGAGGAATTAAGCGGGCTACATCCTTCGAACACTTTCCATGAAAATGCTTGTAGAATAGGCTTAAGTCGCCAACCGTTCTTCAATGTTCTAGCGAATAAAGGCCGCCGGTCAGTTCGGGTTTCCAATCAGACTAATAGCTCTCCTCTGAACGGAACCCAATAAATGCAGTGTATGTTTGGGAGCGTAGCCCCAAACATGGGAGCAGTCTTCCATAGTTGGTCGAATTTGAGCTTTGTAAAGAATTAACAGTTGTTGTGGGGTGTAAAGCTTTCTGGTTCGAAATAATATTCCCAACTTTTGAGAAGCTCTCCTTGCTATGCCTGCAACATGTTCATGCCAGGACATATTTGCTCCCAAATTGACGCCCAACAAATTGAGTGACGATGCTAGGGGAATGGAGTGCCCCGACATGATTATATCGGGTTCAGCAATGTTAACTCTTTTAGAAAACACTGCTGCCTGGGTTTTTGTAGCGTTAAATTCTACTAGGTTACTGTCACCCCAAGATAGAATTTCTTCCAGGTCTTTGTTAAGTTGAACGACCTCCTGCTGTCTGCGGATATTCATCTGAGCAGCCGATGTCCGAGCGTTCAAAGGGAATGCAGAAATAAGCGTACTGTCATCTGCAAAACTGTAGATTGGATTCCCGGCCTTTTCCAGCAGATCATTAATTTAAGTGAGACAGAGAGTAGGGAACAGTATGGCGCCTTGGGGCACACCGGCCTTGATAGTGAAGGTCGTGAAATCCGTCGAATGCCACTCGTAAAGAACGCTCTCTGAGGAAACATGAGAGCCACAAACAGAACTTTTCAGACATACCACAAGAGCGTAGCTTAGCCAACAGTCCATCATGCCAAACACGGTCGAATGCCTTGGATATGTCGAGAGCAACTGCTCGAGATTCTCCAAAGTGTTCAATTGCGTTGTTCCAAACATGTGTTAATAAGTCAGAAGATCTCCTGTTGATCTATGTTTACGAAACCATATTGGTGATCGCTAATAATGTTAAATCTTTCAAGATATTTTAGAAGATGCTGATTGATAGCCTTTTCCATGACTTTCGATATTATTGAACGCAGTGCTACTGGTCGGTAGTTATTTGGCAAGGTCTTCTTGCCTTTTTTAGGTATCGGCTGAACTGTAGCACATTTCCAGCAGGAAGGAAATATTCCCTTTCTGTAGGACAGGTTGAAAAGTCTACAGAAAACTGGTGTTAGTTCCCTCTCACATTTTTGAGAACTATGGCAGGTATTCCGTCAGCAGCTTTTTTGGTGTCTAGCTTCATTGTATAGTTTATGCCTGCCAAATAAAAAGTATATTAAATTATCATTATTTTATTCTCTTCTTGCTTTGGGGATAAGTATATATATATATATATATATATATATATATATATATATATATATATATATATATATATATATATATATATATATATATATATACGAGGCTGGTTTGAAAAGTCCGTGCAAAAATAAAAACTACTTATGTGTTTGGGGTAAATCTTTTTTATTTTTCGACATAGTCTCCTTTTAGGCTTATACACTTCGTCCAACGATGTTCTAGTTTGTTGATCCCTTCCGAATAACAGGATTTGTCCAAGTCTGCAAAATATCCATTAGTGTCTGCAATCACCTCCTCGTTTGAATAAAATCTTTGTCCCGCCAGCCATTTCTTCAAATTGGGGAACAAATAGTAGTCCTAGGGAGCCAAGTCTGGAGAATAGGGGGGATGTGAAACGAGTTGGAATCCTATTTCCATTAATTTTGCGACCACAACTGCTGAGGTGTGTGCTGGTGCGTTGTCGTGATGGAAAAGGACTTTCTTGTAGGCCAATCGCGGGCGTTTTTCTTGCAGCTCGGTTTTCAAACGGTCCAATAACGATGAATAATATTCACCTGTAATAGTTTTACCCTTTTCCAGATAGTCGATGAGGATTATCCCTTGCGAATCCCAAAAGATAGTCGCCATAACCTTGTAACGTGCGAAACTGTCCTCAGTTTGAGGCATCTTTTTTTTTTTGTACCCTGTGAGAAGTTGTTTGTCCCACGCTTGAGCACAATTTTCTTGCAGCCCCGCTTTAATTTCTGATAATGAATTGAGTGAATCCTGATTTTAAAAGAACTAAAGAAATTAAACACACACTAGCTCAGTTTTCTTTGGTAGAGAGATATGGGTAAGAGATAATTTTTGTACGTCTTTTTGGAATTATTTTCTATTTTTAAAGAAACCTCAGCTGTACGACTTTTTGGGCACCATTCATTTTAAAATAGAAAGGATCTAACTTCAGCTAAAAAAATGAAAAAATACTGAAAGGGTGTACTGTTGGTAAATAAAAAAATCAGTTTGGTACAGCCGTTCTTATCCTGAAAAGTAAGATAGGTATTCAGTGAGACACTAGCTTTAATCAACAAAAAGAAAATTTATTCATGTTTTTAAAAATAAAAAGTTCTAACCTTTGCAGTTTTACAGGATTACCAAAAAATTTTAGTCTAACAGGTAGTTATGACATTTAAATTCTAAACTCTGACTACTCCCGAAGACGGAAAATAGTGCTTTTCACTTCACTTTTTAGTCAGTTCAAATTGCTGTTAAGGCACTACTCAGGGATAAGTCTATGGAAGGATGTTTTGGTAACTTACTGTTTTTATTTCGGCTTCGATGGAACACGACCGATTTCACACTTTTCTAGTAAACACTTAGAGAGCCCACTACGGCTTTTCGTTTAAAAAAACTTGTGCTTTATTTAGCTCTCATGATTGTTGTTATGCGCCTTTACTGCAGCTCTGTCGAAGGAAGTCTACTTGGCGGCTCCGATGAAAATTAGCCTGGCTGCGGCTTGATGGTACTCAGCCTCGATTCTTGTCCTACCGGACCCTTAAATAAGCCGTGGGCCTTCTCTCGGTCATATCGCGACGCCGGAACCAAAAATCCGGATACACATTTTCAACCAATCCCGGCGTGCCGATAGATTCGGTCAGAAACCCGCACAGCACACTAATATACGAACGGCTTGGAATCTCTTGTTAATATACCGTTCGATACAAAAATGAAAATAAGTACAATTTGAAGTGAAAAATCAGTAACATTACATGGTCTTAAAATCTAGGAAAAAATGAATGTTACAACCTTTCCGGCCGAAGGAACGGTCTTCGCCTTTTTTGGTGCAGATTCCCCTTGGTAACCCATTGTTTAGATTGTTGTTTGGTCTCAGGAGTATAGTATTGTATCCATGTTTCATCCACAGTGACGAAACGACGCTTAAAGTTCTCCGGATTCTTCTGGAACAGCTGCAAACCATCCTTGCAACACTTCACGCGATTCCGTTTTTGGTCAAACGTGAGCAATCGCGGCACCCATCTTGCGGATAGCTTTCTCATGTCCAAATGTTTATGCAAAATATTATGTACCCGTTCAGTCGAGATGCCCACAGCACTAGCAATCTCACGCACCTTAACTCTTCTGTCATCCATCACCATATCATGGATTTGATTAATGATTTCTGGAGTCGTAACCTCCACAGGCCGTCCAGAACGTTCAGCGTCACTTGTGCCCATATGACCAGTCCGAAAATTTTGAAACCACTTATAAACGGTTCTAATCGAAGGTGCAGAGTCACCATAATGTTTATCAAGCTTCTCTTTAGTCTCCTGAGGCGTTTTGCCTTTCATAAAGTAATGTTTAATCACCACACGAAATTCTTTTTCGTCCATTTCTTGAAAATCACTCGACTTCCTTGATTCACAAAGAAATAGACCAATATGGCTGAAACTTGGTGTGCGTTCATTCAAGGGATGCTACTAACTAAACATGACCTCGATACGCGATATAAATATATAATTTGCGTTCATAGTAATTAAAATAAAATGGTTTATTAAATTCTTTTGCCTTAGGATGATCAGCAAGATTATCACATCACTCTTATGTTGCTTTTCTAGCTTTCACCCCGTTTACCCTATGAATGCCGTATTTTTTACTGTTATTATTATATTCCTGACTAACTGTAATATTTAATTTTTTTAGGTAAGTTCCATCCTTATTTTCCCAGATATATGCAAGCTACTTGTAAGTATCAAAAACTTATTATTTTTATAAACAGCGTCGATATCCTACAGATCTTGTTTTGTTTTTTTTTTTTAAGTTGTAATATTATTAGTGAAAATTTACTAAAATTTGTCGTGTAGGGTTATCGAGTCAATCAAAATAAACTCTTGGACAAAGTTAAGTGATACTGTCACCTTAGACTTGTGGTAAATAAAAAAATGTTACACCAATATTCAAAATTCTTAATTAATTGATCTTCTGTTAATTCCAGAAGAACAATATGATAAACGACGGATTAAAATATCAGCAGTGAATCTGAAAAAAACATGATTTTTTAGGTATGTTCAATTGCTGCACGGAAAATATCAAAATTCAGTCAAAAACTGTTTCTAAATATTACTTACGTAATTTTTGCGTAGTTCTATCACTTCTGGGTCAAGTCATGGATTCTTGAATCACAATTATAAAAATTTGTATACGACACCAATGTTATATAATGATTCATATTCTATTAATGTCGCCCAAAAACAAAAAAACATTATTTTTGTTACTCAAAAGCTATTTTTTTAATTTTAAGAAAGTACTATATTGTCGCATGAAGCATTCAATAATGGCGATTAAAAACCGACCCCTCGAGATAAGTATATTATTGCTGATATATAGATTTTAATGAATTGTTATTTAAATAACTAGGAATATAAGCCACTTTAAAGGACTTAATGAATTTTTACTTGCATAGATGTATTGTAATAATATAGTAGAGATGTTTTTTATTGAGCATTTTTGAGAAATTCTTTTACCCATAAGAAACTTTAGGATATGGTAGTAAAATCGAATACTTTAATATTTCATAGCAAATTCATGTAACTAAGATATAATTCTACATATAACAATTAAAAAGTTATTATTTTAGGTGAAGGATGTAAACTAAGACTATTTTTACAAAAAAGTGTCAATTTTATTTATAATGTCCATTTCATGTATGCGTTTTGCGTATTCCAATTAAAAATGTCCCAAAAATCCTGGTGTTATATTGGGTAATATATAATTCAATACCCGTCGTCAACTGTAGTTTCCCAATAAAATTTAAAACCAGGAAGGTATATCTTAAATCGAAAAATAGAATTTTTATAATCGTATAATTACTTTTTTGTTGTTAAGATTGTTTAGAATTATACGTAAAAATTTAATCCTGTAATTTTGACCAGCAGTTTGTTTTTTTTTAAAAGTCGGAATTGGCTGAAAAAACTACTAAAGGTAGAGTCGCCGTCTGATTTGATACCACCATGTATTATAGGTTTTTGTTAATATACTAATATTTATTAGCAGCTCAGCTCAAATTTCCAAATACATGTATTAATCGATTTTTTCTTTTTTTAAAATTAAAAGTTCTCCAAAAGAGGCGATTTTTGTCTAATTACACCATCTATTATATATCAGATATCTAAACATACATGTTCGAAATACCGAGTTACCTGTGATATTAAACATGTATACATTAAATCATGCACCGATGGATACCTACTTCTAATTATTAACTAAAATAAGTTAGACCAGACCAATGATCAAATCCAAATATATATATATATATATATATATATATATATATATATATATATATATATATATATATATATATATATATATATATATATATATATATATATATATATATATATATATATATATATATATATATATATATATATATATATATATATATATATATATATATATATATATATATATATATATATATAATATCCTTTTTCTTCTTCTCTGAAAAACACTTTTCCATGATAACCTGGCAATTCTAATTTTATAAGATTTCTCGTGTGATTTCACTTGTCACATAGCAATAATAATAATAAAACGTATAACTGGTTGCAATATATATACAGTACCTGTAACACATGGTTCATGAGCGTTATTTCGCAAACTCTATTTTATATCTTCTATCCCAAAGGTTCTGAGGTTTAAATAGAAAGTAAGCCATAGGCCAATTCGAGTAACCGTTTATTTAATTTGATCTTCTTTCATTTAATTAGTTTTTTTTATATCGATTTTGAGATACTGTTTTAAAAAAACTGGGTTACAATGGTCGAACGATAAAATGGCTACCCAACTTGTAGGAAAGTCTCGGTTAAAATATTGTGCCACGTTAATTTTAAAATTCCCAATTCATCCTTAGTTGAGCCCAAGGACCATTTTGGGTTTTTTTTTTAAGGACATTACGCACTTTTTGAATGTTAATTTTGCTAAGTCCGATTTCAGGACAACTCGACTTTTTGTTATTTTTTTGATTATACACAGAAAAATACAGTTACGTATTCAACCCAACAATTCTTACCGGGAATATGTTGGACTCGGGCTCCGCGGTCCGCCCCCTACCAACTAAAAACTTGTGTCGTCTATTGGCCGGCGTCAAGGACCGCTTGATTTCTTACTGCGGAATTATTTGTCTTCTGAGGGAAGTACTAATTTTTCTGGCGAATCCTGCGACCGATCACCCAACCACAACGCGGTGGGCGACTTGGCTGTCTTAATTGTGGTCACTATGGACATAGGTAGCGTTCTTATTCCACCGGCTCCAGTTGAGGCTGCCCCGCAGCACCCTGGTAGTAATCCTAGCCAGGAGGCTGCTGGGCAGCCTCAGACCCAGTAGGAAGTCAGCAGACTCGTCTAACCAAATGCCCTCCCAAGAAAGGATAATCGAGGAGAAGCGGATGTTCTTTCTATCGACCCCGCACTCTTTGGAAACGGTGCAGGAAACGTCTGGATTTTCTCCTGTACGCTTCGTCGATAGATGATGATCTACTGATGCCTTGTGAGTCTATTACAACAGCAGAACCCGCTTTCAACACCACGAAATCCGGTGTGCGTAGCCCCTATAATGTTCTTATATACGGTTCCATTTTTACTTTTCAGCCGGATTGTATTGTTCGATGGCACGATTGAACGATGTGCGCGACTGTATCTGTTGTTCGACAACCCGCTCTGCACATTACATCTATTGTAGCTCTACGTATGCCTTTTAATGTGCTCATTTTGGTAGGCAAAGAATAATTCCTTATGTGATGATATTATATATAGTCGCGGCCCTCTCTCTCTATTCGTTTCCTCAGTCTTGAGGGTCGTGATCTCTCTGGAATGACTTCACTGCTCTGTTCACTATTTCTCTCCATTTCTCTCGATCTTCTGCCAAGTGCAACGATACATGGAGTGGTTGATCCATAACTTGTTTTATTTGATCTGACCATCTTGTTGGCGAACGGCCTTTACTCCTTTTACCCTGGACCTCTCCCATTATTATTAGCCGGTCTACATTATTGCTTGGCCTTCTAGCTACATGTCCAAAATACTGAAGAATTCTTTTCATGCATAGTGATGATAACCTTACAGTTACATTTAGTCCATTCAGATTGATTAGTTCTTCTGGCGGTCCAGGATATTCTCAACATCCTCCTATAGCACCACATTTCAAAGGAATCAATAGATTTACGTTCCTTTACTCTAAGTGTCCAGGATGTCGCGGCCCAGTATACTTAAAATCGGAAAGCTGATAATCGTCGACATTATGGTAGAGGCGATTTGACCACCATTTTTCTCGTTACATTTTTGACGTTGAAATATTGTCCTCTTCTGTTAATACTTGAATTATCCAATCAAGAATTTTAGTTCTCCAATGGTGTTCAGAAACCGCGTATGAAGTAGAATCTTTCATTAAGCCAAAGCGGTCCCATATTGATCCAGGTATAGTGGTTTCAAAAGACTGAATTCCCAAACCCCCATTAGCTTACTGACAACCAGGTAGACTTGTTTATCGAGTTCTCGTAGAATGTACATCGTCGCGTCGGACATAATAAGACGGTGGTACAATTTGGAGAGAAGGTAACACCGTAGGATTTGCAAGCGCTGCTGTGGCTTAAATGGCACTGTAGTGAG
Source organism: Pachyrhynchus sulphureomaculatus (assembly GCA_019049505.1). Taxonomy (NCBI): domain Eukaryota; kingdom Metazoa; phylum Arthropoda; class Insecta; order Coleoptera; family Curculionidae; genus Pachyrhynchus; species Pachyrhynchus sulphureomaculatus. The sequence continues at coordinate 186,437,958 of CM032447.1, read as the reverse complement.
TCTATCAAGCAAGGGCGCAATTTCCTTGCTTGCGCGCCTTAGCTCTGTGGGTCTAGACCCAGGTATCTCCACTCTTGCGAGTGCTACACCTGGGGGAGTCCCACCCCATTAGGCCGATATTGTGTTGATGTAAGTACCTTCATTTTCTTTAATTTACTCGATGGTACTATGTACAGCATTAGACGCTTCGTATGGTTGAAGCGTAAGCCACTACGCCCCAACACCCCCCCCCCCCAACGCATTTAAGGCTTTTTGCATTCCTGTTGTTGTTGACGTTATTAGAATCGTATCATCGACATATGCAATGCTGTTTATAGTTCTGCCGTCAATATTATACCGAACTTCTTTAAAAAAATTTTGAATGGCCACATCAATCATCATGCAAAATAGTAGGGATCAAAGGAGGATCTCCTTGGAGGACTTCTCTGGTTACATTAATTATAGTTGAAGTGTTAGATCTCACCTCTATGACAATTCAACTTCTGAATCCTTCTGGTCAGCCTTTGTGCCGGAAGGCGCCTATGATGGCCCCATGGCTCCCGCTATCAAACGCTTTGACAGTATCTAAAGATGCTGTATGTTCTTCTGACAAATTACTTCTGGTGTCCTTCAGTATACTCGCTAGTACTGCGATATTTTCAGCACAGCCATCTGATAAAGCTCTTTGTGACTCGACTCTCAATCTGCTTGAGAGTCATTTTGCAAAGATCTTATGGAAATTCCTGACTGCCACTGAGGTGATTGTCATTGCTCCAAAATCGGTAACAGTCGAGGCGTTCTTTTTCTTTGGTAGGAACACCGTTCTAGCCATTGGTAGTTCGGATAGGAAGCCTTTGTTCGAAGCTATGAGATTGAAGAACAGAGCGATTATGACAGGTAGTATCGCCCTTCATTGTCTACTATTACCCACACTGCAGCGGCTCCTAATGGCGGTACGGATGACTCAACTGATATTGACTGCCATACGCTTTCAAACTCTGTGATTGGTCTATATATCGTCTGTTCTTCATAAGGCTGCGATTGTGTCGCCATCACATCATAAGTCTCTTACGCCTACTATCGCTTAAGCCACGAGTATACTTAGGTATGGAAGAAATATTCTTCATCGTATAATTTTTAAAGCATTTGATACATATCGAATACCAATTTTAACACAAGAATCAATCGCAGCTGTTTGAAATAAATATTCAACCATCCGTCTAAATATATTGTCATTTTTACACTGTGCTTTCTTCAACAAAAAGATATAATAACTGCCACGTATTCGAAAACATCGGCTTATTTATAGGTTTATTAAGTGTGGACAAGGTGTATTTTACTAGTGTCATTGTGCCACAGATTTTACATTCCCAACTTAGTTAAGGTGTATTTTTGACTTAAAGAGCGGATGAGGTGCAACCCCAATTGATCCCGCTAGTGTAAATCACATCTGCCGAGGAACTGTAGTTTATTTAACCTTTTAATGTTGGAGCTATCTTATTTATTCGTGCGGCACATTTTTATTTGCATTTTCTTGTAATTATTTCATATTATGAAATAATATCTGCATATCCCATTAATTAAATATCTTCAAAAATATATTTTTTAGAATAAAAATATATATTTTAATTTTAGAAAGAAATTTTTGTATTTATAATATATGTTTGATTTTATATTTGTGACAAGTTTAAATAAATAAAATAAATAAAATAATTTAAAGAAAAGAGGTTGAGATAAGTAAATAAGAACCTACTTTTATGGACGACATTAAAAAGTTAAAAAATCTTCCTCTCAGCTTTCATCTTACCACTGATGCTGTCTTGGTTTCTGGATTTATTTTTTCTGTACGCCAAATTGGCTAAATTGTCAAAGATCTCAAAAATTTGCTTAATAGGAAGTACAAATGCATTTCCCGTCGATGAAAAAATATTTGAATTTCAAAATAAAAACGTGTATCATAGTTCAAGAATTATAATTTTAAAATTGAATAATGATAAAGCTATAAATACAGAGTGATATACTTTAAAAGTTTATTAGGTATATCAAACTATGTCCTACAAAGACAAAACTGGATATTCTCCGCCACTGTCTGACTGAACGTAAATTCAGAACGATTGGTCTTCATTTACTTTACCAAAACAATCTGCTGCCTGCCGAAATTAGTAAAAAACAAGGTGTTTCCTCTCGACAAGTAAGAATTTTATTATTATACATTAAACACATCAGATATAGGTTCAGAAATTACATGTGACACAACATAAAAAAAAAACACTACCTTCATTTAATAAAGTAAACTGTAATAAAACTTAATTGTTACTAAATTTTTGCCACATCAATACTGAACTTACTTTTTGGACTACTAATTTTCAATATTTCATTGAAAAACATTTATTTCCGTAAAATAAGTAACAATGACAGCTGACTAACCGACTTGCTATATACCTTTCTCGCCTTAGAAACCCACTCGCTTCCAGCCGATTTCAATGGTGGCACAATACTTTATTAATTTTATAAATTTTCAATCATATTTAAATTTATCAATAGGATCTATTAGGAGTGTCTCCAATGAGCGTAAGGATATCCATCTTTATAACACAATCTAAAACAATCAGAAAATAGTTGAAGGTGAAGATACAATCAAAAGAACTTTAAAAAATGTTTGTCAGTACCGTAGAGATTTAAATTTACGATCTCAGAGTATACACCCCTGAGCGTTACCAACTAAACCACAGCAGCAACGTACCTTGGCCTGCTATTCAGAGACATGTTTCGTCGGTTCTCCTGCCGCAGTCGAGAATCAATTTTAATTTCCTTGACGCCAAACTCATTGGCATCGCCAAGAATTCAGTCAAACCTTGGGGCTACCTTTTTAGTGTGAGTGAGCTAAGAGACAAAACAGGTTTTCGACTAAGACCAAGGTGCACTGATAGCTAGTAAACTGCAGAGGTGTATTTCCTAAGATCATTAGTTTAAATCCTACCAGCCCCTAGAAATATTTTTAGTTCTCTTATGGTTGTGTCTTTACCTTCAAATATTTTTCCGACTGTTTGTGGTTTCGATACCCTAAACCGACATCATTCTCTCATCTTACATATGTAATTATATATATATATATATATATATATATATATATATATATATATATATATATATATATATATATATATATATACATATACATATGTTATATATATATATATATATATATATATATATATATATATATATATATATATATATACATACATATATATACATATATATTTATAGCCAGCCAGAGAACCAAAAAATAAAAATTTTTAAAAAGCTATTTTGTTCAGTTCTTACATTGTGCTATACACTGTATATTTTATAAATTGTTCATAAACATTAATAATAAATAACAAAGACGAACGTGAGCAATTTTGTCTCTGCCAGAACCATTAACTTCGTGCCATAAATCATGAATCTGTCTCTGGAACGACATTATTTGAGCGACCGGTGATCTTAACTTGATTTCCTTGGTGAATTCACTCCGTTGCCGCTGAGATGAATGGAAACAACGTTTAGGGTCAGGGACTTAGCAGCTATTTTATTATATAACAGCAACATAGAATATTTAATGTTCTATCGTTGCCATAATTCTTTTTTGATCCATAAAAAAAAAACGGTAAAGTGAGAAAAATGATGTCAAATTGAAACTGATGAGTTTTGCATGTCATCTTTTAGTGATAATATAGCAGCATTTTTATAGCTACCTTTTTTAACCTGAAAATATTTTTTAATTGCTCTGGTTGAGCCCGTAAGTACCGTCTCTGACCTAGAGGGCATGGCAATCAGCTAATCACGTCGGGGAAGCGTAAGTTCTAAATTAAAATAAGAATAATTGGGTGCAGATTAATTTTCACAGTATCTTGAGATAAAAATCAACTATATAATAAAGAATTATAACTCCGGAGAAAGGACAATTATTAAAAAAATACCCAAAAGAATGTGCCAAGGTTTCAGATTATTAATTTATTTTAGAAAATATAATTGGACCCCAGAAACATTAAGAGAGTAATATGTGTAATATGAATAATGTTAACTTAAATATTATGTGTAATACTCTAAAAGTCACCATGAACATTGTGTCAGGAGGCTCACCTTGCAATAAAAGTACCTACACACAAAGCTCACCGCGGTACTGTCTGACGGGTCCCAAGATAAATAGTGGGATATCCCAAGGCACAATAAATAAAATAAAAGGAGTAGCTACAGACATCAGCAACAATAAAATAGGTCAGACCTAGGCAGCTCTAGTGCAGCCATAGCCACACCTTAACACATACGCTGATATAATACTGACATTACTGATACCTCTTGATATCAAGAATGTTTACCGATAAAGGTAATACAGTATTTCCAGCTCTTCCCTCACATAAAATTTATTCAAAAAAGTTATTCAAATGAATTCTAAAATACAGATTTATCGTAACGTAAGGTTTTATCCAAAAAAGGCTGCTTGTTTTGCCGTAGCATTGCAATTTCGTAGCTTTCACTTAATCCCCCTTTAAAATGTAGTTCTTTTATCGACCACCATAATATCGGGTTATTTTTACGCATTCCTAGTAATTCCACCAACGAATTGGATAAAAGAGAACTCAAACTTAATCCTCTGGGTAGGTAGGTTATTCGAAAAATCCGAAATTCCTTTAGCCCCCTTTTTTTCATTACCCATTACAAAGTTACACAAGAAAGAAGAGCCCTTAAAATGACACCATTCATTATATTCCTGCATCTATGTCAGACGGTTGTTACAATCACCAGGCAATTAATAAATTACACATAATTTTTTTTTTACTAAAACATGACAAGGTGTCCCATATATATTTTGGGTCACTGAAAACGAATCCGTAGTGTGTTTCCATATAGCAGGTCAAGTTTTTGCATAAATCAAAGAAACGTAATCTCAAAACTATATAAGTAAAATCACCAAAATAAATATCAAGATTCAAACGTAGGATAACCTAACTGATAAAAAATATACGAGCCTAGAGCTTACAAATTAAATTCCGTATATAAACTGGCCTAACTTCTAACAAAACCTAGCCTAACATAACACAGGCCCACAATTTTTTTTTGCTAAATACCTGAGAAGTAATATGCTATGAATCTGTATACTGTATATTTAATTTCGGTCACTAACTACATGCCGTTGTTTGGTTTGCTCCATCACTTCAGGATTTCAAATGGAAGAACTTCAAACCTAACATAACCTAATCCTAAGATCTTTACACCAAGAACTCCAAACCTAACATAACCTAATGAAAGAACTTTACACCAAGAACTCTGAACCTAACATAACCTAATGGAAGAACTTTACACCAAGAACTCCGAACTATGCTTTACGTTATGGTAGGTTTATAGCTCAATTCGATCATGTACTCCACTTTATTCCTTAACGCATCGTTATCATGTCATTAAATCAATAACATACCGAAAAAGGATAGTTTTCATACTCTGAAGTCAAGATTAGATCTCAAATCCTGAAACGAGGGAGCAAAACGAACAACGGCATATTTTTAGCGACCGAAATTAAATATACCGAATACAAATTCATAGCATATTACTTCTCACGTATTTAACAAAAAAAAATTGTGGGCCTGTGATCAGGTTAGGTTAGGTTAGGTTTTGATGGTTTGTTAGGCTAGTTTATAGTTTATATTCGGAATTTAATTTGTAAGTTCTAGGCCTGGATATTTGTTATCAGTTAAGTTTTCTTAGGTTTGAATCTTATGATTCTACTTATATAGTTTGGAGATTATATTTCTTACGATTTGCTAGTCATGCTGGATCGAAACGAACAACGGATTCATTTTCAGCAACCAGAAATACGTATCCAGGTGTACAATTTTTTTTTCTAAAACAACATGTTAAATTCGGAAGAATGATAAAAAGTGCTTTATTCAAAGTATACTCCATCGCTTGTTATACATTTTTCCCATCTTTCGGGCAATTTGTGAATACCACGCCACGCCTTCTGCTGCGAACCATTCATCGAGCCATTTTTTCACATCTTCATACCAACCAAAGCGCTGCTCAGCAAGTGCGTGACCCATCGATACAAACAAGTGGTAATTGGAAGGAGCCAAGTCTGGTGAGTAAGCCGCATGGGGTAGAACTTCCCAGCTGAGTGCTTCCAACGTTTCACGAACTGGTTTTGCCGTATGTGATGGAGCATTGTCATGAAGAAAAATGACTTTGTGTTGCCTCTTTCGGTATTCTGGCCTTTTTTCAAGCAGCGAACGGTTCAAATCGGTCAATTGTTGTTGGTAACGTTTAGTATTAACCGTTTCCCCAGGTTTTAACAGCTCATAATAGACAACGCCCCTCTGGTCCCACCAAACACAGAGCATCGTCTTTCTGCCAAAGCGATTCGGTCTTGAGGTCGTTATGGATGGTGCGCCCATGATTTTTTGCGCTTGAGATTCTCAAAATAAATCCACTTTTCATCCCCTGTAACTATACGATGAAAAAACGACTTCCTTTTGTACATAGCGAGCAAAATGTCACACGTGTTTTTGCACTTTTCCATTTGCCTGTCGTTCAACTCATGTGGTACCCATCTACCGGTCTTCTGAATCTTTCCCATCTCTCTTAGCCGATTGGAAACAGCTTGTTGACTAACGCCCAATTACTTGACGAATTGTTTTTGTTTTTGCGAATCATCTTCGTCCAACAATGCTTGCAATTCCACATCTTCGTATTTTTTTGGCGGTTTTCCACGTTCCTTGTCTGCAACATCGAAGTCACCACTTTTGAAACGCGGAAACCATCGTTCACACGTATCTTGCGATGGAGCATGTTCACCATAAGCTTCTCGCAGTAATCGGTATGATTCAACAGCAGTTTTCTTCAAAGAAAACAAAAAATTAATGCTATCCGCGAATGCTCTTTGTTCGGTATAAATTTCGACATATTGAACACAACAACACTATGCACACACTTTTCCAATTTATCACTCGTGCGTGTCTGACACTTGTTAATGACACAACAAAATGGCGCAGTGTCAAATCTTTATAGCACAAACTGCATTGCTGCACCATCTGTTGTCTGAAATCCGGATTTCATACTTGTACACCTGGTAGGACACCTTGTCTTTTTGAATAAGAAAAAAAATTGTGGTGCTGTGAATTTAGACTGGTGAATGAATAGATGGGATATTCAGTCGACTAACAATATAGAGACCAACTTTGGATTGCATTATCACGATATCGCAAAAGGAACAGTAAAAACAGTTGTTATTGGACGAAATTTGACCTATAACATACGTATTCATCCCAAATAGACAAAAAATTGACAATTTCTTTCAGTGTCACCGGAGACCCTACAAATTTTGGAACCTTACTAGAATTTAATGGGCAATCGGTATAGTGCGAAGATTTTAAAAAATGGTCAACACGTATATATAACTATTTTAATTATGTGTGTTAGCTCTCAGCTTAAATGTTTGAACTTAGATGTGCGCTAAAAAGCTGAACAGATTTGACATAATAATGCAGAAAGTATAGAGTATACCAGTTACAGTTTAAAACAAATACCCTTAAATGAACGAAATAATTTAAGGTGACAATATAAAATATTAAAATGTTATCTTACCTTTACTATTGGTTTTACTAAAAGAGATTTTTCTACTAACAAATATATATTAGAATATTATTTTTTTATTAGTAAAAACTGTACTATACATTTTAACGTTATCAATGATTTTACCATTTTTAAATTATAAGTTTTGATTAATTCGGTACTTTTCAAGACAAGACGAATATATTAAAGCTTTAATTTTAATGAAAATGTTTTATATCAAGTTTATTTATCAATACAAATAACTCATTTTAATTAACTTCATTCAAAATCATTTGACCATTTTCTCTTTGTACAAAACAAATATTCGTATTTACACTTCTGCTGACCTAATTACAGTCGAGAAATAAAGCAGAGGCAAATGCTTTGTTTTGTTATCGCTATACTTGGAAATAAAATGCGTATTATGAAAAAGAGATGAAAGATAAAATTGTTTTTAATATTCATACATATTTATAGTGGCCAAACAATATCTCGAGAAAAAATAGATGAAAACGGAAAAATGTCACCACCTAAACAAAAAATTGCCACACTTCTTAAAAAATATGAAAAATATATAAATTTATCAATATTATTCTCCAGAATGTATTAGTGCAAATCTTTTCAACAAAATTGTACTATCATAAACTAAAGAATTGCGTTCTATAGACTATTTACTCAAATAAAGGAAATGAAAATCCCTAAAAAGCGTAAGAACTTCAAAATATATTTTATCGTTACCCTGCCTCGGTTGCGATTCACATAGCAATGCTTCTGCTGTCCCCAATGCTTACTATTTTGGTTGCCTAAAATTTACATTGGGTTACATAGTCTTATAGCAAATAATAACATAATCGGCGTTGGCTTCGCATGTCGATCTCAAACCCATGTAACGTTGCCACCAACATCTTCAGTTGGAATCATCAAATACCATAATCAACCACATTCATGTTCAACGTCATCAATAACCTCGATTATCATTGCCCATTAGCAGTTAGCGACGCCGTCCACTCTCGGTAGTTATTGCTAGCGTTTACCGACTATCATTAATGTTACCATCTGCCATCATTTGGTATTACAGCTTACTGTAATTAACGGAATTGTTTAACGTCTTCCTTTAAAGTTATCGTATTTGTTTCCTAAATAAAACTGATAATCGAGTCAACTTTTTCTTCTTTTCGAACCGTTAGTTTTATTTTTTTCTCCTCTTCAGCACATCTATAATAGGCAGCCGATCGACGGTGGCTGAGCACCGTGAAACCTTGTGTACTGACCAGCTAACAGACAATGGCTGATATGTACAGTGAAAGCTTGCTTGCGGTTTTACCACTACGAGTAATCATTTTTCCCAAGGCCGATGGGCAATTTCCATGCAAATCACACCAGAGATTGTTGGATAACTAAACTAACCCACTTATCCAATACCAGTACATAGTGTACCAGCTCTAAAATATCGTTATAAACTAATTTTAGCATTATTATTACTCTTATTTTATTTCAACAGAAATACAATTACAATCACAGCAGAAAAATTACAATTTTACACTATTTATGTTCAGAAACATGCACTACTTAAAAAAGCAACGATAAAAAATCTAAAAGTTATAGGTAGGCATGTCTGAATATTTAGTGATGCTATGGAGTGCTAAACAGAAGAACCAGTGTGCATAGTGTAAAAACTACTCACAGTGGAGATTGAAATATAAAATTTAGTCCATAACAATTGTAAAAGCGAAAATCAATAAGAAAAAAGCAACAAATACATATCACTTATAAATTTACAATGGGAGCTGTATTAATTATCTGTCGATAGTTTTTCCTAATCCAGACCATAACTCTAAAAGAGAATTTGTATTTGAAATTATTCTGATATTCCTAGGGAGCATGTTAAATAATTGTGGCCCTGTATACCTTATTTGCCTCTAAGTGGTTATGTAGGTCGATTGTGAAATGGCTACATCCTCATTTGCTATCGATCTTGTGAAAATACTGTGCGCAACTCTACTCCTATATTTAAAATTAATTTACATATATCTTAAGATATTCATAACATATAGTTATCTCAAAGTTATTAGATTACTTTTCTCGAAACTACATACCTTGAAATATATAGATGCTGTTCCTATCAGAAGTATTATATGTGTAGTAAACATGAAATCGATTTCTTATTTCGCTCGAAAGTTATCATGTTTAGATCCTCACACTCAAATGGACTGACCGACGGAAATAAGAGCCGTGAAACGTGAAGAAATGCAAACATCTCGAAGGGTGAATTTTTCACAAATACAATACTTTCTTTAAAAAACGTGAAAAAGTGAAATATAATACCCAGCTAAAAAATTTTCAGGTCAACAAACAATTTCCAAGAAGAGATTAACTAAAAATAACTATAAAAGCTTTAAACAATACAAAAATTGTTAGCTCCTACTTGAAATACTTGGGTGCAACGCACCCCAGACTTTTTTACGCTTAATTTAAAGTACCTAAACTTAAGGCGGGAAGGTATATCTATCTGTAATTCGAGGGTGCTACTGCTCTGTCAAGTAAAGGGCATTACTTTGGGACCGTTAGTTTGGCTATAGCAGGTAAACAAAGTGGACTGATGCTCAAATCCACCGCAGTGTGTCAAGTAGCGTTGTTCTTTGGGTAAAATTTGTGCGATTTTTTTCCGTTGAATTTCGATATCAGTTACATGTTACAAATAACTGGAACTGTGAGGAAGAATAAGCAAGAGATTCCTACCGAATTCAAAGTTGCTCCAAAAATACGACCAAATATTAAGTTTTGTTACAAACAGGATTTAATCCTCCTTTCGTATACTCCAAAAAAGAAGAAATGTAATGAAATTGCGCCCATTGTTTCTTCTTTTATGCATACGGAAGGAATAACCGATGAAAAACCTAACATTGTGAAACATTATAATGCAATGAGAGGCGGAACAGATAATTTTGATAAGCTTTGTCATTCTTATACTGTGAGCGGAAGGACAAACAGGTGGCCGATTAGATATTTTTATGGAATATTAAACCAGGCTGTTGTAAACGCTAGAATTTTTCTGGAATGCAAATCAAAAATCGACAACATCAACAGAAAAACAATGGCGATTGATTGTCTTGAAAAACTACACTTTCATCTCCTGACACCGTATTTGCAAGAGAAATACGGCACAGCAATGCTGCAAAAAGATATAAAACTCGGCATCGGAGGAATTTTAAAAATAGATGTTACATCTGATCGACCTTTGCAACGTATTGAGCTTGACAAACAACAGTGATGCTTATTGTGTACAAGAAAGAAAGATCAAAAAAACCAGAAATGCTTGTTCTGCCTGTTATCATCCTGTTTGTCAAGATCACAGTCACTACATTTGTAACGATTGCGCCAGCGTGTAATTAATTAAAAGAATTAAAATTAACCTCAATGCTTATTTTTTATAATTCATAACATATTCTCTATTTTTGTATAAAAATCTTATAAAAATTAGATTTAAAGAATAAATAATACAGAATCTTTTCATAATAATACAAAGTTAATTTTTTCACAAAATCCCTTCCTTCAATTCTCAGAATAAATACCTTTTTTTAAAGGACCATTAGACTACTATTTTTTTCTTAAAGTAATACATCTTGAGAGTTAAATTTTTATCACTTTATATGAAAAATGAAAATGTTATGAATTTTTTAGTAAACTTAGCCATGTTTTCACTCTTTTTGTTATTGTGTACACAACTTTTTAAAGTAACCTTCAAAAATGATCTAAAAAAATTTTCAAGTCAAAATATTCAATAGTTCATTTGTTATAACAATTTTTGTCTCTAGAGTGCAAAATACCCAAGTGTGTCAAGTACGTGATTCTACAGAAGTGTGCTAAATAAGAGTTAAAGTTATCTGCCCAGAACTTTTCCCCAAATAAAAGTTGTAAAATCAACATTTCAAATTTATCCACTATCTTTCACAGGTTACTGTAGGTCAAATTCTAGATATGAAGTAATAATCTATTTAAATTTTACCCATTTCGCCATCTTAGAACACTAGATAATAATTTAACAGAACCACTATAATTCCATAAAAGTTATCGAAGCCGAAAAAATAGGTATATATATTTCATGTGCGTCATTTTTATCGTCCATATATAAATGTAAAAATCGTGTTTCTAAACAGCACAATATAACGGCTATTTATAATCCACCATAAAAAAAATGTATTCACATTAAAATCACGTATCGCAGTGGCCCGTGGCTTAACATAAAATGTAATCAAATTCCATCCGAATTTAATGCATTAATATGTCAACTGACGCCTGGAACTTAATTGGCTGAAATTAATCTCAGTCGTCAAAAATTCTTATTTATATGAGAATTTATATTAATTTTGCGTCTCCATAATTTCACATCATAATATTTTATGTACAACAATAATGATGAATGAAATCTTTTTACTTAGTTTTTACTTTTTCGGCCACCAGGTCCTCAGTTTGTCACTTGTTGGGATTATCTGAGAAAATTTTCCATGTTGTCCAAATTGTAGATTTCCTATTTCTGAAATAAGAACAAACTAATCCAAATCAATTTTTTATTCTTCAGTGTAACTGAAGACCTTTAATCTATAAACCGATGTTTTCTTAAGTTTTAACATTAATAATTTACTTCACAATAATAGATCGAAGCTTGGATGATCGAGTTTTAGTTTTTGTAATTACAGATAATGATTATGAATAACCGAGAAAACCCAAAATACGTAACTCACCACAATCTTTTGTTGTGTGGAATGAAGAAAATGAAACAAAAATAATCAGAATAAAGAGAATTGCAATTTATGCAATAAAGCAATCACAGATTTTTATAAGTTAGGGAAGAGGATTTTTTACTTTATGATCTAATTACGGTACATTAATCCGGTTGTGTTTTGACATAGTGTAATAATAGCTTATTTTTTCATAACGATAAATTACGTCCCAGGATTATTTGAGAATATAAAAATGTGAGTTTTATTATTTTTAGGAGAATTTTGTACTATTCCTCTTAATCATGGAGATTCAAAAAGAAAAATTTAGTCTTTATGTAATAAAATATCATTTCTATTCAGTTGCTGTTTATACTGAAACTCTCATAAAAAAGCATATATATATATATATATATATATATATATATATATATATATATATATATATATATATATATATATATATATATATATATGTAATCTGGGGTCGATGATAAGAAATAATCCATCCTTGGAAATGGAAATCAGAAGAAGATGCGAAATGACCAAAATATCCTTGAATACATTTAACAAACTATGGATAAGTAACATCAGTAAACAACTAAAAATAAGATTGGTGCGCTATCTGATTTTCCCTATATTAATGTACAGATGTGAAACTTGGTCGCTAAAACAGAAAAAGGGGAAAAAATTCAACACGCAGAGATGTATTGCTGGAGAAATATTGAACTTTCCATGAACTGTCCATCGTACTAATATATCAATATAATTAGAGAATTAAACATCAAAATTCATTTACTTAGTGAAATCCATATTCTCATGTTAGGTACATTGGACACATAATGAGGAAACCTCCAAATAACATGAAGAAATTGGTGATACAAGGTAAAATTGAAGGCAAGAAACCAAGCAGCCGCTCACCAAATCACTATGACAAACGAATCCTTGCACACTAATTACAAAAGTATAAGATCGACAAGACTGGAAAGAGTTAATTCATAATGCAGCATTGGCCACCAGGGAGATTCGGACTGAGGAGGAGAGAATCTTAACTTTTAGCATTTTTCCTTCTTTTTCTTACAGTCTTTAGCCTGAAGAAGAAGCCGATAGAATATTAAACATCACTTAAATAAAGAATTTAGGATATTAACCATACTTTTCTTTCTACATGCCATAAATATAACTATTAACAAAATACTTCGTCATAGTCATGTTGTCAGTAGCCATCATTAAGGCTTAAAAATAATAGTGGGTGTATTTTTAAATGTTTAACTGTTAATTATGTTAAAAAGTAACGAAGCAGATGAAAAATAGTTATTACTATCGTTTTATTTTCAGAGCAACAAGAATTCATTGAATTTAATATCTACAAAATTTTAAATAATAAATTTTGACAATTCATTACGTAAACAACTTTATATATAAGATTGAAGTTGATTTTGATGAAGATTAATACAAGTTAGTTTTTACAACAGTTCGTTCAGTTATAGCGGTGCATTTTTCCTGAAGTGAAATTTTAACCTATATGTGTAGTGTTTAACGCGTTATTTAATAAGAAATGTTTAATTGTTAGGAAGAAACGAGTTGTTTGTTACTCATTTAGAAGCATGCAAATATCTATGTATGTATGTATGTGTATATATATATATATATATATATATATATATATATATATATATATATATATATATATATATATATATATATATATATAATAAATATATATAAATATATACACATATATAAACATATATATATATATATATATATATATATATATATATATATATATATATAAATATATATATATATATATATATATATATATATATATATATATATATATATATATAAGTATATATATAAATATATATATATATATATATATATATATATATATATATATAATATATATATATATATATATATATATATATATATATATATATATATATATATAAATCTTAGGATAAAAATCCCTAGGATAAAGGAAAATGTATTGTATTGATAATAAAACCTAGCCCTTCAGGTGATTTATAAAAAGTAATACAATGCTACTGTATATGCAAATAATTTCTCGCCAAAAAGTTAAAATCAGAAATTAAATTAAAATTTTAAACTCTCTCAACTTGATTAAGGTTGGGAATTTAATAATATTTTATAATGTTTTGCTCATAGAAAGTCCAAAGCATAATAAAATAGTACTTCGTACTTTATGTCTTCATCGGCGTTTAATGACCTCTTAAATATTTTTATTTCAACCAAGATGATTACAGCTTAACATATTAAATTTAAATTGGAACCGAAGGTATATAATACCAACATAAATATGCCAACCGGGGCCCTGATAATACTCTAACACCTAATTTATATTTAACAGCGTAAGCTAAAAGGGGGTTTAACCAGTTGCTTGACTAAGCGACCGTATCAGTGAAATCGATGTTGTGCGTCATACCTCGCTTATATACCATTTAGATATTATGATTTAATGCTTCTTCGAGAGATTTAGTTTATAACACAAAGTAAAATTAAAAAATTTTATTTTCAGGATGTACTTAGGATTAAAATATCAAATAAATGATTTTTTTTAAATTTCACTGCTTATTTTATATTGTTAATATAAGACAGCATTTTACTAAATTATGTTTTTTCAAGATAAATTATTTCCTGTAACTGAAGTATTTTTATTTAAAGGTGCATAAAACTGCTTAATACAATAAATTTGGAAATATGAGAAAACAATATTTTTCTTTCTGGTGTTATAGGTTAGGAATTAGCTATTAAAAATGCATAATTACATAGAACATAAATAATAATAACCATACCACTATTTATTATTTTGTGGTTTTGGGTTTATTCTGTCTCAAAAAAAAATTATTTTCCTCAATAATTAACCTTATATGTTCGGAATGTAGAACTTTTCGCATAATGACACTACTCAGTATATATCATCACTACACCAAACACTTTATTTCTGTACTCGAGGCTCCTGATAATAATAATAATAATAATAATCATTGTCCCCCTCATTATATCAGCCACAGGCCTTACACCAACAACATTCACACCACACTTAGTACAATTAGGACTCAACACAAACATACACAAAAACATTCAGAAGTCAGTGATTTTGAAAACATGTAACATTGTCAGGTCATTCCTTAATACACAATAGTAATGCGTTTGTGCTGACTTGGTTTGCGCCCGTCAGCCAAACATGGAACCACATTGACCAAATGTGAGAAAGAAAAACGAGAACAATCATAATAATAATAATAATCCCTCAGGGGCTAGGGGAATCCCAGGATTCTCCTAGTACGGGCATTGACGATCCCGAGGTACCTGAGTCATGTTGTGCTGTCTTGTGTTGTCCAGATTATGTGTAATAAAAACGCAATCTTAAGGTGTTTACCGTGCCGAGACTGTGGCATCCAGGCTCTGCCGCAGTCGACCTTTCTTTCCTAGGATACTCGTGGGAATACTATGTTAAACAATAATAATTATAATAATGAAAATGGAAGGGTGTTGCGGAGGCGGACCCCTGTCGTACAAACAGCTACAGCAACACCACAACAACAACTACAGACGAACCAAACAACCGCCTCAGTCGAAACTACTCCCGATAGTTTTACCAGATCCGACATTGTAGGTGATGGAAATTGCCTTTTCCGTGCAGTTAGCTTATACTTATATGGCCACCAGAACCATCATGAGAAACTCCGAGAGGTTGCTCTAAGATATTTACAACAAAACTGGTCGGAACTTCACACATTTTCATTAATTGAAGTCGACGATATAAAAGACTTCAATAACTATTATAATTATATGCGGAAAAATGGCACCTATGGAACGAGCCTAGAGATACTTGCCCTCTCGGAAACACAAAATAGCAACTTTCATATCTTCTCAAAACAACGAAGAACAAGACATACAAAAATAACTTTTACGGACAGACCAACAATAATAAGCACGGGAAAATACCACAAAACCATTTACCTTCTACTAACAGGCAACCCAATGTCGGGACACTTTGAGCTTCTGACACCACAAAACACTGAAAACATTCCAGAGAACAACAGACCAATAAAAGAAGCATCGGGCGAGCGACGTAACGGTCGAGGACGTCGCGGGAAATGGCAGCTCGACCAAAACGATGAAGACCAGGCAACCGAAAATGGACCTGCCAAAAGTGTTGTGTTGGCGACTAAGCCGACACCCACCAAGGCGGGAAAATCACAGCAGCGCATGAGTTGCACCACAGGAATCAACGAACACGCCATGCGTTGCTGTAATGAAAACACAAAACCTGACAAAGAAATCACTGAGAAGAGAATCACTCGCCGCTTGGACCCACCAACATCAATCCCAAGCGCAACCGACGTAGATACGGGACAAACACAACCACCAAAGCCAGGCCAGGGCCCGTATGTATTGCAAGGACAACATGCAACTACCAAGGCTGGAAAAACCAAGACAGCGGTTAAAGTGGACGGATGAGATGAATGGGACGGTGATGCGCTGTTACTACACCGCCACCAAACTCGAAACAATAACATCGGGCTACAGACAGCAACTGCACAGACTTTTCTTGACCGAATATCCACATCTGCAATTACTTGTTTCAGAACAGAGAGTAGTAGACCAAAAAAGAGTTATTACCAAGAACAATCGTCTCACACCTCTCGAATTACAAACCATCAAGGACACAGTGGCTGTTGAACTGAACACAGACCAACCAAACAATAGAAACAATAAAGCAGATTCCGAACCAGCCTCACACACACAACCACCCAGTCGAACACAACAATACCCACCACCCAGGAGGAGCATAACGCAAAATAATATTGCGAGTACCGCGCAACACCATATCACAGACAACAACATGAATCACTCGCCACCCTCAACGACATCCACACAACATCACCCCGAATCACCTCTCATACAAACACTTAAAGCAAAAATGGAGTCACATCTAGCTCGATGGTCAGGCACCGACCCCACAACAAGAAATCCCATCCCTCGTTTAATCTTCAGACAGAGCACGCAACCAATCCTCAACACACTAAACAAGCACATAATACCTCAGTATATAACAGACTCAAGCACAATCGAAGACATTCACACAATAATATACGCAGCAGCAATCACCACTCTAACACAAAATAATCAAAAACTCCCTCAACGACAAGGAAACCCCAACAGGACAAAACCAAAATTCAAATGGCAAATAAGAATAGAAAACAAAATCAACAACATCAGGAGAGATCTAGGACATCTTACCCAGTTTATAAGCGGGAACGCGTCCAAACGTGTCACACAGGGGGCAAACAAGATCAAATCTAAGTCTCCCAACAGAACACTGCCAGAAACCCTCGATACCTTAAAACAAAAACTATCTGTATATGCCGCAAGACTCCGTAGATACAAAGAATCAAATGAGAGGAAAGACACTAACAACCTCTTCCGAAGAAGCGAAAAACAGTTCTACCGGAAAACTATGTACAACAGACAGATAGCAGTGACTGAACCACCAAACAAACAAGAACTCACAGATTATTGGAAAAGTATCTGGTCAGAACCCAAACAACACAATAATAACACTCCCTGGATCAAAGCCGAAGAAGACAAACATAAACATGTGACGGAACAAGAAAATACCACATTTAATACACAAGAAATTACAGAAACTATCAAACACACACACAACTGGAAATGTCCTGGAATAGACAATATACAAAACTTCTGGTACAAACAGTTTACCACCACACACGAAGCACTCACACACCAAATCAACAAAGCCATTCTACAACCACACACATTTCCCACTTTCCTCACACAAGGAATAACATACGTTAAACCCAAAAGCTCAGACACCACAAACCCGTCAAACTACCGACCTATCACCTGTCTTCCAACCCTATACAAGATCATCACAGCCACAATATCGAAGAAAATAGAACAACACCTAACAGACAACAATATCCTCACAGAAGAGCAGAAGGGATGCAGGAAAAATAGTCGAGGATGCAAAGAGCAGCTGATTATAGATAGCGTAATTATGGGACAAACCAGAAAAGAACACAGAAACCTTCACATCGGTTACATAGACTATAAAAAAGCCTTCGACTCCATACCCCACAGCTGGTTAATCAGGGCCCTAGAAATCTATAAAATCAACCAACACCTCAGGCAGTTTCTCGCGCAAATTATGAAAACATGGAAAACCAAAATACGCCTAGAAACACAAACCGAACGGATCCAAACAGAAGAGCTGTACATCAGACGGGGTATATTTCAGGGAGACTCGCTCAGTGCTCTATGGTTTTGCCTCTGTCTCAATCCACTCTCAAATATACTAAACAGAACAGAGCATGGCTTCAATATCAGACACCAAAAAGAGAATCAACATAAAATAAACCACCTCCTATATATGGACGACATAAAACTCTACGCTGCCACACAAACACAGCTGAAAGAACTCCTCAAAATCACAGAAATATTCACCTTAGATGTCAATATGGAATTTGGTATAAGTAAATGCAAAGTGCTCCACATCAACAAAGGCCAATGGAAGCACCACCATGAGACAGAAACCATCAACAATGAAACGCTCGATAACATGTTCGATAAAGAAACATACAAATATCTAGGCTTCCAACAAAGCACCAAACTCAACCACACTCACATCAAAACAGAGCTCAGAACCGAATTCAAAACACAGACTGACGAAACTTTTGCAAACAAAACTCAACTCTAAGAATCTCACTAAAGCCATCAACACGTTCGCTATACCTATACTCACATATTCATTTGGTATCATCAAATGGTCACAAACAGACATAGAAAATATTCACATCCTTATACGATCTCAATTCACCAAATACAGGAAATTACACCCCAACGCATGCAAAGAAAGACTTACCATCGAGACTTACCATCGAGAGGAAGGCAGGAGGAAGAGGAATTATAGATATCAGATCATTACACACAAAACAAATACAAACACTTAGGAAATTCTTTCACAGCAAGCAAACCAGCCTCCACACAGCGACAGTGAAAGCAGACAAAAACTACACACCTCTCGACTTAGCCCGGGCAGACCACTCAGCAGATACCCACAGTCACACCCAATTACAACAGGAAAAGATGAAAACGTGGTCAGAGAAAAACACTCCACGGAAAACACCGATACCACATAGAACAAGACCACGTAAATAAAAAACAATCATACACCTGGTTACGGGATGGGCAGCTATTCCCTGAGACTGAAGGCTTCTTACTTGCCATCCAGGATAAAGTCATATTAACCAGAAACTACCAAAAGTATATCATCAAAGACCCGACTATTGCAGAGGACAGATGTAGGAAATGCCACCAGCAGAAAGAAACGATCGAACACATAACGAGCGGATGTAAAATATTGGCCGGAACGGAGTACACAGCCAGGCATGATTCAGCTGCCAAAGTGGTTCACCAAGCACTAGCCACAACATACAGACTCGTAGAAAACACAGATCCCTACTACAAATACACCCCAACATCCATACTTGAAAATGAAGATTACAAGCTCTACTGGGATATCGGTATCCATACAGATAAAACAGTCGCCGCCAATAGACCCGATATTACTTTTCAGTGCAAAAAAGGAAAAGTCACCTATCTGATTGACATAGCTGTCCCCAACGACACAAACATCCAAGCGAAATACACAGAAAAAATTTCCAAATACACAGACCTTGCAACGGAAATAAAAAGGCTATGGAGACAGGAAAAAGTCATCATTGTCCCCCTCATTATATCAGCCACAGGCCTTACACCAATAACATTCACACCACATTTAGTGCAATTGGGACTCAACACAGACATACACAGAAACATTCAGAAGTCAGTGATTTTGAAAACATGTAACATTGTCAGGTCATTCCTTAATACGGAATAGTAATAGCGTTTGTGCTGACTTGGTTTTGGCCCGTCAGCCAAACATGGAACCACATTGATCAAATGTGAGAAAGAAGAACTTTTGTAATAATAATAATAATTGACAGAAACACAGACCAAGTAGCTGCTGAACTGAACAGCAGTAGAGCAGATACCGAACCAATCTCACACACACAACCACCCAGTCGAAAACAACAAGACCCACCACCCAGCAGGAGCATAACTCAAAATAATATTTCAATGCAAATAGCAAGCACCACACGACACCATATCACAGACGACAAAATGAATGACTCACCACCCTCAACAACATCTACACAACATCACCCCGAATCACCCCTCATACAAACACTCAAAGCAGAAATGCAGTCACATCTAGCTCGATGGTCAGGCACCGACCCTACAACAAGAAATCCCATCCCTCGTTTAATCTTCAAACAGAGCACACAAATAATCCTCAACACAATAAACAAGCACATAATACCACAGTACATAACAGACTTAAGCACGATCGAAGACATTCACACAATAATATATGCAGCAGCAATCACCACTATAACACAAAATAATCAAAAACTCCCGCAACGACAAAGAGACCCCAACAGCAGAAAACCTAAATTTAAATGGCAAATAAGATTAGAAAACAAAATCAACAACATCAGAAGAGATCTGGGACACCTTACCCAGTTTATAAACGGGAACGCATCCAAACGTGTCACACATGGTGTAGACAAGATCAAATCTAAATCTCTCAACCGAACACTGCCAGAAATCGTTGATACTTTAAAACAAAAACTATCCGTATATGCTGCAAGACTCCGTAGATACAAAGAATCAAACGAGAGAAAGACACCAACAACCTCTTCCGAAGAAGCGAAAAACAGTTCTACCGAAAAGCTATGTACAACGAGCAGACAGTAGTAACTGAACCACCAAACAAACAAGAACTCGCAGATTATTGGAAAACTGTCTGGTCAGAACCCAAACTACATAATAATAACACCCCCTGGATCAAAGCCGAAGAAGATAAACACAAACGTATGACAGAACAAGAAAATTCCACACTAACTACAGAAGAAATTACAGAAACAATCAAACACACACACAACTGGAAATGCCCTGGGATAGACAATATACAAAACTTCTGGTACAAACAGTTGACCACCTTACACGAAGCACTCACACACCAAATCAACAAAGCCATTCTACAACCACACACATTCCCCACTTTTCTTACACAAGGAATAACATACATCAAACCCAAAAGTTCAGACACCACAAACCCGTCAAACTACCGACCTATCACCTGTCTTCCAACCTTATACAAGATCATCACAGCCGCAATTTCCAAGAAAATAGAACAACACCTAACAGACAACAATATTCTCACAGAAGAGCAGAAGGGATGCAGGAAAAATAGTCGAGGATGCAAAGAGCAGCTGATCATAGATAGCGTGATTATGGGACAAACCAGAAAAGAACACAGAAACCTTTACATCGGTTACATAGACTATAAAAAAGCCTTCGACTCCATTCCCCACAGCTGGTTAATCAAAGCCCTAGAAATCTATAAAATTAACCAACACCTCAGGCAATTTCTCGCGCAAATTATGAAAACATGGAAAACCAAAATACGCCTAGAAACACAAACCGAACGCATCCAAACAGAAGAGCTGTACATCAGACGGGGTATATTTCAGGGAGACTCGCTCAGCGCTCTATGGTTTTGCCTCTGTCTCAATCCACTCTCAAATATACTAAACAGAACAGAGCATGGCTTCAACATCAGACACCAAAAAGTGAATCAACATAAAATAAACCATCTCCTATATATGGATGACATAAAACTCTACGCTGCCACAAAAACACAGCTGAAAGAACTCCTCAAAATCACAGAAATATTCACCTTAGATGTCAATATGGAATTTGGTATAAGTAAATGCAAAGTGCTCCACATCAACAAAGGCCAATGGAAGTGCCACCATGAGACAGAAATCATCAACAATGAAACACTCGATAACATGTTCGACAAAGAAACATACAAATATCTAGGCTTCCAACAAAGCACCAAACTCAACCACACTCACATCAAAACATTTAGATGTAGTTTGTTGTCACAACACCAAGAATGCACGAAATTCAACTGGCTTTATAGATAGGAACAATCCTCAGTTTTTTCTATTGGCATAAACATTTTTAAATCATCAGCATAAATTAGCCTGTTACATTTTAAATCCTCGCAAAGGTCATTTATGAACATAATGAAGAGCAAGGGTCCTGATGAAGCTAACATGGTTAGTGAAACGCTGGTCAAGTGCAAAAATAAAGTGTTTGGTGTAGTGGTGATATATACTGAGTAGAATTAACCTTTCATCAAATTTTATCATTGAGTGTACGTTTTAAGGAATACACTAACAGGAACCAATATAAATTATATCTTGTTAAAGCATAATTAAGTGGTTTAAATTGCTATTTTTTTGGGCTTTCTTTTTTGTGTTATTGTATGCTTTTTGGAATTGGAATATCTTTTATTAATATGTGTGTATATATATATATATATATATATATATATATATATATATATATATATATATATATATATATATATATATACATATGTATATATATATATATATATATATATATATATATATATATATATATATATATATATATGTATATATATATATATATATATATATATATATATATATATATATATATATATATATATATATACATATTTAAAATACCTTAGAACCGTAGATAAGTAAAATATTTTGTCTTCTTCAGACATGCATCCCAACATTGGATGAATTAATTTTATATTGTGGTATGGTTTAGAAATACTAAGTGACGAGGATACGTCAGAATTTACATCTACCAGTTTTATATCTACTCATTTTTATAAAATAAACTTGTTGATATTCCTAATATCACACTCTAACATTTTAATCTTTGTTTATGAATTCCGCTAGTATTGGAAACATGTGAACTAAACTGGAAAATTAAAAAATAATAACTTAACAATAACTAGACCAAAAACTGTATTTTTCTGGTGGGATGGAAAGAAAAGTCTTAGTCAAACTTAGTGGACTGTATATATATGTTCAGATAAGAGAAACAAAGGCAAAAATCATAAAAACTTTCCCTTTTTCAGTACTAAAAACACTTTTATCGTGTATAAACATTTATTAATTTAATTAAAATTATTTAAGCTGCCTGTACATAACTAAAAATTACACTGTCACCAAAAAAGAATATACGATTTTCCACTTCCAATAGATTCAATATAACTCTAAAGGATATAACGTCATTAAAATCTGCCCTTTGAAAATAATGGAGAAAAAATAAACCAATAATCTGTCGATAAAGGCATGAAAATTCAGGCCAATTGATACACTCTTATTTGGCAACACATCTGCATTAATTCTACCCTATAAGAGAAGCACCAATGTTGTACCTGTAGTCCATAAAGCTGGTTTTTTTTTTAGACAAAAAATAGTTACATATAAATTAACATACACATCACATATACACAAATAAAAAAGCAACACATGTTTTAAGTAAGCCAACAATGCCAAACGGCCTTTAAAGGCCACGAGAAAAGCCCAGCTAAAAATTTAACCAAAACATGCTAATTGTGTTACCTTGACACTAACATCGAATCACACCGGAAGGTGTTCTTAGAGTAAAAATGAACTTTTTATAATTCACTGTAATATGACACTAGTTTGTATTTTTTTAAATAAAACACGTTCTATATAAATTTTGAGTTAGAAAACTCCTAACTCTAGAAACGCTAATTTACATTTTTATGAATTATCTTGTAATATAAGGAGTAGGAACTAACTTTGTTGAAGTTAGTTTCTACTTCCTTAGTGTATATTTGAAAATAGCACCACTTGATAATGGCATTTGTTTACTTCGTAGTACTGTCTTGTTGCCAGATTGATTCCTTTTTATTATCTGCTGTAGAACTTTTAATATCATCCTTTTTGTTTCCAAATATGCCGCCCCATTTAAATTTTGTAATAACTGACCCACTTAACCAAACAATTTTATTAAACAGTTCCGCATCTATGTTCTATATATGTTGAATTGTTTCCTTTGTTTTCCTAGGTTAAGTGCTGCACCGGTAAAAACTTTATATGGGCGGCAACCAAGTTTCTGTAAAGTATTTTAAATTCTGTGACATCTCTTGCCAAGATCTTCGACAGTATCAGTTATAGAACCTTATGGACTTTCTAAAATAAAAAAAAAAAGTAAACGATGATTTTCAATTCATTCTTATAATAGTATAAACGTTGTGTTAGTTAAAGCGGGGTCATATATTTTTAATAACTTATTTAAGCTATGAATTTTCCTTTGCTTTTCATTTAATCTCCTATATGCTAGGTGTACCCACCTTTTGTTAGAACCATTTTTATTAAATATTTCGGATAAATTCCGTCGTTTACTCTCCAAGAAAAAAACAATTTATATTTTAATACTTAGTCCTATTAAAATTCTGGATATAGCAAAAGCCATTGTCAATTTACCTTATTGTCAAACATGGTTAGCCAACTTATACAACAACTGTGCCACGGGCCGTGGCGTAATACTTACTGGCGGTGCAGAAGGTCTAGGGTCCAATCCTGCAGGGCGGTATACTTATTTATTTAAGTATAATTGGCCTGGGCATGTACAGAGGTAGTAGTTGTTTGCAGAAATGCAGAACGTCCATCGCAGTAGTACCACGTTGTCTAAAAGGTGCTTTGAAATACACAAATATATGTTTCGGCACTTAGACAACGTTGACGGGTATTACAACATCCTCGTCGATATCCTTAGGATATGAAAAAAAAAGGATAAAATCCCTACTTAGACGGAGAGGTGAAGGATGAAAAAACAGAAAACCCATTTTCTCTTTCTTATTTTGGAGTTTAACACCATAAAAATATATATTGACGTTTCTAGTCTTAAGAGGTCCATAAAGCTATTAAAATATACAATTTAAAAAATATTAACTTTGTGTTACATCTCAAAAATGCTACATTACTATTTTAAATTCCTAAAAGAAATATTAAAAACACTAAAAAAGCGATGATCGATTTATGGTTAATAACCCAATATTTACTTACATTACAAGTGTCTTTAATATAGATTTTTTCGAACTTTAAAATTGAGATTTTTTTTTACATACAGTTCCTTCGTAGCCATATACGACTTCTTACTTAATTAGGATTTGATGTTGACAATTTAAATAAAAATAAAGATCATTTTCAAAATGAATCCATCCGCTGCAAAAAGCATTATATGATTTTTTTAGGATTTAGTTCAGGTTATAATTTTTGTCAGCATCTATTTCATTATAACATACACAATTACGTTTTCAAGGCCTAGATTAATTTTAATTAAATACGCTCCAGTTTCTACATTACATGAGGTGTACATTTTGTGGTGTTTTGTGTCAAGCCAGAATTTTTCGTGAAAAATATTATATCGTCCTTTTAGTTTGATATTTTCAGGAACAGATTTTTATGTCCATAAAAAAAATGAGGTGAAAGAAAATGTTCCACTTAAAACAAACCTTTCTTACCCTTCGTTTAATATTTAATTTGATTTATACTTACAGGTACGTAATATAAAAATTTTTTATTCATTTCATTACAATTATTATATATATTAACAATGTTATCTCTCAGATTTTGTTTCATATCGAAGAGAAAATATTTAGAAAATCAAAACCAATATTAAGAAGCAAATAATAATTGCTTACCTCATAGAAATTTTGAAGGAGATTCCATTGGAAGTTTCTTCCATGTATACAGAAGTACACGATTTTCGTTAAATTACACCGGAAGTTGCTTAACAGATGAATAACGTGCACTCAAAATTCAACTAAAATAAAATATTTTTATTAAATTTCAATTATCCAAACTAATACTAAGAAATGTCGAATATTTATTTTAAATCGATTATTCATCTTCATGTTTCTTGCTCGGTTACCGAACTCTATTGATGAAGATGAAGCAAATCTTTCAAAAAGCATGATACAATAAAACAACATTACAAAAAATTCCCTTCATACTTGGGCTGTTTTTACAATGAAACAAAGAATTGTATTATAAGAACATTAAAACGGAAAATTTGGCTTCTCCTTAAACTTAAACATTTAAACTCTAAGCAAACGAATTATTATTCTGTTTCTAAAATCAATAATTATTGTTCTCAAAATCTCATTATAAGTAAAACACCATATAAAAAGCTCCATTCCTCAAATAAGAACATAGATTCTACAGTCTACAATCTTATTTTGACAATAGGGTTTCTTATATGAAATATTACTCATACTTAAATAATTATTCTTGGATTTAGATTCTCTGTACAATCAATAGACGTTAAAATTCTGAAACACTAACAACTTGTAACAAAACCTAATATTTATATTTTAATAACTCCAAATGCTCAAAAGAAACTAAATATCAAAACATAACAGTGTAAATATTTAATTCCAAATATAGCAAATGTTCATTCCCTGTTCTAATTTCATTAATTTTCATCAATTTCTTCAAGTTATTTAAATAGGTTAAATTAATTCGGGAGGGCTCGCACCCTAGACTGAATATGCTTGAAACTGATATGAAATGAAAAATAAAATTACATATGAAATGTAAAAATTAAACTTTGCATGCATTTAAAACTAATCCGGAAATTTTACCTTAATATATATTAAAAACAAAATAATGTTCTAGAAACTTCGAGTATATATTTTATTAAACCAAGTTATGCCACCATAACCAAACTATGTTAGGTTCGAAAATGTTATTAGGAAAATACCCCTTTGTTAACCTTCTCCAGTGCACGCTGGAGCACTCACTAAAATTAGACCTGATTTAATTTTTAAAATGCTTTTAAGCTGAATTAGAAACATGACAGAAAGCTGCAGAATAGTTAAAATATATTAATGTTGCTTAGTTATTTCGAGGACAAGACGAGAAGTCCTAATTATATGTTATATATTTAAAATAAAAGTAATATTAACATCAGTAATAATCATAATACAAACTTGCGTGTCACACTTATTGTTTATAGATAACACTAGATTGTATCTCGAAAATTTCCATTTCCATATTAGAGCAACTTCGCTCTTCAGCAATGATATACAGATATCATTCAGTTTTGAGAGATGCGCATTAATAAATAAAAAGTAAATATGGAATATGAGTCTATGGAAGAGACCGAGCAACTAAACCTAGATATACGTACAGATATTTGAAAAGTGCAAGAAACAACATTGTTAATCACGCAGATCTGAAAATCTGATCAATCAACACCTGGGCAATCCCTGTAATAACTTATTTTTTCGGACTACTTAAATACTTAGCTGAGAATCCGCCTGACCTAGATAGAATGAGTCCTTAACTACGAACCAAAGGGTCTAACCGGATAAGGTACTAAAATCGGCCCTTAAAACAAATGCAATATAAGTATATACATTTTGTAGGTATTGTTGAGAAAAGCCTGTTATGAAATTTTCTGATCTTCAACTCACTCCTATCAGCCATAACATCAAAATTAGTTTTTTTTTTATTTGTCTCGTACTCCTACAGCTTTTGGCCGTTTGACTCCAAGTTTGAGGAGGTAGTAGGTAGTAGTTAGTACTTTAACCTGATTTCTTATTTTTTTTTTTTTTGCGCGAAATTAAAAAAAAAATAAAAACTTTGATGGAAAAATGTATATATATATATATATATATATATATATATATATATATATATATATATATATATATATATATATATCGAAATGTATATACCGTGTAGGTACGAAACTCACACAATATGTGCAGATATGTGTCACAAACATGCCTGTCAAGTTTCAGAATGATCGGAGTACGGGAAGCAAAGTTATGCCCAAAATATCAACGAGCCAACTTAAAAACCCTCATTTTTCGGCTGTCTAAATAAGTCTTTAATTCTATCAAGTTTGCCATTTTCTTAACTTCAATTGATACGAAAAATTTGAAAATTTTAATACATAATATAATAATAATATATATAATACAATATATAATATATATAATATAACGCAATACTAATGAGGATATACTTAAGAACTTACAACTGATGTTTTTAGTATAAACGTGCTTTTCTATTCACAGAAATGGAATGTAGCTATAATCTGATCCTGAATAGTATCAAATAATTATTATAAATATAAATTAACTCAATTCTGTAACTATATAGGTATGTTTATTCCTTTTTATCTTAAAAACGTGCTCTCTGCTGTTAGTATGAATCATAATAGTATAAACTAAGTGTAAAACCCAAAGCAAACATAGAGTAGATATACTACACGTAAAACAACGAAGTAGGGAGGCAGTGCAGCAATATATATATATATATATATATATATATATATATATATATATATATATATATATATATATATATATATATAAATTCGACAGTCATGTTTGTGACATATATAGGGTATCCCCAAAGGTATGGTCAAAAATGAAGGATCTAGTAGATTGGAGCAAAATAAGGTCAGAAATTCATATAAAAATTTCCCTTTAGGGAGCTACAGCAACCCAAATGGGGAGCCTGAACATGGGTTTTCATTGAATATTTCAGAAACCGTTAAAGATAAACACATGAAATTCAGGTTCTAAAGTACTTTTTATGTGCTAAATCGGAAGTTTACCTTATGATCGTCGATAATTCAACCGGTGCTTCAACAGTAAGGGAGGGCGTGGTAAAAATGGACTTAACTTTTTTTACAATAACTTTTATTGTATTTTGATTGAGATCTTGGGCGATAAAAAGGTACTCTTAGTTTGACACGATTAGACTCACCGATTCCGAGTTAAAATCGATAAAGAATTTCCATGTCAGAAAAAGAGCCTATTACCTAATATTATTAGGGTTCTTAGCAATACTTAAAAATATCCCGATATTTTTAAATGACCATACAACTAAATAATAATTAAAGAAAACATAATCGTGAAATGAAAAAAAAACTTATTTTCATTTATCAAATCAAGAAAACAATCACAAAACACCGCTAAAAAAATCAGAAATATTAATTTAAAGGAAAAATAAAATCCATGAGTAATTTCAACTAGGGAATATGTGCGATGTGGGCACCTGGTACAGTTATGCATTTCTTTAAGTTAGTGAGGAAAGCCCTTTGAACTCTAAATAACATGCCGAGATTATTCCTTATTTCAGCACAGTGAAAGAAAATTCTTTCTAACAGCACTTTTCTAGTTTGTATAATAGTCGAATAAACAAGATACTTAAGGTAGCCCCATAGAAAAAAGTCTAAGGGCTTTCGATCTGGTGATTGGGGTAGCCACAGGAATGGCCCACCCCGACCTATCCAACGATTGGGAAACTGGTTATCTAAATAACCCCTAGCAATATTGCTGAAATGTGGTGGCGCATCGTTGTGCATTGCGAATATGTAACGGTACTTCTTCTAATAAATTATTTAAATCATATCGAAGAAATTGCAAATATTTCTCATCATTTATCCGCCCGTCAATGACATATGGTCCAATCAAATAATTCCCGATAATTCCCATCCCATTTATCGAAAATTTATGTTGGTTTTTAGTTTGAATTATCGCATGTGGGTTATCCTCATCCCATAAGTGAAGATTATGGGAGTTTATTACATCATCCCTAGAAAATCCCGATTCATCTGTAAAAAACACTTTGCTTACAAATGTATTATCTTCTCGTTGCTTTTGTAGAAACCAATTAGCAAATTCCACTCGTACAGGATAATCATCAGGTGACATAGAATGAACTTTTTGGAAATGTTAGGGATGGAGTAATTGCTCTTGAAGTACACTATGCACCAACGATTTGCAAGTATGAAGTGGTGCTGCCAATTTCCTTACACTATTAGTTGGATCGTTTGTTATTAGGTCCAAAATATTTTCTTCCATTTCAATGGTGCGAGCGGTTCTTGGACGACCGACTCCTCCAGGTTTTGGTATAAGACTACCTAAAAGATATCCAATAATAAGCACACAATTTGAAAAAGCAAGACACAATAAACCTGATACTCGCATATTGCGATCAACTCGTACAATAGTTCTGCGATCAGACAAGTATCGATCAGGAAATCGTTCTGCGTAAAGCCGAGCTGCTTCACTAGCGTTACCAGAAGCTAAGCCATACATTTAATGTATATCTGCATACTCGACAAAAGTAACATTTGGCATAATGAAATCGACCGCAATTTTTTGAACTTTCAGATTTGACTTGTGTGTTGACATTTGATTAATTATCATTGCACCTGGCAGAAGCCAGGTAATAGGCTCTGTTTCCGACATGGAAATTCTTTATCGATTTTAACTCGGAATTTGTGCGTCTAATCGTGTTAAACTAAGAATACCTTTTTTTCGCCAAAAGTCTCAAGCTTTCCTAATCCGATACGAAAATACAATAAAAGTTATTGTCATTTTTACCACGCCCTCCCCTACTTTTGACGCACCGGTTGAATTATCGACGATTATAAGGTAAAATTCCGATTCAGCACATAAACTTTACTTTAGAACCTGAATTTTATGTTTTTATCTTTAACGGTTTCTAAAATATTCAATGAAAACCCATCTTCAGGCTCCCCATTTGGGTGGCTGTAGCTCCCTAACGAGGGGAAATAGGAGACATTTTTATAGGATCTTCTGACCTTATTTTGGTTCAGTCTACTAAATCCTTTATTTTTGACCATACCTTTTGGGACACCCCGTATCTGCATATATTGTTTCGTACCTACACGGTATAATCATTTCGATATATATGGATTTCTCTATCAAAATTTTTAGTTTTTCCATTAAAATTTTTAATTTTTTTCTTTTGAATTTCGCGACAAATAAATAATTTAAAAAATCAGGTTGGAGTACTAACTATTACCTACTACCTCCTCAAATTTCGAATCAAATGGCCAAAAGCTGTAGGAATATGAGACAAATAAAAAAAAAACACTAATTTTAGGGTTATGGCGGACAGGAGTGAGTTAGAGGTCCGAAAATTTCAAGAGAGGCTTTTCTCAACAATACCTACAAGATGAATATACTTACATGGCATTTGTTTTAAGGGCCGATTTTAGTACCTTAGTCTACCACTCACGCTCAGCAATAAAGAGGCTATACCTCAAAACAAGGAGGGCAAGGTGTTATTAATATTGTCAAACTTTTTAAATATCAAGAAGATACACTAAGAGAATAATTTAAAATTTCCAAACCTGAACTTTCACAAAAACTGGTAAGAGCAGAAAATGGTCATTCCTCTCTGACCTTAAAAAATAATAGAACTGAACGAGATGCCAGCTTCGACAACAACAACATGACTACCTGGCAAAAGAAAATATTTCGCGTAAATATCCCGCTGAACTTCAAATGTCAAGGATAAGGAGAGGTCGCCTACATATTTAAGAAGAGATCAAGTATTCCCTAAAATGGAAGGTTTTATTACTTTAATCTAAAGTCGTATAATCCCTATCAATAAATTATGAATGAACAATTTTGAAGCAAAACAATAACGACATATGCAGGAAATGCGGAAGGCCTGAAGAAACAATAAAACATCACGTCATAATCAAATAGCAAACGCAATACTCGTAAAGGCGAAGAGGTATGATTTAATAATAACCTAAAATTATGTTATCAATATACACTTGAACCGGTTTCGGAATCTACGGAATAATTATTATATTTTGACAGACCCATTCATAATAATAGAACGATACATTAAAATAAACCCGACATAGTGCTTATTGATAAACAGTTTTTATTATACATGTCGGATGTTTAGCACACAACCTATCCAAAATTAAGATCGATAAAATAAGAAAGCATGAATATCTATCAATCTAAGACCAACAAAATTTAAAAAAAAAAAGTTAAAACAGTCCCGATTATCATCTCCGTTTTCGAAGTCATGACAAAACACTTCAAACGTGTCACAAAGACAGAAAATGTACTGCGATGTAATATAAGATTTTTTCTTTATGTCGCTAATATAGACAGGACGAATCGGATATAGGAAAATACTAATTGCCCTAACGGCATTTAACATATGTATATATATATATATATATATATATATACATATGTTATATATATATATATATATATATATATATATATATATGTATATATATATATATATATATATATATATATATATATACATATATATATATATATATATATATATATATATATATATATATATATATATATATATATATTTATATATATATACATATATATATATATATATATATATATATATATATATATATATATA